>JAKSZT010054335.1:27723198-27758767 GCA_026826555.1 Tolypeutes matacus
AAAAAAAAAAATGATAAAAAATAAAAAATAACAGATGGAACAACCTGAAATGAAGCAAAACAAAGCTCTCAGCCTATAAGTTCCCTGTCATAGGGTCCTGGCTGGATGCCTGACAACCCAGTGGGTCACTTTCTGGAACCCTTCTCCAGAAGGGAACCCAGGGACCTGTATACGTGAGGCGGGCATTTCTCCACTGAGCTGCACCCACTCCACAGGTTAGTTGGCTTCTGAAAGCTTATCTGCCTCTCCCTGCCCCATTCCCTCAGGCGAGAAGGGTTTCTAACAGTTTGCCAGAGCCAGGCTGGGTAGGCGCCTGTCCCCACCCCCTCACTGACCTAGTTCCTTTCTTCAGAGGTGGTTGGGTGGGACAGTCTGCCTGATCAGATCCCCACTCCCTGGAGCTGCTTCCGTGCTGGCTGGGGTATTTTTTTTCTTTCTTTCTTTCTTTTCTTTCTTTTCTTTCTTTTCTTTCTTTTCTTTCTTTCTTTCTTTCTTTCTTTCTTTCTTTCTTTCTTTCTTTCTTTCTTTCTTTCTTTCTTTCCTTTCTTTCCTTTCTTTCCTTTCTTTCCTTTCTTTCCTTTCTTTCCTTTCTTTCCTTTCTTTCCTTTCTTTCCTTTCTTTCCTTTCTTTCCTTTCTTTCCTTTCTTTCCTTTCTTTCTTTTTTTCTTTCTTTCTTTTCTTCCTCCCTTCCCTCCCTTCCCTCCCTTCCCTCCCTTTCCTCCCTTCCCTTCCTTCCTTTTCTTTCTTTTCTCTTTCTTTCTGTTTCAAAGAAGGTTCAGCTGGCCAAACTCACTGAAGAGAAGCCAGTCTCTCCTTCTGGCAGGCCCTTCTTCCTTCCAGGGAGGAGAACATTCTTTCCCACTCAGTTGGCTGCAGTGAGCCGGGGGTTTTACCAAGGCCTTTCCCCTTGAGGGAGGGGTACATGTGTCGTTCTGAGCCGCAGGGGCAAGTCACTCATGGTTTTCCTTTGGCCTCTCTGTCCCTCTCCCTCCTGAAAGATGTGCAGCACTCTCCTGAATTGCAGATCCCCAGAGCAGCTCCCTCGGATAGCTGTTTGTCCTTCCTCCGTTGTTTTTCTGAGAGAGTTGAGCTCTGCCTACCTACTTTGATGTCGTCTTCCTGGAAGTCCCCTGGTCAGGAAGAATTTTCTCAGTCCCCGATATTTTGTAACTGGATTGGCTTCTGTTAAACTGTTTTCACCATACTTAGTACTAAACATACTTTATTTATTGTATGCTTATACTTTGAAAAATATAACTGTGATGCCATGTCATTATGTATAATGATTCTGTTTTAGCCAAAATATTAAAACTATCTCCTCCGCCTGATGTGATGAGTAACTAAGGCTGCATAGGGACAGCAGAACATGATATTGTGTTTGCACACGATGTCTTTTACTGTCCTATTTTATTCAGTAGATTAGTCACTGAATTTTTATAGCATAAATTAAGACTAAACTTGGGAAACGGATGTGGCTCAAGAGGTTCAGCGTCCGTCTACCATATGGAGGGACCGGGGTTCGATCCCCGGGACCTCCCGGTTAAAAAAAAAAAAAAAAAAAAAACCTAAACTGTATTGCAATACATCACATTCACAAGCTAAGAGTTCCTGGGTAAGACAACTGTCCATTCAAAAGAAAGATAAGGGAGAAAGCCTGTTGGAAATGGACTTTGAGTGCGTGGCAGTAGCTGTGAGAGGACCTCCAGCTGCCAGCACTGTGCCCCAGGCTCCTTGAGAATGGAGACCAGAGGAGCAGAGAGATGGGGCAGGTGCCGGGAGACCTGCCCTAGCAAGGGCCTGGTTTCCTTATTCTGATTGCCATGAGTCCCCAGGCAGCACTGACATTAGCAAAACTCATTTCTCCAAGTTAAGCCATCATCCTCATTGGGAATAAATGAGAAAATAAAGTGAGACTCAATATTGCCTTTGGCCTCTGTAGTTGGTGGTGGTTAGGAAGTTTGGCTCATTCTCCTAGAGTTGTTGGTAAATGTAATGAAGTCTCCTTGGCCATCAATCACTATCTAAAATTTGCTTAAGTTTAGAGAAACCATGGAGGATTCCATGAGACTTCAGAAGGGAAGTCTCCACTTGTAGGAATTTACCCTATACATGTGTGCACAAAGGTTTCTTTATTGTGGCTTTACTTCTAACAAGAAATTGTCCATAGCTTCAGTGTCCATCAGCCGAGAGCTGGTTGAGTAAATGATGGTTCATTCACACGTAAGAGTGCCTTGCCACCATCAAAATAAGTGCATCCAACACTGTGATTCTACTAAAAGCCGTTGATTTAAAAAAAAAGGGGGGGGCGGTAAATCTATTTGAGGTGATATGTAAAGTTGCCCAGGGAAACTTGTAAGGTGGGAAATAAAAGCAGCTTTTAGGACAAGGTATAATATAATCCTATTTGTAAAATAAGTAAATATGTGTGGGTATGTATTTGCAGGTTATATAAAATGTATAGGAGGAGGTAAACCCAACTGTTTATAATAATTGGCTATCTCTAGACAATGGTATGGGGAGAGTGACTTTCAGTTTTTACTTTATACCCATCTGTAATGTTCAAATTCATTGCAAGTATGTCATCTTCATAACAGAACAAATATATAAAGAGAGAGAAGAGAAATTAGAAACTATAACAAAAGTTAAGGAGTGACGGCCATGAAGAAAGCCAGACTGGGCGGAGAGAAGGGGGAGGCTCAGGGTTCCTAATGGCTCCACAGGCAGGCGGCCTCTGAAGGGAAGGCTGGATGGATGCTGCTGGTTGGGAATCCTGTTGGGTGGGAAAGCAGATCAGACGACTGCTGGCTACTCAGGAGAGGGTTCCCACACCTGCTGGCGCCAAAAATCCTCCCAGTCGCTGGGGAAGCCACACTCCCTCCTGCTGTGGTCCTCTCACACGCCTGAAAGTCACCCGCCATCTATGGCACACATTTTAATAACCAGCCATGTGACGAGAAATCTGTATTAAGGTCAAATTTTAAAAAATTGTGTTTATAACACTAATGATCTAAGGGGGTGCATGTTTCCTGCCCACATGCTGGGCCTCGGGCTGTCCCCTTGGCCCAGTGTCCTTCGCTCCGTGGGAGGCAGGCTGGAAATGCAAGGGTGCAGTGCAGGAGCTGAGCCAAGCAGGCCTGCTGCAAATCCCGCTGGCTCTTCCTGGGCAAGCTTCTGAATCTCCTTGATTTATATCCTCCTTTATGAGGTGGAATTAAGCAGCATCGAGGGGGCACCAGTACTGGGTTCGCTTGCCCCTGGAAGCCCCACCTTCCACATCCGAGCCTTGTGGACCTCGCCTGACCTTTAGTAGCTTCTCACTCATTGGAGCCCCACCTTGCATTTCCAGCCCACGTCCATGCTGCTGGCAGATGGACAGACAGCTGAAGGTCATGGCACCAGCCCTCAGGCCTCCAGCCGAGCTGCAGCCTGCTGCTCCTCCCCTCAGCTCTCCCTTATAGCTGATGTAACAGCTGGATTAAGCCAGGGCATTCCACTTTACAGCCCTGTCTTGGGCAACTGAGATCAGGATTGGTTTGTGTATTGCTACTGGGACTAACCCTCCAGTGGAAGTGACTGGCAAAAAGCAGTTGCTATTTGCAGGTTTTAAGGGATGCCCAGCAGTGGCCTTAGCCAGGCCGGGTCTCTGGCCTCAAAGCTCCAGAGCTTCCCCTAGTGGACGTCCTGGGAGGCCTTGCTTGCTTCTCGTTCACCAGCGCTGCTGCCTTCTCAGGCTTTCGATTTTGCCTCTGAATTCTTCCTCCTTCCATTTTACCCTTTCTTTTTTTGAAAAGGAACCTCTGTGGATAGGCTTGTTTTAGTCAGCTCAAAGGGGAATGGTGCTGTGAGCTGGGGCTTGCTTTTGGGCGTGTATACGTTACTGCTTGTTTCTCCTTTCTCCTCCTCTCTCAAAGATTACTATAGCCCAGCAATGCTGGGCCTGAAAACAGACCAGGAAGTGCTCAGCGAGCTGGTGCGGATGAAGGTGCCCGCCGTGGCGGAGCTGGTGGATAGGCACGGTGTCCTGTGGACGCTGCTGGTGTCCCGCTGGTTCATCTGCTTGTTTGTTGATATCCTGCCTGTAGAGGTAAGAGGTGAATGCACTGCCTTGACCTCTCTTAGGGCACAGTCGGACTCCAGCACTAGTCTCAGGTCACGCTGTGTGCGACTCTTCCGTTTAACATCTGTTTGTTTGTTTGTTTTCCATAGACTGTGCTTCGAATTTGGGATTGTTTATTCAACGAAGGCTCAAAAATTCTCTTCCGTGTGGCCTTAACGTTAATTAAACAACATCAGGCTTTTATTTTGGAAGCCACCAGTTTTCCAGACATTTGTGATAAATTTAAGCAGATTACAAAAGGGGCTTTTGTCACAGAGTGTCACACACTTATGCAGGTAAGTATTGGCTTTGTTCTTCCCCTGACCCCCCCCCACCCCCACCCCACTTGAGCCACCTTCTTGTGTACAGTTGAGTGATCCTGGTCGTGCCCACAGTGCCATGCTGCCCTCGCCACCATCCCTTCCCAGAGCTTTCCCGTCACACCAAACAGAACACCTATGCCCATTAAGCATTAGCTCCCCATTCTCTCCCGCCCACCCCCTCCCCGGTAGCCTATACTCTGCTTTCTGCCTCTAGGAGCTTGCATATTCTAGCTACTTCACATAAATGGAATCATACAATATCTGTCCCTTTGTGTCTGGCTTATTTCACGCAACGTGATGTCTTCAAGGTTCATCCAGGTAGTGGCATGTATCCGAACTTCATTCCTTTCTATGGCTGAGTAATATTCCATTGTATAAATGCACCACATTTTGTTTATCCATTCAGCTGTCTCTGGCCACTTGGGCTGTTTCCACCTGTTGGCTATTGTGAAGAGTGCTGCTGTGGACATTGGTATAGAAGCATCTCTTTGAGCACCTGCTTTCAGTTCTTTCGGGTACTAAAAGTGGGATTGATGGGTCATATGGTAATTCTGTGTTTAATTCTTAAGGAACTGCCCAATTGTTTTCCACAGTGACTGCACCTCTTACGTTCTCACTAAGAGGGCTCCTGTTTCTCCACATCCTTGACAATACTTGTTTTTGTTTTTTAATTTTTAGTCACGTGGAGTGGGATCTCACTGTGTTTTTGATTTGCATTTCCTTGATGGCTAATGATGTTGAGCATCTTTTCATGTGCTTATTGGCTATTTGTTAGTCTTCTTTTGAGAAACCTGTATTCCAGTCTTTAGCCACTTTTTAATTGGACTGTTTGTCTTTCTGTTGTTGAGTGTGTTGGCTTTATTTTTTGCCTGAGTACAAACAGAAGAGAAAAGGCTGTGCTGTCTGAGATGCTTAGAAGCCATGCCAGGCTCAGAGAAGGCTTTGCTTCTCTCTGCTGTGCTCATATTTGGCCAGCACCTGAGGTATTTTCTAGCTGGCTCTTTAGCTGGTGGAGTGCCCTGGCTTTTCTCATCTCTCTGTCTTGCTCAGCAGCATTTCCTGCTGCCTAAGCACTAGACGCCATGCCTTACAGTATCAGGTTCCTTTCACTTCTGTGGCTGCCCATCCTCTCCCTCAGTATTCAGCCTCTATGAGGGAATCTAGCCCTTTTCCAGCCTCATTTCTCAGAGCCCTGGGAACAGTGGTCAAACCTTTGGGTAGTAATCCACGATGGAATTCCACTGGCTGCTCTCCCTCCTCTCCTGAGGCTTAGCCCACACTGGGACTTGTCCCCAAGCAGATGGGCTGCCACTCGCCTCTTATAGCTTCCTCTGACTACCTGTGGGGCCAATTCAAGATTCCGAGAGGGAGGGTGGGAAACATCGAGGGCACTAGAACGCAAACTCCGTCACACCGTGCTCATAAAAGGCCTACGATAGAGGGGAAGAAGGCAAAGCTTTAGCACCAGTGAAACTTGTGGGACAATGTCTCCATGCTTTAGTTTCCCACAGGGGCCTGAGAGTTAGCAGTATTTACTTCTGCTCTTTTCTCCATCTCTGCACAACTCCTTATGGTTTCTGTTCTTGGACAGGGTTTTCCTGATTATCCTGTCTAAATTAGGTCCCCCCTTTTCTTCTCTACCCTAGAACCCTGTTTTTTTCTTTCTTAGCCCAAGTAGAGCTGCACTGGTCTATTGTCTGTCCCCTCCTGCAAGGTCAGCTCTGCGGGGGCAGGGGCCTCCCTGCTGGTCTGGGGACCTGGCATAGAGCCTAGCATATCATGTGTGCACTCAGTGATGCTGCTGAATGAATGAAGCTGAATGAATGAAGCGGTGCTTGGTACCCACCAGACGTTCTGAGAAGGGGAAATGCCTGGGGGTGACAGCAGCAGGAAAAGGCACGGAGCCTGTGAGGCAGAGCCACGTCGTAAAGGACAGATTTTAAACAAAGTGGTGGGAAGAAGGGGAGAGCCTCATGAGCAAAAGCACAAAGGGGAAATAACCCTGGCAAGATTTTGATTGAATGCTACAGCCTGGGGAGCCTTAACGTGGAATGCATGGGCCTTTTATTTATTTATTTTTTTAATTTTTATTTTGAAATAATTATAGAATCAAATAAAGTAACTATGACAGTACAGATCGAAGGGAGCCTTCACCCAGTTTTTCCCAGTGATTCCATCTTGCTTTGGCCCATATTTTTAGATGCCTAAAGGTAAGTCCTTTGGAGATGGGGAGAGCTGTCTAACTGGAATGGCAGCTTTGAGTTGGGAAAGAGGGAAAGCTGTTAACTAAGCTAGGGAGAGGCTTTATGACAACAGTCACTACTGCCTTCGTTCCTAAAGAATGGAAAGGCTGAGGACTTACAGATGAAAGCTGTCGTTTAGCTGGCTCTATGGTTGCTCTGGAATGTAAAACCAGGACTAATGTGTGGAAATTACAGGGCAGCAGCTTTGACACAATGTGAGAAAAACCCTTCTGACAAGTAGAGCTGTATCCCTTCGGGAGGCTACCACTAAGGGGCGGAGGTATCCTCACTTCCCCAAGGACTCAGGTAGAAGCTGGAGAATCACCGGAAAACTCAGCTGTGGAGGGAGTTGCAATGACATGGCCCAGCTTTCCTCTCCCATTCTCTGAAAGGAAGGCAAGGTGGGCAGTGAGTGTTGATATTTTTGCCTGTACCAAATAGTGCTAGGCACCCAGTGGTTTCAAGAAATAAATGATTATGATGACTGATGAGAAATGTTGACTATACATCTGGAAGTAATGCGATGATAATTGAATCATGATTCATTTGAAGGGGTTTGTAAAATAAAATTGGAACCAATCACCAATGACAGAATGTTTCATTTAGAAGTAGTAAGTTCTCATCCCTGGAAATTTTCAAGAGACTGAGAATGTTATAAAGGAAATTCATACAGCCCTATGGGGTAGTTCATAGGAGTATGAGCTCTGAATTCAGAGAGAATTGTAGCCTACCTATTATCTGTTTGACTTCTGGTAAGTTTTATAACCCCTTTTAGACTCATTTTCCTCATTTATGGAATGGAGATGACGATAATAGTTCCCACATCCTAGTGTCATATAGTTGTTTTTCGTTTTATTTTTGAGATATTCACCCACCACACAATTCACCCTTTTGATGTGTACAATCCGGTGTTTTTCACCATATGACCAAGGTTGTGCAACTATCAGCATTATCAAAGTCCAGAACATTTTCGTCACTTGAAACCTCCTGTTCATTAGCAGTCATTCCCCATCTCCTCCACCCCTAGCCGCTGGAAACCACTCATTTACGTTCTGTTTCTGTGGATTTACCTGTTCTGGAACTTTCATATAAGTAGAATCAGATAATATTTGGCTTTAAGTGTCTGGCTTCTTTCACTTAGCATAATGTTTTCAAGGTTATTTCATTTTAAATATTATTTACACCAGCGTTTTAGCAGAGTACCTGCACATAGTAAATGTTCTGAAAATGCGGGTGTTATTAAGTCCAAGAGGCAGCCGGCCACTGACCTGACTAGAGCAGATGTCAGGAGTTGAGTGATGGACTAAAACAGAAACCAGAATAGGCACAGACTTGGATAAAGTTGGGAAAGCCTCGCTTATCGGATTTCAGAGGGCATGGAGTTGGAAAGGGGAGCAAACACACCGCATGTCAGAATTGGGCTCCGAAAGGACTCAGTAAGATAAAATTTAACAGGTAACTATCAAGTCCTCGGCATTTGATCTGCTCAAGTATAGGTATTGTGGCAGGTTAATGGCCCATGCTGAAAAAGAGAAAAATAGATTTCCCTTGTTAAGCTCAGCATGGCTCACCCGTGAGCCTTGATCGAGACACTAGCCGAGATGTAGAGTTGAGAACGAAGGAGGTCTTGGGCTGCTTCTGGAGAGGATGGGGTTCTCTTCTTATTATTAACCCTTGAAAGAGGACACAGCCAAGTTGGGGTGATTTCAGAGGGGGTCAGTGGGATATGGTGGAGGACCTCAAAACCATGACTTGTAAAGAATGATGGTAGACCCCGAGGACTCTTGGTCTGGGAAAGACTGAGGTGGAACAGAGCAGCAGTTTTCTGATATTTGAAGTCAAGTAGGCTCTATGGGGCCACAGGGCTAAAATAAGGACCCGTGGGCAGAAATGCAGGAAATTCCTATTCCAGTCCCATCAGTGGAAGTTGGGCCTCATTGCCCTGTGGGGCCTGGGTTTCCTGTTATCCAAGGTGGTACATGCGATTTGTGCCAGTGGTTTCAGGTGGGCTGACCGTACTCCTGACCCCCTGTGGACATGAGCTTGGCAGGTTTGAGGGACGTGTAGAGGTCTTAATGATCACAAAGGAAGTTGCTGTGGATTTGGCCATTCTGCCTACATTGTATAAAAATGCTTGTGTACAGAAAGAACTGTATCTCATCAGTTCACTGAATAGTTTCAACCATGCAAGGAAAGTTGGCTGTGAAATGAGTCTAGTATTGCAAATCTTATTTTCTCTGTGATTATGACAAAAATGTATCTGTATTGTATCTAAATTTCTCTTTTAACAATCAACACGGGGCATTTGCAGTTTCATACATCAAACCTGAAATCCTATGCAAGAATGTCTTGAATTTTCTGGAGAATAAAAATTATTTTATATTGGAGCTAAGTGTGATACATAAAGGCAAAATGACAGTTGAGCACACTGAACCAAAGTCCTAGAATACTTTGGAGGATTTGATTGTCTACTTTTCAGGGACTGAGCAGTTATCATGGAAAAGCTCTAAACTGATTCTCAGAGTATGTATTTTGAGTCCACTAAAGAATTTCTAAAATGGAATGTTTTTAATGCTAGCCTTTCACTTGACCAATTTTTAACCATGAATTGCTAAACAATAACTACACGAATGATTATTAAATTGTTAAACAGAAAAGATGTCATAGCCAGTCCCCCAATTAAAAAATTGTATTCTTTCTGATGCCATTTCCCATGGCCTGTCCTTTGTGGCAGTCTTTGGGAACCCCAGTCCTACTCAGATCCCAGGAACATCTGCAGGGCTGTGCCACTCGCAGCTCTTCCTCCCTTCCTTGGGTATTGTCTTTTTTCCTCACTGTGAAGTAGTTCCTCTTATTATAAATAAGTCTTATTGTCTGCTGCTTCTCAAACCCAGGTTCTTACAAATATCCCTGACTGGCCTCAGAGCTGCAGGATACAATGACAGATAGAGTTAAAACTAAAAGAACAGAAAATGGGCAAAATGCTACTTGAATAATTCCAAGGGTCTCTCTCTTCAGAATCTGGGATATTTACTTTATGTATTTACTTGTATATTTCCACATGGTTATCTGTTTATTGCATGGATGATGATTCATAATTCAAAAAGTGCAAAAGGGACAAGGAGATACATGGTCTCTTGCTCCCCTTTTACATAAATGGCAGTGTACTACATGGGCTATCCTGCTTTTATCACTTAATCACATAGTTTGGAGATGATTCCATAACAGAGTCGTCATTCTTTTTTAGGGCTGCAGAGTTCCCCATTGTGTGGCTATACCAGGATTGTTTTCTCCTGTATCATATGATGGGTATTTAAGTTGTTTGCAGTCTTGTGCTTCTACAAATAAGGCTCTAGCACGTAGCTTTGTGCACACAGCATCTTGCACATATCTGATTACGTCTGGAGGGTAAATTTCCAAAAATGGAATTACATCTGCACCCACAGTGTATGAAATTGTCTGTTTCCTTGCTCCCTAAACCAACACAATGTTAACGCACTTTTAAATTTTGCCAGCGTTGATAGGTGAAAAATGGTGTCTTGGTATTGTTTACTTTTATTTTTCTTCCATGCAAGGTTGAACACCTTCCTATGTTCAGGACCCACTGGTGTTTCTATCTGAAATCCTCTGCTTACGTTGGAGAGCTCCTGATGGGGCAGGCGGTGGGTGATCACTGAATTCAGAAATCAAACATGAGACTCTGTGTTTTTCTTCACAGATGGGTCCTGTGTTTCTTCAGATTCTCAAAACCCTGTTTAGCCCATCATCCTTTCTGATTAAACATGAACATCTCACATCCCCCAGCCACTCCCCAAGTCTGAAAAGATCCCTTCTTTCAACAGGGAGTTACCTCTAACCTACGCCCTCCCCCCAGTCTTTTTTTTCCCTCTTTATTTTTAAATTAAAAAAAATTTTTTTTTTGCCTTAAACAATGGGAATTTGTTGGCTCACGGTTTGGAGGCTAGGGAAGACCAAAAATCGAGGTATCAGCAAGTCCATGCTTTCTCTCAGAAGACTGTGGCACTGGGCGGCCAGTGATCTTTGGTCCTTGACTTATCTGTAACATGGCAATGCCCTTGGCAGCATCTTTCCCCCTCTCCTCTGGGTTTTGTTGACTTCCAGCTTCTGGCCGTTCCCCCTGGCTACTCTATGTGCAGTTTCCTTTGCTTATAGGGCCTTTGGCCATATTGGATTAAGGCCCACCCTTACTCAGTTTGTCCCCCCAATATTCTTGGCTGGAGAGTATGTATTCCTTGCATATTCCCATTAACCAGGGAATTTTGTAGAACTTGCCTTTTTCATATCTGCTTCTGAATGTGAAAATTTCAATTTTTGGTTGGTGCACCCATTTTAATAGCAACTTCGAAAGGAACAACATCTATGCGGTTGTAAAGGCAAAGCCTGCAGCTCCGGGTGAACCCAGGAGGTGGCCTTCTACCGCCGATGGGCCCTGCCCTCCCACACGCCCCCACCCCCCCACCCCCCCAGGTAGCGGAAAGCTACGGTGGAGTGGGAAACTGGAGGGGGGAGACAGGTCAGCCGGAGTTTAAAGTTTAGCAACAAATGCTTCCAGTCAAGCAAACAAGCTGTGTATGGCTGCAGGGAAGAAGTTCTTGGGAGTGGGGGGCGACTCCCTCTGGAAATATTGGATATTTTTTGCATACTATCCATTTGTATTCTCCAACCCCCCTCCTGAAGAATCACCGTTCACATAGATTAGCAGGAGAACACTTGATCACTTGTTCCCAACCTGCGCCCTGGACAGCACAAGGATAGACGGGGGGGGGGGGGGCATTTGCCACGTGATAAACACTGATGCTTAGTCTCTGCTGGATGAGTAAGAAGGCCCAGGAATGTTACAGGCCCGTGTCACTCCTACCTTTGCCCTCTCCCTTGAAGGTGCTGCACTTGGGAGCTGAGAGTCAGGCTGAGGGTCAGGCTTGTAAGGAGTTGGGGGCAAGTCAGGGCCGATGTCTCTGGCAACCTTGTTACTGGTGGAGCATTTGCGAGCAGCAGAATCAGAAACGTAAGGATGTTTTTGCCTAAGTCAAGAGTCAAGGCCTCATTGAACAAAAATATATAATTTAGCAAATTCTTCACAGCTGAACATCCCAACAGCAACTGAATGACTGAAGTCGATCATAAACTGTAATATACCAACCTAAAGACCTCTGTGAAGATAGAAACTAGCATGCTATAAACTGCATTGTCAGTAAAAATGACTATTTAGAGGACCTTATTCCAGGTGCCAAGTTCTCAAGGGGCCTTACGTAAGTGTACTAGGATTAATTTGGGGTTCCAGGCAGATAAATTTAAAGACTAGCTTCCTAAGAGTAAGGAAAGGTGACAAGATAACTTGTGGGGTGGCAATCTGGTGGAGAGTCCCACACTTTGCTGCCTCAGGCTGTCATCTTTCAGCTTAGTGGTGTGAAAGCTGAGCTTAGCAGGCCATCTCTGATATCAGGTGTCTTGGGAATGAGTTTTTATTTTCCTAGAATTAGCTCTTTACCTGAAAATTAAGTATGGCAGCAAAAACAAAAACAAGGATTTGTCTTCAGTTTATAGGCATTTTTATATAGAAGGGCTGTGGAAGTGAACAAACGGGACAAAGAACCGAGGCAGCTCGGTGAGAGGTGAGCGTTGCTCCTCCCCAAGGAGGCACGTGTCATAGGCACGTGTTGCGGGAAAGGTTCTCAAATGCCTTTTCTGGCCAGATCAGTAGGCACAATTTTGTGTGACAGGCATTGAAGTTAAATATACAGACCTATCTCACTGAATCATTAGTGAACTGTAGGAATACATTCTCACTGGGTTAAGCTGAACTCAGCCAGTTTGCCAACGATCCAAGCTTCAGTTCATATGGTTAGTAATTTGAATTGGTATGTGTAGCAGTTTATTATTGATGAACTCAAAAAAGAAATATTGGATTAAGTTTGTAAACTGGTCTTTTCCTCTGGGCATGATTAAATTATGATCAGGGCTTTGATTGGGCCACATCAGTAGGGCGTTGAGTCCCCGCCCCTTGGTGACAAGATAACTTGTGGTGCAATAAAAGACATGGCAAAGGACAGAGCTGGAGTTCTGATGCTGAGTTTTAAGCTGGAGCCCAGGAAGTGAACACACAGGAGAACAGAGAGGAATAGAGACAGCTCCTGAGACACAGCAGAAGCCCCAGGGAGAGAGACAGAGCCATTCACCTGATAGTCTATAGCTGGCCTTGTGGAGAGAGGCAAAGCCTAGAGAGCCTCACAGTCTACAGCTGACCTTGTGGAGAAAACAGAGCAGCTGAGCCCGGAGAGAAGCCCTGGGAAGAGAGGAACCCAGGAAGCCTGAACTCTCTCAGATGCCGGCAGCCATCTTGCTCCAACATGTGGCAACAGACTTTGGTGAGGGAAGTAACTTATGCTTTATGGCCTGGTAACTGTGAGCTTCTACTCCAAATAAATACCCTTTATAAAAGCCAACAGATTTCTGGTATTTTGCATCAGCACCCCTTTGGCTAATACAGTATGCATATTTTATAAATTATAAGGTGTGACCATCGCCATTTGCCTTCCATAATTTCTCAATACTTCTTAAAAAACACGATTCAATTCTCATTTTTTTCTTGATGTTAAATTTTTAATGCTGTTTTAAAGACAGTCCTAATGATTGACATTCCTTTTTACCTTTGCTGTGTCATACTTACAGGTTTAGGGATCTAAATGTTTTCTTCCCACAAAGATCTAAGAAAATTATTAGTGAAAACAGGCTATGAGTGTTCATGTGTAAAGGTTGAACTGTGTTGGATGATGTAGTATAACTTCAGGGTAATATTAGATTGGACTCAGAGTGTAAGTTACAGAAATCAACTCAAACAAGCTTAAACATATCAAAGGGGAGTTTACCTGAAGCATGTAGAGGTGTTGTGAATCTCCAGGGCAGACATGCAGCCAGTCTCTGGGACTGGAACTGGGAATGGGAAAGCAGTCAGGAAGGCTGGTCTGCTCTCCTTAATGTATTTGTATATTTCCATATATTTATTGTGTGAATAATCAGTTACCTTTACTTATCCCTGTGCCTCTGCACAGCAATCTATGGCGGCCCAGAAGGCTGACACGTTTGTTCCAGCTGTATGCCTAAGGGTCCCTTACTCTTAATCACAGCTCCAGAAATCCCAGGAGGGAGAATACAGCTGGTGCATGGCTTCATCCTGTCCAAGCAGCCATGGCAGAGGTAGAGTGAGCCCCCTCTAAGGCAGACAGAACCATGGCTGCTGTCATTTGCTTAGCTCTTGCTTCTCAACCTTCTGTAAGTGTTCTTGCCTTTAATTTGCAAATAACTGAAAAATTCAATCCTTTAGTGGAGTATTTTCTATCCAGTTTGTCTTGTCTTGCATTATGTGCCATTTTGAAATGAATAGTGTACCTGAATGTGGATATACACATGCTCATAGGTCCCTCAATCCACCTGGCCCCCTCCTGTCCCCCCTCTCCACCTTAGTACTATTTTCTTCATCCAGTAAGTGGCATTGTCTTTCTCAGAGAACGAGTTGACAATCAGATGAGTATGAGAACACTTTAAAACCACCAAGTACTACAAAAATGCAAGGTGTTTTAAAATGTTATCCAACGTTTTAACTCTAAATTCCTCAAGAATTAGCGGTCTACTGATGGAACATGAGTTTCTTGCTTTTGCAATGCTTTTTACCATAGCCATTGGTTGGGCAGGCAAAATTATACAACAACATTTAGTGTGGCTTCCTGCTGGCTTGCAGGTCCTTGAAACCGGCAGCTAATTTAAGCTTAACCTTCTGTGGATTTCTGTTTGTTGGCCTGCCGTCCCATTAATTGGCTCTGTAGGAAAAATTGGCAGTTCCATTTTGTATGGAGTATGTTGTAAGAATTAACTGGGTTATTTTGTTACAGGACCATTCTTTGATTAAGAAGAAAAAAAAGTCTGAAGGAATATTTTAAAAGATTACCTTTTCTTTATTACATTTCTTCATTTAACATTTATTGAGGGGAGCAGGTATAGCTCAGTGGTTGAGTGCCTGCTTCGCATGTACGAGGTCCCAGGTTCACTCCCCAGTACCTCCTTAAATATTTTTTTTGGGGGGCAGGCAGACTGGCAGTCCTAGGCCCCCATGACAGAAATGAGTCCTGCCCAGTTCTGGCAAGCTGCGTGTACTCTACCTGCTATGGGCCACTCCTCCCTTCTGCTTCGCAGTGTCTGATCTGCTGCAAATTTAGCCTTCAACAGGGGACAACTAAGGTAAAAATGTGTTGTTGGTTTGTTAAACTAATTCCATTTCTCTGTTCCAGAAAATATTTTCAGAACCTGGAAGCTTATCCATGACAACCATTACCAAGCTTCGAGAGAGCTGTAGAGCAAAGTTAGTCGCACAGGGGTAAATCGGCGGTCCCAATTGCATTCCTCCACTCTTTGCACTGACAGTGAATCATCATTTCCAGAGTTGACACGACCAATTTTTACTGCTGCCCTTTTTAGTGTTGTAAATAATTGATGTCATTATACTTTAGTCATGATTTTTTTTAAACAGAGCGATTTAAAATCATGTCATTTTACAACTCTGATTGAGTTGTCCTAACTTACTGAAGAAAATTTTTTTCCTGGGACATTAATATATAAAACAAGATACGCGCTTTTGTATTTAAAAGTATGTCAACATCTGAGTTTTTGATTATCAGCTCGTCTGCAGATTTAAAATTAAAATCAAAATAGTGAACTGTTACTACTGTGTTATCGATGCCAATTAAAATATTAGTCTATTCAGTTTCCTGTGGCAGATCATTTACCTTTATGTAAAGTTTGTGTACATAGCAACTGTTTTCTCTTTAGATATTATTAAAACATTATTTCACAAGAACATGTCATCTGCAACCTCAGTGCCACCCTTGAAGCCACAGCTCAAGAAACAGGGCAAGCCCTACAAGGACTAACTACCTCTCTCAATTCCCTCACAGCCGTGACTATGGATGACAGATTAGCTTTAGATTACCTACAGCACAGGAGGCGCCTGTGCTGTTGCCAGCACATGTTGTTGTACCTGGATCAACACCATCAGACAAGTCGAGGCTGACATTCAGGAAATCTTTAAGTCAAATGGCTTCACAACATAAACCAGCAACCAAGAGACATATGGGAATTGATTCAATCAATCGTTAAGGGGTTTCTGCCTAATACCTCTTGGTTATATTCCCTAGTCTTGCTGCTGGTCATGCTAATCATCCTTCTTCTTGGACCTGTTTTCATCCGTATCACCAACTTCATCGCACAGCGCCTCAAAGCCATCAAACTCTTTCTCCTGTCCCCAGTAGCTTTAGGGTATCAGTCTATAGAGCCCCAAACTAGTCAAAGGACTCCCTTGACCAAAAGGAGGGAATGTGAAATTGGAATGATAAATGATTTTACTAACCATCTGGATTTGCTTGAGCTTCCTTTTACCTAGGGAATTATAAAGAAACAGAAGTTAACTCAAGCAGGCTGACATACCAATAATCCTTTGCAGTGCTGATAAAAACCCCTGCCCCAGCCTGGGAGGAAGAACTGTAACAGAGCTCAAGCTGACACCAACAAGATCTCCTGATCTTCACCAGATGGCCATAATCTTACATCAACATCCTGCTTGCTAATTAACTGGGCCTCAAGGAAAACCTGCCCAACAGCCCCCGTAGCACGAGGAACATACTAAGTTCCTCACACCTTCCCTTTGTTTCAGGCAGCCATATAAGCTGCTCCCCCACCTCATCCCTTCAAGCAGAAACCTCTTTTGGTGCTGCTCCTGCATTAATGCAACTTTAGCTCAATAAATCTGCTCTGCACAAACACCCCCCAGATGTAATTTCATAAATGTTTAAGACAGGAATGGGAAGTTTGATTCAGGCCCATGAAAGCCTCAGTCCGGACATCTCATCCCAGGTTTCAGAAGACAATCCTCTTGGGAGAAAGAGGTGTTTAAAATGGCTGTCCCGAGGCTAAGGCTACCCAGAAAGCCACAACCCAACCTGGAAGGTAGGCTTGGGAAAGGTAGCAAGCGCTCTAAAGTTCCCAGAGGAATTGCTCTCTGGCAGGGCAGTAGGCCCCTGAATCTCTCCAGCCCTGACTCCGCTCCATTTCTTCAGTCTCCCTGCCGGAAGTCATGATTCTGCTGTGGGGCTGGACTGAGAATTCTGCTGCCTGGGCAGAGTGTGAACTTAGAGGCCAAGCTGAACCCTGGCCGGGCACAGGCAGAGGAGGCTGTACCCAAGTTGGCTTACCGCGCTCAACAGTTTGTCGTCCATTGTAACTTACAAACACAGCTTAGTAGTTTTTACAAATCTTTCCAATTACAAAGTTGTTTGCCAGAGTCGCAGAAAAAAAGATTTAATCTTTATTCCATTTCTGAATTTCTAGTTATTTTTCAGCCCCCCTTACACATTTCTGTTCTGAACTCCTGCTCATTTGATTGGTTCTTAAATTACACCTGTCTTCATGAAAGTTTAACCTCCCCTCAAAAATAGGAAAAGGGCAGCAAAAGTCATTCATATCGGATTCATTCTGAATTCCGAAAGTGTTTAGTGAAAGGCAGTGTGTGGTTTAACCATACTAATAGATGCTCATCCAGAGTTACAGCCTGGGTATCGCGAGAGCCCTGGCTAAGGGACCCCAAGTTCTGGATTCTGGTTCTGCCACCTACTTCTGGTCTCTAGCATGAGCCTCCCTTCCCTTGGGAGAAAGAGCAGATGTCACAGGCCTATCCATCAATGAAGATGGAGTCAGGACCAAAATACAATGATAATGTCCCAATTCTTAACTCCGATATTGTTACCAGGCTTGCTACTAGGAAGTGAAACAGTGGACGGCAATTAATCACACCTTGGCTCTGGATCAGTCAGTTTGGGGAAGTGAAATGGATCTTAGACATCATTGAGGCCAGCCTTCTTACATTACAGCTAAAAAAACACCGAGAGAAGTCAAGTGACTTGCACTGATTGGAGTTGCTCATCACTGGCTCAGCAAGCCTAGAATCTGGCTTTTCGAGTCATTGCTGCTTTCAGTCCTAAAATTCTTATGGAGACTGGAATGGTGCTTATTGCATTGTAAGATGATGTTTGCTTTCTTGGTAGACTTGAAACTTCTGGATCATCATCTGCCAAGTGGAAGGCCACCACCTGCATATTGTGTAGTTTGGCACAGCTGTCTAAAGACTGGTCTCATAAGGTTGTAATCCTAACTCTTCAATGCCAGCAGTTAGCTCCACCACTCTCAATTCCAGGAGCTGGTGAGGCACACTCTACTTTGGACAGGATGAGCTTGGCATCTCTTAGGCAGTTCACTGGAGGCAGTAGTTTTATCTAGTTGATTGGATTTCTTAAGATGCCATAAACCCTGTGGAAGGAATTTCAAAATGACCAAGGTTCTTCTTGAAATACAAACAGCCGGAATCTCTGGAGCAAGTTCACCCAGTAGTTCATGTTTCCTCAGCAATAAGCTGCCTGGGTATTAAAACATTCATTGCCTTATGTCACCACTTTCGAATCTGCTAGGGAAAACAATGTCCACTTTGGGGAGTTACCAAGCGGAGCACCTCTTTCACACAATGGGATCTTCTGAGCTCAGTTCGGTTCTTTGGTAGCCTTCACCCTGTCAGGTAGATAACACCTGCTTCAGCATACAGTAATTTTTTTTTAATACTCTCTAAACTTTTATGCTGTGAATCCCAAAACATCTGCCAAGACCTGAACACTGGCATTGTAGCAGGCCATGACTTGGTTTCTCTCTCAACTCCGGAATAGGCAAAGGGATCACTTCTACATCATTCTACATCTTTTTAACACTGACAAACTGTCTAAGAGCTCATCTTTACTTAGTTTGGGGAAATTAATCAGAAATGTATCACCAACTTTCTAAATCTTGTGATTATTTTGCTATTTGAGGGCCTCAAGAAAGTCCATCCTCAGGGATCTTGAGTTTTTACTTCCTCAGCAACAACAGATCATTGACAACTTAAATTGTGTTCTGCTCTCAGAGTCCCTGCTCACATGGACTGTGCTCTTCCACGCTTGGTTTGAAAAGGACTGCTAGAAAGCATCAAGGGTGGGCCCAGCAGACCTAGCAAAATTATACAGAGCTACCTCAGGTCTTATCCAAAGTAAATCTCATACTCAGGAGTAAAACTCCACTTCAGAGTCCTTGGAGTTTGACAGTAGGATCCCGGGTTGACAGCAGACTCTAGGACATGGTTCTTGGATGCAGGTGTGTGCTGAGGTAGGTCAGGGAAGCCCCTGATAATGCAGTTTTTGTTTAAATAATAAAATTAAACATTTAAGATCAAATAAGATGATCTGAAAGCTCTTCCTGAAGGACCAAGGCGGTGGCAGGTTGGCCTGCAGAGTGGGCCAGGAGAAGGGAAGGCGGCATTTTTAAAAGGGGTGATCTTATCTCCAAAGCTACAGACTTGTCCTTTCAAACAAAATGGCTTTTTTAATATTTTCACTAGGGGTTCCCAGGTCTATTAAACTTCTTATAAGCTAATGGAGAAAGCCCTTAAGAATACTATAGACTGGAATGGGTCATGAGCTGAAACTGGATCAACACATCACAGGGCTCCTCTGTTACAGATGCTCTCATTAGAACCTTTACCTAAAAGTGAGAAATGGTCTTTTAACAGATGAGAGTGCCATTTTCAGTACTATACAGAAGCCATGTGCTCTGGCCTCTTCCCTCCACCATCATGCTTATTTTTAACTAGTACATGTCACTCATGATATAAATGGACGTTTGCCTAGAGACCATATTTGGCCGTACTGTTAGAATTCAAGACTGATGTTAAGAGACAGCTGTTTTCCTCCAGTTAATATCCTAAAGAATAGCCACAAAGACCTCTTCTAAAACCAGGTGTCACTCTGAGAAGTCCACCCTCTTACCCCTTCCCTGTCTGTGGTTATTACCTTTATACACTTAACTTCTGAATATACTTAGTGATCTTTAACTTACACATAAAGTCAACATCATTCTATCATGAACTCTCATTTTTAACTGACAAAAGTACTAGGTCCAGACAAAGAAAGAAAGAGAATTTTAATTAGCATTGTTACAGGCAATGCATTACATATGAACTGATCCTTCAAGTGTACAACCCCAACCAAGCTGTAAGCAGATAAATCAGTAGAGTGAAATCTATATTGTACACAAGTGCAGAAACAGGATCACCCTGAACTTCAAACAGAAGACTGAAAATCACTTTACAAAAAAGTAAATAAAAATAACACCCATTTTTATATTTAAAAAAGTGCCAGTTCTTAAGTGGCAGTGCATCAAAAATACCAAAGATATGCCCAATTAATCTTGCAATGCTTGAATGATAAATGGTTCCTTCCCTGTACGGGCCAGCCTGTCCTGGTTTTCAAAGCTTAATTTAAGCATTTCATAGTTTCAACTTTTGGAGTACTTTTTGAGTTTTAATTTTTCTACAATAACAATTAGCTAACTTTAATCAATTATAAGTGTGTTAAGACCAAAGATTTTTCCCTTTGTAAGGCTTAAAATTGAATATAGTAAAGAATGAAGAAACCAAACGCCAGAATCTTAAAAAGTCAAATGATAGTGGAGCCAGTGCCAATTTAGAAAAGCGCTCTTACCCTTACCTTAGAGTTCTACTTTGGTAAATATTAATATTTAACCAGTTAGCAAAACATTTAACCAAGTTAGCAAAATTAACACCGTCATTTCAATAGTTACTCTTTTGTGCATAGTAAATGTTGCGAGATGAACTTCACATTTGATAAAGCAGACTTGAAAAACAGTTTGCAAGAAAGTATGCCTCCCTTTCAATACCAATTTAAGCTCAGGGAAAATGAATATAGATCCCTTGCAACTGCTGTTGATCTACGGTGGTGGTGGTGGTGGTGGTGGTGGTGGAGGAGAGCAAGTAGGAATGCTAAATCGTCTGATATCCAGCATGACTTCTCTTCCTGCCGATGAGATAAGCAATCAGGACAATGAGGACAAGCCCTGCGAGGGCACCACCCACAGCAATGGGAATCAGCATGTTATTTTCATCCAGCTGACATTCTTCCACTGAAAAGAAAAACAAGAATACATCACATGGTCACATTTGTTGTCACCATAGGGATCTTAGGATCTTATACAAAGGTCTACCCCTCCTTTCAACCTCTTCCCACACCTCAGCAGGGGAAAGAAAATTAAACCCAGGTGGGAGATCCTAAACTTTTACTTTCACTTAGAGAAGACTCTGGTAGAGAATGGGGTTTTCTGCCTGGCTATGAATTATGGAAGGGTATCTACCCACACATAGAAACCACCACTCAGCTGTCGACATGGTCAAGTCAGTTGTACAGCATACAGGCCTTTAGGCCCTTGGAACACTAAACATACCAGAGGCATTTTTATATATATTCAACTTTCCAGAGAGAAGAGCCACAACTGTTTCATAAAATGACATTTTTCATAAAATGGTGTCATGTATTCACGTCTGAAAGATATACTGGGCCTTTGTAAAGCAAAGTAACACAGGAAGGGTAATTTTCTCTAAAAATCTCTTAGATTGGTAAAAGGAATCAGTTCTTTGTAGAGAAACAGGGAACCTCCACCCCCACCTATAATCCCAATATAGAAGCTATTATATATCCAAAATAGAAGCACAGAATGTCAGGACTGTGGAAGAGTCTTAAACGCTTCAATTCCAACTATCACTGTCAACATCGCCATCAGATGCTACTTACCAGATCCAAACTTATCACCTTCAAACTTGAAAGCCTGGACCCGTACTTTGAATATGTTGACTGAAAATGCCTTTGTGACTTGAACATTTTCCTCAGCATTACACTTATAAGAATTTCCAATAGTGGCTTGAAGTGCTCTCAGTGAGTCATTGGCAGCTTTAAAAGTGGGGTCTGCAAATTGAAGCAGTCTAATTATTCTGGGAAATCTTGGTGGTGGTGGTGAGGATACATTCACATGAATTGGGGAAATCTTACCTTTGGCATCAGGAAGTGTTGTATTTAACTGGATTCCTTGTAGGAAAAACCGGCTAGAACTTGCATTCTTAGAGAGAAAAAACCAATTCTTAATCAGATTTAGACTCAAATTTTTATTGTCAAACTTGAAAAGTCATTGGTAATAAACTGAACCCCCGTATTTCTAGCTTTAGAATGAAATTACAAAATATTCTATCTTAAAAGGCATCATACAAATCTGGAGAACACAAAAATTTTGACTAGTTCTTTCCAGAACCTTTGAGCAGAATCATTAAGATTCTCTGCTAGGGAGAGGATGTGGCTCAAGCAGCTGGGTGCCCACCTGCCACATGGGAGGTCCCAGGTTTGGTTCCCGGTGCCTCCTAAAGACAACGAGCATACTAGAAGAGATAGTGAGCAGACAGACGAGGGAACCTTCTCGGGGGGGGGGGGGGGGGGGAGTCTCTGCTAAAATGGGGACTGAAGAAGCCGTATTCTAAAAATTAAACTTTCTGAATGGTACAGGGAAGCAGCATTAGGAAAGCTAAAACTCCAACTTGATCGATAAGTTCACTTGCATAACAAAAATTTTTTATAAGTGGCATTTATATTCTTCATATATTATTTTCCCAATTTTATATTAGATTCTTCCCAGGAGGTGTAAAGAAAAGAATGTACAGAGCAAGGAAAAAGCTATTACTAGGTCAAAGGAGTTAAGGACTATACTTCAGATGTTAACAGTGGCTGCCTGGCACACACAAGGCACTGTTAAATGCTTATTGAATAAATGACGACGGCATTTGTTAATGGAAAAAAAAAAGGCAGAGGAACCAAAATGGTCTTCAAAATAGGGGAACAAAAAAAGCACAGAGACTCCATTTTCTTAAGGCAGAGCTGTGACTTTTAGGACTGTGCAGCCTATTTTCACTCTGGCTGTGCACAATGGCAAGACAGCCTGTGCTCAGGCTCAGTTGCCGCCACCACCACCATGCTGCAGCCTCGGCTTGCTAAGGGAACAAAAACTGTTCTTGCTTGTACTATACCAAGTACACGAAAAAAAAAAAAAACAGTAGTGGTGAGTAAACTACAGTAAAATGCATGTTAGGAAACCAAGACCAAGTTTGACACCAAAATCTTCAGTGTTAAAAAAAACCAAACAAACAGATCCTTACCATTCCAAAACTGAAGATAAGAAGAGTGACATTTTCACTTCGGAGTTCCAGAGTCACTAAATGAGCATTACAGCTCCCATTAACAGTGGTCTTATTTGGGTTGATATTGAATACTCTTGTCACAATCTAAATAAGAAAGGTAAACAGGTTACCATTCTATTTTATATGTTGGGCCCTCCACACACTTGAAAATAACAAAAACAATCCTAAATCAGTAACTTTAAGACCAAATGTAACAAAAACCAGAAGGAAAACATTAGAAGTTTACACTACTACAGATTTCTGGATTTCAAAACATTTTCCCCTGCTACTTCTGACTGCTACTTTCAGAATGATTTGTACCTGTGTGAAGTACAAATCCCAGTATATCCTTCGCACCCCTCTTCCCTTCACAATCACATACTTAAAAATTCATAGTCCCACAGACTCCATCACCATTAAGGAAGAAAATTTTATTTCAAAAGAAAAAATTAACACTTAAATGTGTGAGTGAAAAAAGTTTAAGCAAAATTTAATGGTCTGTATAAAGGCCAACAAAATTTTTCTGTAAAGTGCCAAATAAATATTTTCAGCTTTGCAGGCCACATGATATCTGTCACGACTATTCAACTGCTGCTTCAGAGGAAAGCAGCCTTAAGACCACATGTAAAAAGGAATGGCTTGTGCCAATAAAGTTTATTTAAAAAAACAGGCACACTGACTCTTCTTCTATGATTCATATTCTAAAAGGCTGTTAACTATGAAGGCGAGTTTCTGATACTGACATAGTATGCAATTCTCTAATGTACGAAAAGAAAATGCCTCAAAAATGATTCTTTACATACTGTGTTATCATTTTTCTCATAGGTGATGTTCAGCTGTAACCCCATGCTGGCAAGCAGACAGGTTCCATTTGTGCCGCTCACGTTGTACTTATACACAGATGGACTTTCTGGCACTGGAGAAGGTGAAGGGCTTGTAGGCTTTGGACCTGGAGGTGCTGTTGTTGGGGAAGGTACATCTTGCCTACAGCGTGTCTCTGGAGGAAGAGTGGAAATGAGTCATTTTGGTCACAGGAAGGAAATTTAAGGTCTAGGTTTCTTAAAACCATCAGTGTTTATAATTGGATCCCAACTGAGAACTTAAAATTTAAGTTACTCTTTGAACTCACTGTAGACCCTAGCAGACATTCTCAAAAAGTCCCACAGAAAATAACCTGAGTGATTAGTTTCTCAATTCTCCCAAGGATGTTACATGGCTAAAACCTTTCTAGCTGTATAGGACAACAGTTAAATCATTACATACAATGGATACCTCAGGGCATTAGGGCCATTTGAGCAAGGGCAGCAGAGTGGCAGAGAGAATTTTTCATGCTCTGGTCTTCACATTTCCACAGTCAGACATCAACTTTTTCTTGACTTTTTAAAAAACAAATCAAATTTATTGATACATATTAATAAAGCAATCATACAATAACTAGAGATTCTTCCTTATATGATCCTCATGCAACAGTTTAAGCCCATAGCACCAACTTTCACCACTGTGCCTAACTGTTCATTTTATCCATTTGCATGACAAATCTTGTTTTGGAGGTCCAGAAGAATACTTTTACTCACAAAGGAACTAAAGTAGGTCTGAATAATCAGCCAATACATATACCATGTGAAATAATGACACAATTCAATTAAATATTATTTGAGTTCCTATTATGTGCCAGGCACTGTGCTAGAAATAATTATTGCTTGATGAACAAGATGTTAAAAGAAAGAACCTAATTTTGATGTTGATGATGCCATATATCTTTGTATTTAGAACGTTAATTGTCCATAAAGGGCATGTAACTATCCTGTTTGCTCCTATAGAAAATATTCCATTATCTTTCTACTTTGGAATCAGTTTGCCTTAATTTTGAAAGTAAATTTTTGTTGTCAACAATTTTTGGTGAACAAGTAAAATTCTGAGAGAAAGTAAAATTCAAACTCCTCAGCATTTCTCATGCTGTGGCCTCTTCCTGCAGACCACATAGGAGTCTCTTTTGGTTCCCAGATTGCACTATGTTCTCTCTTATCTTAGGGTCTTCACATACTGACATACCATGCCTTTCCCATAAACTGGAAAGCTTGTCCATACATGCACCATTCCCTGCCCCAAATAAAAACCCCAAACAACTGGCTAACGTTTATTCCTCTCTAGTCTCAGCTCAGATATGTCCACAGACAGGCCTGCCTGACAGCCCCCATCCTACCTTAGGACCTCCTCAGCTATGCGCCCTTAAAGCACCCTAGTTTTTCTTACACTCCGCTGTTTGTGTGTTTAATATCAGTTTCTCCTACTAGACTATGATCCATGAGCTCAAGGTCCTTTTGTTGTTCATCAACCTACTACTGTAACATATTTGGTAAATCATACTTTCTGAAAAGGTCAACTTGTGGAGGATGTTTTATCTTATAAAGTGAAATCCCCTTCTAGACATAATATAGCACAAAGATGAAAAATTAAATAAGACCATAAAGTTAATGTATTAACCTCTGTGAACTTAATTTTGACCTTAGATTAATAGTGGGATGGCAAATTGGAAGGCCTATCTATATAGCACAGTGAAAAATGAATATGCTTAATAGTGCATATATAGGATGTATTTTTCTGAAACAGAACAAATGTACATTAATGTTACAAGATGTTAATATAGGTGGAATCTGGGCAAAAGTAAAATCAAAGCAATCTATGGACAGTAGTGTATAGTAATTTATTAATAATCTTCCATCAAAGGGAAAAAAAGAAACTATGCTAAGTGAAAGAAGCTAGTCAAAAGATAAACAAATTGTTTGACTCCATCATTACAAAATATAAACACAAATTAAATTAGACGGAATAGATTAGCAGTTATGTATAGCAGAGGAAGGATAGAAAGTTTGAGAGGTGACTACTAAGGGGCAGAGTTTTGTTTATTTTTTATTATTATTACTTTTGGAATAATGAAACATTCTAATATTGATTGAAGTAATGAATGCACAACTCTGTGATTATACCAAATGCCACTTTAGATGGATTGTATGGTTTATGAGTATGTTTCAATAAAATTGATTAACAACAAAACATAAAAAAAATTGGAAGGCCTGAGTCATTGAATGGAAAAATCCTAACCTATGATGTGCTGACAAACACTGTGTTTATATTGTAGCCCTTGAACTAAGCGAAAAGTTGAAGTTCTAACTATACTTTTAAAAATAGCTTCAACCATTACTTTATAAATTGTTATGGAATACAACATGATTAAATGGACAAAAGTATAAAAGCAAATCAAAATAAAAAAGACCACACTCCAAATTCTAGTCTAAATGGCCATATAATATACTTTTAAGAAGTGTACCCTATACTAATTTGGAAATTGTTTTTTAATGTATGATCCATCCAGTACATTCATTTTCCTTAACAAACTATTAGATCCAACCACAAGTCAGAGAAATTTTGTACTTCAGAAATCTGTTTGAATAAAATGCCCTTTCTTCCTTCTATCTAAATTATAAATGCAAAATTCACATCTTTTAACCAAAACATTTCTTCTTTCTTTCCTTAAACAAGCACCTAGTACACACAATCTAGGAGATAATCATAAGTAAAATGTACTGAAGTAACCCGTGGCAGGAGGTGCTGTCACAGAAGGCCTCTGAGGAGACAATGGGACCTAGGGATAACTACATGGTTACCCTCAATTTCTTTGACACAGAAAATAATGGGAGGGAAGGATGCGGTGCCAGACTGTTTATTCTAAAGTGTGCCCCACTGGCCTCAAATTATCTCCTGGCAGCAGCAAATACTTAAATAAAACCTGTATGTTTCAATTAAGAGTCTCAAATGGAAAGAGATGTTCTAGTACTGATTCCTTAGATTTAAGCTAGATTTGGAGAGAGACTCTGGTTCCTAAAGGAATGAAAAAAAAAAAAAAAACCTAAAAACCAAAAATACTGTCCAATTGGAAAGAAGGTGAGATTTATGAACTATATTTAAAAGTAGTTTCTATTTCTAGCTTCTGATAGTGACCATCAGAAGAGTCCCATCATTCATTCAACAAATACCTATATATCAAACATTAAAGATAAAAAAATGGAATTATAATCCTTGTTTTAAAACAAGATATCGCTATATATGCTTCCTGTGGAAAATAAAATCTTAGGCCTCCAAGTGTGGAAATGCTTGGAGAGGTTCATCCAGTTTAGCACGTTTCAAAGATACAATGCTGAACTGTTAAAATCAGATGTCTGGCCAGAATCAGCATTGGGTTGGGAATTTAATTCTGATGCACACTGAAGTTTGAGACCTACTCATCTAGTTTATCCTCCAGCCTCCAGCCAGAACTATACTTCCACCATTCCAGAATGATAATCATCTACCCTACTCTTAAAGACCTTTGGGAAAGAAGATATGTTTTCTTTAGAACTTATTTTCAACTAACAAAACTGACAGCAAAGACAGTTTAATCTAACTCTCTTGGTTTGTGCTTTATTTTGTTTTAAAATAAAATCTGCTAAGTCCCCAAGTTTTTAAAGATATGACAATATATTAAAAGGCAAGATGAAGGAGGGCTTTCTTGTAAAGGCTACTATTACAATAATAACAAGAGTCCCAGAAGCCTACTCTAAAATCCTCAACCTGTAATTTATCAAATAAAAATTTTACAAGGGGAAAAAAGAGGGGCATTTTATGACTACAGTATTGTTATTAAGAATGTATTCATTCTACAAATATTTATTGAGAATCCATAATGTAGAGAACAAACCAGGAGTATATTGGGGGATTGAATTATGTACCCCAGAAAAAAAATTCTTAACCTTAACCCATTCCTGTGCTTGTGAACCTATTAAATAGAACCTTCCAATGTTATTTTCAGTTAAGGTGTGGCCAACTGAATCAGTTTGGGCTTTAATATGGGTTACAGGAGTCCTTTATAAATAGAATAAAATTCAGATACAGAGACAGAAGCCACGGGGAACAACCAGAAACTAAGTCAATGGAGCCCGGGAGAGAAAGAAGACACCACTATGTGCTTTGCCACATAACACAAAAGCCAAGGAAGCCCAAAGCCTGTCAGCCAGAAGACACTGACCCCAGGAGGAAACAAGCCTTCTAGCCTCTGAAACTGGGAGGCAACAAATCCTGTTGTTAAGCCAACCCATTGTATGGTACGTATTTTAGCAGCTGAGAAACTAAAACAGAGTACATAAAAATATATTTAGTATATTTGAAATGGGATCCTTTCCCTCAAAAAGCTATCAATTTAGTTAAGAGACCAAAAAAAAAAAAAAAAAAAAGTTAAAACACGCCTAAACAAAAAAATGAAATTGGCACACCAAAAAAGAGATGAAGAGATGGCTCAATTTTAATATAAATAAAATGTTTTTTCAAACAATATATGCTGTCATGGTAGTTTATTTGGTCAGTTATTTCAAATTTCTTTCTATGTTTAGGGAAACTACTGGTCTCTATTTCATTTTTCTGTCTCTTTTTTGTTTTTTGTATTTTTTTTTTTTTTTTAATTCTTTCCTTTACTGGTTTCTTTAATTGCAAAGTAACAATACTAACCAATGTAAAAAACGAAAAAATGAAATAAGACATGAAGAATAGTGGTATAATAAAACTTGGGCTAGCTAAAACCTTCAGAAAATCAAGACTCTTTCTGAAAAGTCAAGTTTATTGGCTAGGTGAGGCATTTTAGATAAGTCAGGATAATAAGATGAACATGCTAATAATTAAGCTTTAAAAATTATTCAGAATATATCAATTATAATATTCTATTGCAATAGACTAAGATTTACTAGTCTATTGCTTACTGAGATTTATTACTGTATTTAAGATCTTTGAGATCTGGAGACCTTAATTCAGCATGTTTTTCTTTTCACCTTCACTCCAGTAGGCCTACTGGTGGCTGGCCCTCTAGAACTCCTCATTGGTCCTACAGCACAGGCCATTAGAGAACCAAATTTCATAAAACTACATGTAAAGAAAGAATAGGTTCTTTGAGAAGTGGGGATGGGATCAGCTCTCAAGAAAAGGCAGCACAAACGTTAGCAAAAGAACCCTGAAAGTCTTTTGCCAGCTCAGACTGGTTCATTTTGTTTTTTGGTCTCTTCCTGTTTCTTAGCAAGAGTGCTCTACATTGATAAGGAATTACTGTAAAGGATGTAACTAAATAATGAGAAGATTTCCAAAAGCCCCACGGGGACCTCCTTCCTTCCAAGTAAAGAATACACAGACTTGTCTGTGATTTTATTCCATCCCCCATCATCTCTGATGAAAAGAGGAGTTAGTGTGGATCAAGACACTTCTGAGAGCTCTGCAGTTACACCTCTGGATAATTGAAAAGCAAAAGTCAGTACCCTCCAACTTTTTATGAATATTCAGTATTGACCAGAATGTACTGATAAGAATGTTTTAGTGTCTTTCGAAAAGAAGCAGGATTTCTTTTCCAAAGCATATATATATTTATATAGGCAGACATAACACAGAATCAAATCAAGTTTTGATAACAGGAATACAACCATGGAACAAATGGGGAGGTGGGGGAGGATGGTCTTAGAGGGTGGTAAGCGCTTCTGATGAACTCTACTCAATTCATTGGGATGACTACCCAAAAAGAAGTTTCCAAACTTCTGGAGTACTGTTTATGCCAGATCCAAGTATGCCAAAACAATGGTAACACTGGTTGTCTCTGGGGGAGGGGAACTGGTGGTTGGCGCACAGGTGTGAGAAGAAAAGCTCCACTTTTGTACCTTTTCAATTTGGAATCAGGTGAATAAGTTCTCCATTGAAAAAATAAATTAACCTTTAAAAACATAATCAGCACAGCTATATTTGTTATATCTCCATTTTGTGGCTGTCAGTCACAGGGCTCTCAAAGCCCACCCACACCCCACAATACAGCAGCACCTCACTTAAATAGCACCACCCCCTATCTGGAAGGGCAGATAATTTTTATTCATGTTTAGAAGCCTTCAAAGCAAAAGGAAAAAAGCCATCACTTGACATGTATTTATGGTTATAAAGCACCATGAGCTATATTCTATAACCACACTCAGGCCTAGTTTGTACAATGAAATCACAATATGAAGTCAGTAAACTACATCATCTATCATTTCCCAAGATTTTCTAACAGATTTTGCTTTTCCCCTCTCTTTAGACCTGAGAGACAACACTGATATGATTCAGATGTACTCTGCTGGGTATGAAACCCAGATAATTTGGAGATTTATCATTTTAAACACTAATTACTTAAATTATTTAATTTCCTACTCTAACTCCAACTCGACTATCCTGCCTAACTAAAACCATCTTAGCACTGAATGAGGCGATCTATTTTACAGGATGAATATATTGGACAGGCTGCTATATGGACACTGTCTTCAAACACACACTAATCATGCTTGCCTCAATATGTATGCTTATAGGAAGTATTCTCCCGTTCTTCCTGATGAAGCATACACAATGCTTACCCATCCCTCTGGGCTCAGTGGGAAAAGAGGCAGCACAGTGAAGAGTCAGAAACTTGGTCAGCCTCTTAGCGCCACTTACCACATCATCTTAGGTAAGTCTGTTCATTCATCTACAAGAAAGGGGATATCACCACATACCTCATAGAGTTAAACAAGCTTTTCCAAAAGTAATATTTGTAAAAGTACCTAATTCAATTAATGTTAGTTTCTTTCCTTAAATTCTATTTCCTTAAAATTCTATTTGCATATTATAACTGATTGTCATAGTATGCAAATTACCACTGATGACCAAACAATCCCTTAAGGTCACTATCCCAAGAGTCACTTTTGGGACTTCAAACAAGGTTGCTGAGGAATATTGCAAATTAAAGGCCAATTAGAGATGCCTGTGCTGTCTTCAAAATAAACTTTCATCAGTCGAGAAGTTCACCCTTGGTTTTCTAAAAAGAGTACTAAGCTTACTCTAAGGCAATCATGTGACTGTACCCCTTAGTCAAATGACAGAGATTTGTTAGATGACTGGTAGGATTCAGGAAAGAAAATTTTCTTAATAGCAAAAATATTTAACATGTATTTACTACTTACTCTGTGCCAGGCACTGAGATAAGCACTTTACATAAATTACCTTTAAAAAAAAAAATTTTTTTTTAAATTTCCTGTTTTTTATAATGCATAGACTTTAAAAAAATTGTAGTAATACTTTATATGCAATTTTGCATACTATTTTTTTTAACACAACACTAGATTATAAGCATTTTCACATTATATCAACTTTATATTCTTTCGAAAGACTGAGGAGAATTGACATGCTTTTGGTTGGGCAGCTAAGGATTTCCCGATTTTGCACTAATGTATAAATAATGTTATACGTCATTTAACATACAGATTTCTTCACGTTAGGATTATTTTGTTAGGGGAGCCCCAGAAATGGAATTACAAGGTCAAAGAAGTTTTTTCCTTTTAATGTGGAAACGAGACTGTCATCTCTAGTATCCTGACCAGAAATAAGACCAGTGAAAAAACAAGCACCTAAGAGTCCTTCTGTAATTCGGCTATACAGCTTCCCTATTATCTTGAGAAGACTGAGGTGTTTAAGGTGACTTGGGCAGTTTTTTTTTTAAGTGATGTTTATTTTCAAGGGAATAATTCACACAGCTTAAGAAATCAAACAGAACTTCAAGGCTTATGATGACAAGCAGTGGCACCTTACCCTATCCTTCCCTATCCCTCCCGTCCCCAGCCTTAACTCTTTTAATATTTCTTGGGGTATCTGCCTTCATATTATGAAATGATATTCTTAAAATGCGATTTCTTTTATTCATAAACTTTATGCATTATCTATTAATTTCCTATCATTGAAGATGAGAATTAGATACCACTTCCCTGTCACACACACCCCTTCCCTTGTACCCCTCACAAGTGTAGGTGTACTGGCACACCCACATGCACAGGCACATACACACACATGTACTTCTCTAATCTATGTGACATCACCTCTAATCTAATCTCTTCTATTCTGTTACATCACCTCCTCCTAAAAGCAGAGACACGCAGAAAAAAGCAGCAGAGAGACAGAAAGCCAGAGAGGCTGAGATGAGGTCCCAGAGGCAAAAGGCTAGAATCAGCAGAGCACACAGGCACAGAAAGCGGTGCCTGAGAGGCTGAGAGAGGGGCCTGGAGGAGAGGGCAGAGTCAAGCCATATGCCTGATTGCCCACAGCTGAGCTTTAGGAGAGAGCATTTGATTGATGCCTTGACTTAGGCAGAGCCTCTATTATGCCCCATGTGCCTGATCACTCACAGCTGACCTTCAGTGAGACAGCATTTTATTTTATTTTATTTTTTTTTTTACTGGGAGGTCCCAGGGATCGAACCCAGTTCCCTCCATATGGGAGATGAATGCCCAACCGTTTGAGCCACATCCGTCCCCCGAGACAGCATCTTTGATGATGCACTGATTTGGACATTTTCACAACCTCAGAACTATAAGCTTTTTTTTTTTTAAAGATTTTTTTATTTATTCATTTATCCCCCCCTTGCTGCTTGTGCTCGCTGGGCCAGCCAACCACGTCGCGCGGGCGGGCCCGCCCCCACCAGGAGGCCCTGGGAACTGAACCCGGGGCCTCCCATATGGCAAATGGGAGCCCCACTGATTGAGCCACAGCCGCTTCCCTATAAGCTTTTAATATAATAAATTTTCATTATAAAAGCCATCTCATTTCTGGTATATTGCTCCCAGAAGCCTTTAACAAACTAAAACACTGGGTCAAGAAGTGAACACTTCTTGAGGAGCCATAAAACTGTTTTCCACAACAGCTGTACCACTTTGCATTTCCACCAGCAAGGCATGAGGATTCCAATTTCTCCACATCCTTGCCAATAGTTTTAATTTACCTTTTTTAAAAGAGATCCTAGTGGGTATGAAGGGGCATCTCATTGTAGTTTTGATTTGCATTTCCCTATAATGGCTAATGATGTTGAGCATCTTCTCATGTACTTACTGACCATTTGTATACCATCTTTAGAGATATGTTGATTCAAGTCCTTTGCCCATTTTTAAATCAGGCTGTATGTCTTTTTGGTGCTGAGCTACAGGAGTTCTTTATATATTTTGAATATTAAACCCTTATCAGATATATGATTTGCAGCTATTTTCTTCCATCCTATAGGTTGTCTTTTCACTTTCTTGATCATGCCCTTTGATGCAAAGAAGTTTTTAATTTTGATGAGGTCTAATTTATGTAGTGTCTTGTTTTTGCTCATTCTTTTGGTGTTGACAGTTCATCAAATTTGCCATATTCTAGGTTTTAGAAGCAAGTCACTAGGTATAGTTCACTCTTAAGGGGTGAATACCAGGAGGTGGGGATCACTGGGGCCATCTTAGAAGGCTACCTATAAGAAAACACTCTTGATATAAAGCCTGTCTCATTAAATTGTTTATATGGTAATAGAATAAAAATTAAAAAAAAAAAAAATTTCATAGAACTGCACTACGTAAACAGTGAAACCTAAATTAAACCACGGGCTTTAATAATACAAATACAAATATGTGCTATCATCAATTGTAACAAATATTCCACACCAATGCAAGGTGTTAATTATAAGGTGGTATACAGGAATCTTGTATTTTATGCATGATTGTTCTGTAAACCCACAACTTCTCTAATAAAAAAAATGGCTTCAGTCTCCCTGGTATAGTAAAGCTGTGCTTCTCAAACTTCATTATGTATACAAACCGCCTGGAGTTCTCGTAAACATGGAGATTCTGATTCAGGAAATCTAGGGTGAAGAGATTCTGCATTTCTTACTGGCTTCCAGGAGCTGCCCATATTGCTGGTCCAGGGCCACATTTTGAATTGTGAGGTAGCAGATCACCAAGGTGCCTCTTGGCTTGTTCTGAGGAAATTCATGAGGCTCCTCTTCCAAGACTTGCAATGGCTTTTCACTTTCATTCTTCCTGGTGGTATCCTCTTTTATGATTTCTTTTCTGCTTTTAAGATTGTTCATTTTAGCCACATTTTACAGGAGTGGGTAGCAGGGGTATCTCCAGGGCCACTGGGGCGAGGTGGGCTGCTGTCTGGTGTTCCCATTGCCCCCAGGGCTTCCCTGCGCCCGCCCTCTTCCATAAATTACCTTTTCTAATCCTAACAACCATCTAAGGTTGTTGTTTTTATTTTAGAAGTGAAGAAAAAGAGCGGTTAAATCACAAAGCTAATAAGTGGCTTGACCTTCTGTCTGCTTCCAGAGACCCTGCTCTTAGGTCCTAGACTAGCCCAAGATAAAATCTGCACCACTAGCTGAATGAGTAGATATATCCTCTAGTGGTCACAACCTAATCAGAAAGGAATGTTCCACCTGTCCGTAGACCTGCCTGAGCTGGGACTAAGATAAGACTAGTGTCTTTGTGTAAAGATAACTGGTTTGAACTGAAAGAGATCCTGCGACCCTGATCTCATTAGCCTTATAACAAGAGTAATACAGAAATGGTTTCAACTGCCTTGCCCTTTTCCCTTTTTTAATCAAGATGTATCCATCCTCATCTGTAGAGGTCACCTTCTCTAAAAAGAGAGAAAAAGGGTTTGGTGGATTATTCTTCAAAGATGCCAAGTCAGCTATCAAGTGGTCCTGCTTGGATAAATGCTTATTTAACATATTTCATTCAGGATATTAGGACACTAGTTTTTAATCTACCGTAACCAAACAAAAGGCACCGGTGGGTCAAATAATAACATCTTACCTTCCTTGCTGAAGTTATTATTTGAAAGGTATGCCTGGATGGTTGTATTACGGAGTATAATCGTTACGTTATTCATGTGTATCTGGTTGCTGTTGTCACATCTATATTTTTTATCTATGTCCGCCTTGATGTCAGTTATGGATTCCACAGTCTTGATTTCTATATTTAAAAAAATCATAATTTTGAACTTGCATTAAGTAATTTTAGAGACACATATACACACCCCACCTCCCAATTTTCTATCTCCACATAATTGGTCAATTATGGTTCTTACCTTTGGAGCTTGCATTGGGGAAAATATCTGTGTCTGATAAGTTATATACAAAACTTAGCAGCTGGACACTGTAACGAGTTGCATTCCTTGTGAAATTTAGGGTCAATGTATGTCCTCTTCCAAAAGCAATCATTAGACTGGGGTCAGAAGTATTCTCTTTACCACAAGTGCTGCTATTTAGTACTTCTGCTTTAGATGGCAGGTCAAAGGTCACATTCTAGAACAAACACAATTATAAAAAAAACTCAATTAGAATGTAGATTATTAATGGGATTCAGAAATACCAAAAGAAAGATTCCTTCTGTAGGTCTGATATAAACTTCGACCATAGTTCCATCTCAAATGTCACTGTTAAGGTATTTATTTTATAATGTAAACATAAAAACACTCAAAAAAAAAAAAATGTCAGTATTATATGTCAGTAATGGACTGAAAATACATTTCAAATTTAAGACATTATTAATTATTCTCCTTCCATTTATGCTTTAATTTATAATAATTTTAAAACTAAAGCTGTCTTGGTAAGCTGAAATAATCCATATTTGGCTTCAGAATGAATTACATGTTTATATTTGAAAAAAGCTATTTGTTTAATGAAATTTTTGTTTAAGACTATTTAAACAAAGAGAAGAGGGATGTTTACTGTTATAAGCAAAAGAAACAATTGGAAAACAACATAATGTCCATCAAAATGAAAATGGACTAGTTAAATGAATTATGGTTAAACCATACCCCAAGGCAGTCTCTAAAAAAAAAAAAAAAAATGACAAGAGTTGTGACATGACATATTATGAGTTAA
>JAKSZT010054335.1:27758777-28005876 GCA_026826555.1 Tolypeutes matacus
AAAAAAAAAAAATGACAAGAGTTGTGACATGACATATTATGAGTTAACAAAGACATGTTTTGTGAAATAGTAAAGCACATAATACATTTGATACCATTTATATAACATAATTAATATATAACGAGGATACTTTAAAAATCTAACTATATCTAAATGAAATAAAATTTTAAAGTGCTTAGATAAGTCTTCAAAATTTGAAAATTTTTATGAAACAAAACTCTTTCAGTTTTTTTTCTACCTTACTAGAGACCACATTATAGAAGACATATATCTCAATAAGGCTTGAGGGATTAGCAGAAAGTTTATCTTTCCAGCAATCCTGGCTCCAACTGCTCTTTTAGTAATAGTAAAAAGATATGATGCTGTCAATATGAACATGGAAAAAGAAAAATGATAGTTTCAACAAAGAACTGAAAATAAAATTTGGTTCAAGGATATATATTTAAAAGAGTAAATATTAAGAAGAATGAGTATGTGAAATGTTCATTAATAGGTAATTAACATATGAAGAAATACAAACAAAAACATGACATTTACTTGTAGAAATCTAGGAAATGCAAAAAAACATTATTGTATATAAGCACAAGATTTAAACAAAACAACTAATACAAGAAACATTTTGATCAAATGAGTACAGTCCTTTTAATACTTTACATCAAATAACTGTTTACATATATTTCCTGGAGAGTAGTAAATTATCTAAAATAAATTCATCTGATCAAAAAAAGCTATATTTACAAAGCTGTCATTGAGCACTAAAACAAATGTAAAAAAACTACCAACAAGGGAGTGGCTTAACAAATTATGAGTAATTAACATAATGAAGTATTACACTGTAGTTATAAAAAATAATTATGAAGACAGCTGGGAAAATGGTCATGATAAAATAGTGAAAGCAGAACACAAAATGGTTTGCCTATTATGGCAGCTACAGTGTATAAAACAGCATGTTACTGATGAGCCTAGAAGGAAACAGGCATGCTTGAAAAGAACTATTAAAAGGTGGGATTATTTTTCAAAGATTTATTTAAAATTTTTAAAATAACCTTCATACACACACACACAAAAGCAACGTGAATCATCCCAGTACTTCTTACCTTAGAACCACTCTTAGTATCATAATTCATCAAGAAGGCAGCTGAGAAGGTGGCCATTATGCAGGCTGTGCCATTGCCATTTTTCACAACAAACACTGAAGACGCACCACGCATGAGGCCTGCTAATTCCAGGAAAGACAGAAATACTCAAATAACCAACTTTTTGAAAATACAACTGGGCATATTTCAGTTTTTTATAGCTGTAAGCAATAATTAATTTTATCAGAGATTCCACTGTGCTTAAATCACTAAAGAACTAGACAAATGGATTACACAGGCTGGTTCACCTGGATCCTCTATCCCTCCCAAACACTATGAAAATGCCATCTACAAACACATCTGTTTAGTTTGCCAACCTGGTCTATAGCTATTTAGTGCTTTACACGTCAGAATTTTTACCTGAAGCCACATATCAAATTTCTGGGTCAATACTAGCCATATCTAGCTCCACAATTCTCAGAGGATTTCACTTATCTGGTGGGGCTTTTAAAGCACAACTCAAACCTGCTCAACTCAATCTAAAATAATATCCATCTTCTATCGAAATCATTGGGTTCTACAGAAGAGCTTGTGAAATCTTTCATTGTGGTCTTAAACTGCTATTTAAAGTTTAATGTTTTTTACTTTACATGGAGTGGTGGTCTGGTAAGAAAAGCCATGGACTCAAAGCTCTGAGCTCTTTTCCCAATTTCAGAAAGTTCCTCAAAATATGGTAATTAAATTTATTTAACGTGAACTTGACTGTATGACCTTAGGCATATCCTATAACCTCTCTAGATTGGACTGCCATAGTCTTAAAATGAAGGGAGAGAATAAATGCTCTTTTGGGTCTTTCCAGCTTTGAAGTGATCACTGGTAAGTATTTCCTCTTCCATTAAGTTCTTTAAAAGCCAGTACCACCTCTGCTTTCTACATATCCCCATGGCCCTGTGATCGAGATGTTTAATAGCAAATGTAATCTGATCACTATGGTAGAGAAGTTAGCTTTACAAACTGTACATTTTATTTTCTTTTACAGACATGCAAAACTAGTTTTGTTTGTTTGGCTAATTCTGAAAGCAAACATTTATCAGCTACCATTATGTAGCATTACTTGTCTAGAAATGTTGTGCCATCACTTGTCTTTGCTGGTACAAGTTAGTGCACGCCCAACCCCCCTACTTTCTTTTTGAAGTCCCGCGGCTGGGGGTTGAACCTGGGACCTTGTATGCGGGAAGCCAGCACACAATCACTGAGCCACATTGGCTCCCCCGAGCTGGGCCTTTTGTTTGTTTGCTTGTTGTTGTTTGTGTGCTTGTTGTTGTTTTTGTTTCCAGGAGGCACGGGAAGGAAACCTGGGACCTCCCATGTGTGAAGCAGGCGCTCAACGGCTTAAGCCATGTCTGTTCCCAGTGCATGCCCTTTTAATGAACATTTATACATCTGTGATCTGATTTGATACTATAACTGTAAATATGACTTAAACACACTTTGAGGAAGCATAAACAAATCAGAGGACAGTAAATTAACTTTTATATTCTGAAATACTAGTGTTTGGGAAAGTAGATGGACTCCAATGAAACCAACTCATTTTACCCTTGGGACTTTCACAAAATAAAACCTTCAGAGAAACCTACTATTCAAACCTAAAGCAAATAAGAGTATAACCCGAAATCCTACATATCTTCCTTTATACCTTTGGAAAAGGAAATACCAAAATCTTTGTTCATAAAGAAAAGGTGCTACAGAAGAATGAAGCAAACTATGGCTAACAAGGAAACCTATCTGGAGTATAATTTTTTGTGTTTTGTTTTGGATTCTAAGTTCCTCTAAGTCTATCCCCCTATAACTTTCCCCTCACAATACTTGGGGGCAAGATTGCACTGAAAGCATTTCTAAATAATGAATATTCTATTTTTAAAACCTTGAGGGGATTCCACAACTTGCTTTTAACACAGTAGAAGGTGGTTGTTTTTTTTTAAGGAGGTACCAGGGATCGAACTATATCTGCTCCCCAATAACAGTTGGTTTTTTCATTTGTTTTGTTTTTAGGAGGTACCAGGGATTGAACCCCGGACCTTGTACTTGGAAAGCAGGCGCACAACCACTTGAGCTACATCTGCTCTCCTAGAGGTTTTTAAAAAATAGAAAAATGATTCTCACTAATGTTTGTAAGGAATGGGATGAGTGTGTAAAAGCTACAGAAAAAGATGCCAAGCAATGCAGAAGCAAGTGAGGTAGGCAGGAGAAGCAAAAATGGTTAAAAAGCATGGGCTCTGAACCAGAGACCCAAAGGGAATCCTGAACCTGAGCTCACCGTTTTTGTGAGTTATTGCCCCCTCTGTGCTTAGGTTTCTTCATTTCTAAGACACTACTTATGTGACGCTGCTGGTGGACACAATAGATAATGTAAGTACACAATAGAATGCCTCGCATGTGAGTTCGCAAAGGTCAGCTATTACTAAGCTTCCCTCCCTTTCATAAAATAATTGTCTAAATCATCCAAAAATGTTTTACTGACCCAAAGCACTTCATTAGGAAACATTTCACATTAACTTTTCTCATAAAATTTTTTAATTTAGTAAATATGCTGAGGGTCTGGACTTTAAAAGGAAAACAAAGAAGTATTACTAAAACAAATTCAAAATAAGCTTTAGCAGCAACTGGATGGGCCATATTTATTCTGGCAAGGTATAGAAAATCTGAGTTATTAACATAAGAACCCTACTCCCAGAAGCCTATTTTGGTCAAGGGAAAATGTCCACAACTGCATCAGAATAAAATATTTCAAGAGAAATGTATTTATGCTAATGGTTAGAAATTTGGGTTTTTAAAAATTCCATAAAAATGGCAAGCCAAAAAAATAAGCAGTCCTTCACTCAAATGTGAATGTGATCATTTCTCAGAGGGTGTTTATTCTTTCAAAATACTCTTACTTGTAGAAATTTCATTATTTAAAACAAGTGCAGCTATGGGAAGAGGTGTGTGCTTTTGAATCAGATGATCTTAGATTCTAGCTTGGCTCTGCCACCACTTACTAGCTGGGTGATCTTGGTTAAGTACCAACCTCCCAATCTCTCATTTTGTTTACACTTGTAAAATGGAGATAAGCACTCTGACATCTTACAGAGTTGTTTAGAGCACTAAATGAAAAAAAAACATGTAAAACATTTAGTACAAAGCATTAAGACTAGGGTTTTAATGTCAGCTATTATTAAAACATTAAGCTCAAAAAAAAAAATCAAACCACAAAACATTAAGCTCTGTACAGGTACAGACAGCATCTATCAAGGTCGCCATTTAATTCTCAGTACCTGACACTTAATTGTTGAATAAGTAATTTATTTACCAAGGATATGTGATGTGCTTACTATATACCAGGCACTTCTCTAAGCACTTTGCAATTATTAATTTAATTATCATAGCAACTCTATTAGGTAGACACTAGTATGATTCCCTTTTACAGATGTGGAAATTAAAGCACAGAGAAGTTAAGTAACTTGCTTGAAGTCACTCAGCTGGTAAGTAGTAGCAGAGCCAGACCTTGAACCTAGGTCTTCTGACTGAGAAGCTTTTGCCCTTGGGGTCAAACCTCAGTGGGCTGGCTCCAGAGCAGTGTTGTGAACCACTCTAACCTCTCAAGGATTTGCTGAACGAATGAATATGCTTTGAACTGTGAAATACTTGCTTCTGAAACAAGATTTACATATTTTGATAAAAGTTACACCCTAGAGTTTGTTTTGACTTAATTTTGACTTGATTTTACAATCCAGTATTTCTCTTAACAGTGATGACCTACGAAGATTTAAAGGAAGGAAGAAAAAATACCAAGCCTCTATCTCAGACAATGAATCACAATCTCTAGCAGTAGGGCACAAGTATGTACATTTCTAAAAAGATGCGTTATGCATGTTTGGTGGACATTTCTTCATATATTTACTGAGAACTTACTATGTGTCAGACACAAGATGGACTGTAAATTGAGGAGGGGCGATAAACATATATAAAAAATAATGGGGAGCAGATGTGGCTCAAGGTTGAGCACCTGCTTTCCCCATGGAAGGTCCCAGGTTCGGTGCCTGGTGCCTCCTAAAGACAAAAACAAACAACAAGCAAACAAAAACAACAACTCAGGAGCCGATGTGGCTCAGTGGTTGAGTGAAGGCTTCTCACATACGAGATCCTGGGTTCAATCCCCAGCCCTGGAAGCTTGGGAAAAAAAAAAGTGCAGCAAAATTGAATTAATGCTATACGGTAAAAGCAGGTACTGTGAAAGTATGTACTATAGAAGTCCTGTGGAGGCAGAGAGAAGGTGAGACTCATGGTGTCTAGGATGGTTAACAATATAAATTAAAAATTATAGGACCACAAAAACATTTTGATCACAGATCTAAAGAAGAATTCAGTCTTCGACCTGAATTTAGTCATCTGCCCGACAATCTCCCACAATCAAAGGTAACAGTAATTAGTATGAAACTTTGAAGAACATTTTGAAAAGGGAATGAAATCATCTAGTTAACATTAATGGTTTAGAGTCATGTTATGCAATTACCCCCCAATCCTGTGTATCAAAAATAAAAGTTCCAGTTCATCTTGTCTGTGCTTTCTTCCAAGAACTCAAACACAAAAGAAGCTTTAATTAGATACCAGTTATTAACATAGAAGGAATTGGTAATTTAGAAGTCTGAAATTTTATTAAGAAGATGCTTTTTGGGGAAACTGTACATTAAAATTAATATTACATAGACCTAAATCCAAGTTTCTAAAAGACCTTTTAAAAAGTTGCATTTTTAATTGAATATAAAACTTAAAGGATATAATGAAGTGGGGTTTTAAAAGCTAACTATATGAAGAGCTATTCAGGCAACCAACCAACAAATAAAAAACAAAAAGAAACTATAGTAATAGGCCAGGACTAATTTACTAAATTCTCACCAGTTCTGGAAGCAAATGATGCAATCCTTTATCTATTTACCCATAGCCAATTTCAATTTAATACATCTTAATATTAAAAGTGAAACATTCAAGAAATGTGCTACATAATTATTTTAAAGAAAACCTGACAGTGAATTGGGAGAATGCAACTAAGTTCCCAATGTCAAAGATTTGTAAAGTGGGGAGCAGGTATAGCTCAGTGGTTGAGTGCCTGCTTCTCATGCATGAGGTCCTAGGTTCAATCCCTGGTACCTCCTAAAAAATAAAATAAAATATAAAACAAAATAAAAAATAAAACAAATAAAATAATGGGAGATGTGGCTCAAGCAGTTGAGCGCCTGCCTCCCCACATGGGAGGTCCCTGGTTCAGTTCCTAGTGCCTCTTGAAAAAAACAAAAACAACAAGCAAAACAAATGAAAAAACCAACTCATGGCTCAGTGGTTTAGCGTTGGCTTCCCACATATGAGGTCCCGGGTTCAATCCCTGGCCCCTGGTACCTCAAAAAAAAAAATGTAAAGTGATTATACTTTTAAAACTTATTTTAAGAAAGAACATTCTTCTCAGACCAATAATTTTCATTCTTAATGACAGCCACACACTTCTCACAAAGGCAAAACACTCAACGACAACACAGATGCTTACCTTGCTAAGAATATTTACATATTGCTGAAAAACTGGATTTTATTTAAATGACAACACAATGGAAGTTTTCACTCACTAATGCATGTCTTCTTGGCAAAAACCGGGTGGGGGGGGATCACAAGAAATGGAAACACACAGAATATGTTTAAGTAGATTTCCTGCTTTTCGACTAAATTGATTTTAAATAAAATCCACCCTAAGAGAAAAGTGAATACTTCTGACATTATACAAGAATTGTCTGCCCATCAATCTCACCTCTCATGTTGTCCACATGAATCAAGAAAATCCTTGGAATGAAGTAAAGAAGCACTTCTTCAAAAGAAAGGGTACACACACACACACTTTGATATTGCTGTCACCCAACTGTATAGTACAAAGACAAGTACATGATGCTGCACAGTAAATCTTAATTATAATGAAAGTGAAAATTAGAACTCTCCATGATTCAATGACGGTACTCCTCCCATAATATTCAACCAACCAGAGTAGAAATGCAATTTATATTAGCAGCTAAGTTCTAAAGGACTGCACTGGATGAATATGGTCAACTGGTAACTGGGCAGGCACTGTGGAGTGCATATATTAGGTATACCGTAAATTTCTGCACATGAATGGAGGATGGGCTTGATCCTATTTCCCTCCACTTTGACTGGGGACGAATAAACATGCTTTCGAAAAACACCTAGCTGGAACTGAAGAAAATGAGGACCGAGTGAATTATCAAGCCTAAATTCTTACTTTCCAATAGAAAACGGAAGCTATGTTACCAAAAGTAATAAAGAGAAACTACTGGCAATGACTATGCACAATACTCCAAACTATCATAATATAAGGAAGCTATGGATTTTTCTCTTCATTTTTAAGGTCGGTTTTAAAAACATGAAACAAAATATGAAAGCATTCGACTGCTCGAGAGCTTTTCTAATAAAATAATGCAGTTGTTTTGACATGACAAAACTTGTTTCAGCAACTCCTCTTGTAACAAATAACGCATGCTGGTAAAGGGTCACAGGTACTGAGCAAGGTTTCAAGTTTTCTACTGGAATAAGGTCATCTCTTGTGGCTACTCATACAGTTAAAACTGCTCATTTTACACAATAAGCAAACAAAACAAAAAAGTGAAACCAAAACCCATTTAACCACAATAAAAGAATTTTTGATGAGACACAGATATTTAAAGAATCCATGGGCAGGTATGTATAGAGAGTGTATCTAGATGTACATATTTAACTCGCACAGTTGTCCTCTGTATCATCTTTCAGATCCTCTATTATTAGGGGATGAGGAAAGGAAAGAGGGTGAGAAAGAGTGCCATTGAGAGAGTGAGGTGAGGGCCACTGAACAGACTTAAAATGAAACCATATAATGGATACACATTTAAGAGATGACAAATATTCCTCTTCATTATTAGACCAGACAAAAGAGAACAATATTTCTTAATAAAGTATTTATTTAGCACCTATTGCTTCTATAAATTCCAAAGATTGATCGGGAGCCACAACGCTTCCCAACGTGTTAATGGACTCTCTTATTCTGGCTTAGAGGAATCAGCACACTACTGTGAAACAAGAACAATGCTCTTTAAATCTATTTATTAGACATGAACACTGCCATTGTGAGTCTGTAGCCTAGTTTTACCTCTCATTTTGCCTGCCATGTATTCTGTTAAAACCTTAAAGACAATTTTATATCATTTTAACACCGTGACATAAATACACACATACGCACATCCATACCGTCCTGAAAAGAGGTGAAAGGGAAAAGCATGAAGTATCAGCTCCAAAAGACAGGAATCACTGCACCACCCTGTTTTCTCCTGAGTAATATCTATGCTGTAAAGAGCTCAATTTAGGTCAAGCCTATCCAGGCAGCCTGAGAGACGACACAGAGATAACTTCCTGCCATCTTAGGCTGCCTAACCTCATCTAGACCTCCCTAGCTAAACTTACCAGTAAACTAAACTAACGAACCTCAGCTATGCAGAAGTTACCAAACCACAAAGCAACCACTTATAAGTTTCGTTTCGAACTTAAGAGACTCCAGGAAAAATGAATTCAGTGACTAAGTGGAAATACCAAACGTGAGAGCCGAACCCAAGACCTGACCTACGACCTCCAGCCTTGAAGACACATCCTTCCCTTCTCCACTTTTAGGTACCAGGACTCCAACTCCCAAAACCACCTGTCAGTGAGCTTCTACCTAGGAATCCCACGCCCTAAACTGCAAGCTCAGTCACGGCCCGGCAGAAGCCACCGCCCCTGACGAGAACTCGGCCATGAGCCAAACTTCACGGTAGACAGAGAGCAAGTCCCAGGCAGGGAACGACCCACGGGACCGCGGACAGCCCAGCCGTCCCGGAGGCACCGCGCAGCCCCTCGGCCTTCCCTCCCCCGTAGGCCGCGGCTTCTCCGAGGCCGGGACGGCGGCGGCGCTCCGCAGTGCCTGTCCCCTCTCCCCCGTCTTACCGAGCAGCAGCAGCAGCAGCAGCAGCAGCTGCCGCCTCCGAGTTCCGCCGGGGGCTGCCATGGGCGCGAGCGGGCGGGAGAGGCCGGTGCGTGAGGAGCCCAGCGGCGCGTGAGGGTCTCGACGCGGTTGGCGGTTGGTGACCCGCACCCCTTGCAATCCGCCTCAACTCGAGAAGCGGGGATTAGGCCAAAACGCGGGGAGACCGAGGGTCGGGGCGTGACAGGGACGGCAGCGTCTCGGCGAACTCCAGATGCCCGCGCCGCTCGGGCTTCCGCAGGCCAGAAAGGAGACCCCGGCCGACCGGCTGGCCTATCATGTGACCGCCGCAGCGCGACCAGCCCCCACGCTGTCACGTGAGCCCCCCGCGGGGCCGGGGCGGAGCGGGGCGGGTTACGCTCTCGCGAGACCGCGCGCGCGGGCGGGAGGAGGGGGCTCCTCTTCCTACAGTTGCGTCATCGCGCGGGAGCCCCCGGCTCCGCTGCGCGGCGTGTTTTAGCCCCGCTTTCGCACGTGACCCCGGGTCGCGGCCGTGCGGCGCGGGTGTTGGGAGGCGGGGGCCTTGGGTGACAACTCCGATTCTGTCTGTGCCCTCTGGGCCCCGAGGTCTCCCTCGAGCCCGGGCTCTTTTTTCCTTGGCAAACCTGAAACGGAAAATAGATTGGAGAAAAGGAAAAAGGGAAAGCTGCCGAAGTAGAGAGTGGGAGTGAAAGGAGAGGAAGGGGAAAGAGGAAGCGCTGGCAACGGAAAGGAGAAGCAGAGGGTGTAAAAGCTGGAAAAGTCTCCGGAGATTGATTCAGATCCCGAGCAAAATATGTTGACACACCTCATGCTTTTCTTCTTTTTAATCAACCCAGTGAAAGTTCATCCAGTTATAATTATGGCCGTGAATTACTTAGTTACTGATTATAAATACGGCATTAGCACCGGCGATGAAGGTTTGGAGATGGAAGGATGAATCACGTTGCATGTTTCTCATAGAAATCGCTTCTGTCCTGCCCAGTCAAGAGTTTGGCCAAAAAAAAAAAAAAATTAGCCTTTCTTGGGAAAGGGAAGTAAATTGTTTCGCAGTTGCAGCACAGGAAATCAACTATTTCCCAACTCTTCAATGCTCTTACAAAGGAAAAGAATGGGTTTGAAATCACAGGAAATACGGCTCTCCCCTGATCTCTTTTGTGGGCACTAGGAAGAGGGTACCCAGCCGTCCAAGCTGAAGGAATAGCTGCAATGGAGATACTCTGAGGAATGAAATTAGTGAACGCTCTTGACAGTTGGAAGATGACCCGGATGATCGGTCCCACCTGATGGCATTGAGGAGTTCCTCAAATAACTCAATACTAAAACATTTGTCTGTTTTGTGGGGTGAGATAGTACTTGAGATCGTGGATTTAATAACTTTAGGACTCATTTAGTCCACTGATTCTTAAGGAGGTTGGAAGTGGGGTTTAGGAAGAAGGGGAGCTATTTGAACAAACATAATGAATGTTACAATTTTGTGTTTCAAAACAAAGCCTTAAACACACACACACACACACACACACACCAGAATCTAATGCTAGACAGAATCTTGGGAAGGGAGTTCAGACCTTACAGTGATTCCCAGCTGCGACACCTCCTTAAAGTACGTATGGGAAGTAAAGGTCGGGGGAGGAATCCTCAGAAAAGCTGAGGAAACGGGAAACACTCCTGTAGTCCAATTCATACGTTCCACAAAAAAGAAACCGAAGACTCGCTGCTTCTAGAACGTTGATAAGGTAACCCTCAGCTCATTCTCTATTGCCTGCAGGACAAAGGTCACATTCCTTAGTTTGCCATTAGGGACTTTTGGACTGATCTTTTCCTATTCTACAGGCTGCCCATGCTCTGGCCAAACTCACCTTACCTGCCTTCACTTTTTTACCCTTCCTCTCTCTTTTCTTTCTAATCATTCCCTGCACTTCACTGAGACCTACTTCAAATCCTACCTCCTTAGGAAATATACCTTGAACCACTTCAGCTAAGAATTGTTGATTATTGCTTGTCACTGTACTGAACAGACTTTTGATTCTTGTGCTTTTTAAAAAAGTTCTTATATTTGTTTGCAGTTTTTGGTAGAGCTTGTCTTTTCCCTTGCTCTCATTTCTTCCTGTCCAGCTTCCCTTCCTTTCCCCTCCTGCTGCTAATATATTATGGGCTGGAAAAAGTCTTGAAACTGAATAGTGATTATGTGCTGTCGTTGTTCTTTGGGGTAGAAAGGGAACTCTGAGAAGAGTAATTTGCTGATATTTGTTTAGGTTTTCAAGGATCTTTTTGGATTTTTTAAAATTTTTGCTGCTCCAGAGGGAGGAAGAGTCTAAACAACAGAATTTGACTTAGGTCAAGTGTTACCATATTGATGTTAAAGCTGAAGGTGGATTGAGGTACACAGTAGGAGAAAAGAGAGTATTGAATATGGGCTCTATCTATACTTTAGCTGTTTTCATTAACAATAGCTTATTAGCTTACGACAGTACAGTGTATGAAAATGTTATCTGAGCCTGGACTGCTGCTTTGAAGTAGAGCATTAAATTCAGACAAAATTGGAGAAATTCTAAAATATTATTTTCTCCTGATCATTCTGATGTTCAGCATAGAAACAAAAACACCTATTAATTGTGCTTCTCATAAATATATTATAAGGAAACCACTGAGTCCAGACAATGGACTTCTTCCTTTTGGCTCTCCAGCCTCTGAATGCCCTTCCTCTGGAGAATTCCCCATCTTGTGATTGTTGGTGGTAGGTTGGTGACAAAGGTCACTTTCGCAGCCTTCCCTGAAGCTGAGCTGTGAGCATTTGACCATAATGGATCCTGCTATGTTGACTCAGAAGCTAGTGATGGCAAAAGAAGCTGGACCACTGGGAATTCATTCTGGTACCTGGTGATAGCAAGGGCTGCGGGAGTAGCAAAATGAAATTTTGAGAGGCAGCAGTTAAATGGTTTTGTAGTGTTTTTAGCTATGGTTCTGGCTGCTCCCTTGTACCTTCCCATTTCCTGGGTGTTATTCTGGATCCCTTTTGAATATCCTGTAAGCTACTCAAAGTGCTTTCAGTAATTTATTTTCCTGCTTAGATCAGAGATCATTTCTATTGCATAAACTAAGAACCCTTGCCTAATACATGCTGTGTTTAAAATCTTCTCTTTTTACTATTACAACATTGTTAAAGACTTAAAGTAGATTGTGTTACAAAATGGAAAAAGAACAGAGTATAAAAGCAGAAAATGAGAGACAGCAAAAATTCATTTTAATGAAGTAGATAAGTGTAAAGTAATATGGGGGGGATTTTTATTGTTTTTCTTATTTGTTGGACCCTTGGGCTGTGTATCATCTACTCCTGATTGAAGGGAAGACCTGGAAAACTATGCAAGATTTTGTGAGGGTTTTTAAAATTTCTATTTATTATTTTGGCTTTTAAAATAAAATTGCATAATTAGGGCAGTAAGCAATAGGCTTTTTTTAATTATTATTATTATTATTGGAAAAGGAGCAGATAGCTTTATGTGTTTCAGAGTTACTTAACAGAGTTAAGGATCAAAATAGTACATGACTTTGGTAATGATGACCAATAACTAGTTAATATTTAAGCTGCAAGGGCTTTTTAATATCCTAAATAATGCTAAAGCTCAAACACTGGGAATGCATATTTCCCTGAAGGCCTCTGCCACTAGAAGGAGGGTCTGGTGATTTATATTTGGGCTCAATATTTGAATTAAATAATGATTGATTAGGCAAAATTGAAATGAGCTGGGTAGCAAGGATTTTCCCTTTTGCTCTAAATTACAGTTTTTCTTGAGAATTGGTAAGCAAAAATAGTAATTAATATTGAATAGAGCTGTACTTTTATTTTCACAAAAATTTTGTTTAAAATTTTTAAAATAAAATGTCAAAAATAGAATAGTATAATGAATCCTTTTGTATCCATTATTCAGCCCTAAATTATTAACATTATGGCCAATTTTATTTAATCTAGCCTACCCTTCCTATTTGTAAAAGCCACCCATCATATTTTTCATCTAAGTAATTTTTGTAAACATAATCGCAATGCCATTTTCTCATCTAAGATTAAAAACAAAATCCAATAATCCCTTAATAACTGATGTCCAGTTTAGGTTCACCTTTCTTTGATTGTCTCAAAAGTATTGGTTTGCTCAAATCAGATTCACCAAGATCCATATATTGCATTTGGTTGATATGTCTCTTTTAAAAAATCAATTTTATTGATACATATTAATAAAGCATACAAGCCATCAAAAATGTTCAGTCAGCAGAGCAGATGTAGCTCAGTGGTTGAGTGCCCACTTTGCACATACGAGGTCTCGGGTTCAATTCCTGGTACCTCCTAAAAAAAAAGGACAATCAATGGTATTTGGTATAATCACTTAGTTATGCATTCATAACTTCAATCATTATTAGAGCATTTTCATTAGTCAATAATAATAATAAACAACAAACAAAAACTCTACCCCTTAACCTCTCAATCTTTTTATGCTTCCCCTGCCATACATAGCTGCTATGCCATTCCATCTCTGTGTTTATTTTTTAAATTTATTTATTGTTACCAGGTGGTCCTGGGGGTTGAACCCAGGTCCCTCCATATGGGAGATGGATGCCCAACCACCTAAGCCACATCCATCCCCCTCTGGGTGTGTTTATATTTTGTATAGATGAAGTCAAACAATATGTAGTACCTTTTGTCTAGTTTCTTTCATCTAGTATATTTCCTTTTTTATCCTTAATGGAAGATTATTAATATATTACACACTACTGTACATATTTGCTTTGGTTGTATTTTTGCCTGATATTAAAATATTGTAACATTAACATGCATTTCTTTGCTTTAAAAGAAAAACAGTCTTATATATGCAATATTACCCATAAGATTTCACTATGCTATACAGTCCATGTTACATTTTTTAGCTTTCCTACTACTGACATACATGAATTTGGACTTTCCCTTTCAACCCCTGTCATACCCATATCATATATTAGCACTGCTAGTTACAAACACTATGATGTGCTTTCACTATTTCTGTTAATTTCCAAACATTTATGAACAATCTTTTTACCAATTCTGCACAGATTATTCCTCAACTTTCCATTCTCTAACCCATTCTATTTTCTGGTGACCTATATTCTAGTTGTTAACTCCATGAGTTTATATCATATATTTAGTTCATAATAGCACAATCATACAGTACTTATCCTTTTGTTTCTGGCTTGCTTCATTGAACATAATGTCCTCCAGTTTTTCATGTTGTCATATACTTCATGACTTCATTTCTTCTTACAGCTGCATAATATTCCATTGTATGTTTACATCACAAACATCGTATGTTTATCCATTCATTGGTTGATGGACACCTGGGTTGTTTCCATTTTTTGGTAATTGTAGCAAGTCTATATTTAATTTCCTGAGGAATTACCAAACAGTCCTCAAGAGTGGTCCAGTGGGGGCGGATGTGGCTCAAATGGCTGGGCGTCTGTCTGCCATATGGAGGGACCTGGGTACAATCCCCGGGACCTCCTGGTAAAAAAAAAAAAAAAAAAAAAAAGAAGAGTATCCACTGATACGTCCAGAGTGGCTGTGAATTCTATAATCACAACAATAGTGAATAAGTGTTCCTATATCTCCACATCCTCTCCAACACTTGAAGTTCTCTGTCATTTTAATAGCAGCCATTCTAATAGGTGTGACATGATATCTTATTGTAGCTTTGATTTGCATTCCCCTAAATCACTAGTGATGTCGAATATTTTTTCATGTTTTTTTTTACCATTTGTATTTCTTCTTTGGGAAAATGTCTATTCAAGTCTTTTGCCCATTTTTTACAGGTCGTTTGTCTTTTAATTGTTGAATTGTAGCATCTCATTATATATCATGGATATTAAACCCTTATTGGATATGATTTCCAAATACTTTCTCCCATTGAGTCGGCTGCCTTTTCACCTTTTTCACAGTCTTTTGAAGTGCAAAAGTGTTTAATTTTGAGGATTTCCCACTTATCTACTTTTTCTTTTGTTGTGCATTCTTTGGGTGTAAGGTCTAAGAAATCAACTACCACAAGATCTTTAAGATGTTTCCCTACATTATCTTCAAATAGTTGTATGGTCCTGGCTTTTGGTCTTTGACCCATTTTAAGTTGATTCTTGTGTAGGAAGTGAGATAGAGATCCTCCTTCACTCCCTTGATTATGGATAGCCAATTCTCCTGGCACCATTTGTTGAAGAGACTGTTCTGTCCAGTAACGTGGACTTGATTTGTTTGTAAAAAAACAGTAGGCTGTAGAGGTGAGGGGTTTATTTTTGGACTCCCAATTCTATTCCACTGATACGTGCCTATCTTCTATCTTTATGACAAACATGCTGTTTTGACTACTGTAGCTTTGTAATATGTTTCAAGGTCACACAGTGAAATTCCTCACCCATCGTTTATATTAGTCTGCCAAAGGGGTGTTGATGAAAAGTACCAGAAATCTGTTGGCTTTTATAAAGAGTATTTATTTGAGGTAAAAGCTTACATTGCCAAGGCCATGGAAGTCCAACTCAAGGCACCATAAGAGGTACTTTCTCACCAAAGTCAGCTGCCACATGTTGAAGGAAGATGGTAGGCTCTCTCTGCCTGGTCTCTCAATGCTTCCTAGATCAGTCTCTGGCATAGGGCTCATTTCTTTTCAGGCCTTCTCAGCTGCTCTGTTCTCATCAGCTGCAAACTATCAGGCAAATGGCTCATCTCTCCCCTGGGCCCCAGGATCAAAACTGACAGCTCTCTCTTCTTGCATGTGCCTTCTTGAGTAAGTGTCCATTTATATCAGCCCACCAAGGGGGCAGAGACTCAATGAGTCATGCCCTACTGATGTGGTAGAATCAAAGCCATAATCTTAACATGCCTCTATCAGCTGAATCTAATGCATTCAAAGGAATGCACAATTCAGAGGAACAGATAAGTTTACAAACATAATCTTTCTCTTTTTGGGATTCACAAATAATCTCAAACTGCCACATTGCTCTTCTTTTTTAGGATGTTTTTGGCTATTTGGGTGCATTTTTCCTTCCAAATAAATTTGGCCATTGCCTTTTCTATTTCTGTAAAGTAGGCTGTTGGAATTTTGATTGGTATTACATTGAATCTATAAATCAGTTTGGGTAGGATTAACATCTTCATAATATTTGGTTTTCCAATCCATGAATATGGATTGTTTTGCCATTTGTTAAGGCTTTCTTTGATTTGTTTTAGCAGTTTTGTTTTCTGAGTATAGGTCCTGTACTTTGGTTAAATTGATGCCTAAGTATTTGAGTCTTTTTCTTGCTATTGTAAATGGATTTCCCCCCCTAATTTCCTATTCAGATTGTTCAATAGTGTACAGAAACATTACTGATTTTTGCATGTTGATCTTCTATCATATACTTTGCTGCATAGATATTTCAGAATTTTAAAAATATAGGATCATGTAATCTGCAAATAGTGAGAAATTTACTTCCCACTGTTTGTTTTACTGTTTGGATGCCTTTTATTATTGTTTTTTCTTGTCTAATTGCTCTAGCTAGAATTTCTATTTCAATGTTGAATAACATTGGTGATGGTGGGCATCCTTGTCTTGTTCTCAATCTTAAAGGGCAACCTTTCATCCTTTCCCCATTGAGTACGATGTTGGCTGTGGGTTTTTCATGTATACCTTTTATCATATTGAGGAACTTTCCTTCTATCCCTATCTTTCAAAGTGTTTTTTTTTTTTTTTTTAATCAAGAAAGGATGCTGGATTTTGCTGAATGCCTTTTCTTCATCAATCAAGATGATCAAGTTGTTTATTCCTTCAGTTTGCTAATGTGGTGATATATTATGTTAATTGATTTTCCTGTATTGACCCACCCTTGCATACCAGGTATAAATCCTACTTGGTCATGATGTATAATTCTTTCAATTTGCTTTTTAGATTCTATTTGAAAACATTTTGTTGAGAATTTTTGCATCTATATTCATTAGAGAGATTGGTCTATAATTTTCTTGTAGTATCTTAATCTGGCTTTGTCAGTAGGGTGATGTTGGCTTCATAAAATGTGTTGGGTAATTTTGCCTCTTCTTCAATTATTTGGAAGAGTTTAAACAGGACCGGTGTTATTTCTTCTTGAAACGCTTAGAATTCACCTGTGGAGTCATCTGGTCCTGGAATTTTCTTTGTAGGGAGATTTTTGAAGACTGGTTCAATCTCTTTAAATGTGGTTTGTTGAGAGTTCTGTATTTCTTGTAGAGTCAATGTAAGTTGGGCATTCCTAGGAATTTATTTCATCTAGATCAGGGGTTCTTAACAAGGGGTCCATGAGCTTGAATTGAAATTCAAAAAACATTATTCTTATGGGGACGTGTTGGTGTGGGTGTGATGTTCTCATTTTCATTTGTCTTGAGATATTTACTAATTTTTCTTATAATTTCTTCTTGACCAACTGATTGTTAAGGAATGTGTTTAGCCTCCACATGTTTGTGAATTTTCCCCTTTCCCATCTATCACTGATTTCCAGCTTTTCATATTTATTGTAACCTGCTTTGTGACCCAACATGTGGTCTATCTTGGAGAAAGATCCATCAACACTTGACAAAAATGCTGATTTGGGCTGCAACATTTTGTATATGTTATGTCTAGCTTGTTTATATTGTTCAAGTTCTCTGTTTTCTTGTTGATCTTCTGTGTAGTTGTATTACCTAATAATGTGAGTGGTGTTTTGAAGTCTCCAAGTATTATTGCAGAGATGTCTATTTCTCCCTTCAGTTTTGCCAGAGTTCGCCTTGTGTATTTTGGGGCAACCTGGTTAAGTGCATAGATACTTATAACTGTTACTACTTACTGGTGGATGTTCCTTTTCACTAATATATAATGGCCTTTGCATATCTTATAACTTTTTTGCACTTAAAGTCTGTTTTGTCTGGTATTAGTATAGCTACCCCTGCTCTTTTTTGGTTACTGTTTGCATGGACCATGTTTTTCCAACCTTTCACTTTCAGCTGGTTTGTATCCCTGGGTCTAAGGTAAGTTTCTTGTAGACTGCATATGAATGGCTTATGTTTTTTTTAATCCATTCTGTCAGCCTATATCTTTGGGCTGGGGAGTTTAATCCATTCACCTTCAATGATATTACTGTAAGTGAATTCTTACTGGGTGTATTAGTCAGGGTTTTCTAGGGAAACAGAATCAACAGGAGATATCTGTAAATAGTATGAGATTTTATAAAATTCTCACGTGACCATGGGGATGTACAAGTCCAGATTCTGCAGGCAGGCTGCAAACCAGGGGCTCTAATGAAGTTCTGATGAAGGTCTTTGATGAGTTCCCATGAGATGCTGGCTGTCCAAAGAGGAGCTGGAAAATTCTGAATGCTGAAATCACTTCCCCTTTTAAGGTATTCAACTGATAGGATAAAATGTCACTCATTGCTGACGGCAATCTCCCTGGTTGATCATAGATGTAATCAGCCATCTATGCAGTAAACTCACTGTTGACTAAAGTCCATAAATGTCCTTGTATTACAATTAGCCCAGTGCTTGCTTGACCAAACAACTGGGCACAGTTACCCGGCCAAGTTGACACATTAGCCTAACCATCACACTGGGCATCCGTTGTTATGTGAAGGTTCACTTCTCCCTTGCTGCTCTCAGAATTTTCTCTTTATCTTTGACATATGACGTTCTGAGTATATATGTCTTAGGGTAGGTCTATGTGGATTTATTTTGATTGGGGTACACTGTGCTTTTTGGATATGTAAATTCATCTTTCATGAGAGTTGGGAAATTTTCAGCCACTATTTTCTCAAATATTCTTCCTGCCTTTCCCCTTTTCTTCTCCTGGAACTCCCATGACATGTATGATGTTCGTGTTATCACTCAACTCCCTGAGCCCCTGCTCAATTTTTTCCATTGTTTTCTCTCTGTTCCTCTTTCTCTTCAACTGTTGTCTTCTGCATCACTTGTTCTTTCTTCTATCAAGTCTTCTGTTGTATGCCTCTGATTTGTTTTTTGATCTCACCTATTGTGTCTTCCATGAGTTTTCTATTCAAGCTTTCAAATTATCTTTGTGCTTGCTTAGTGTCTTCTTGATGTCCCTTATCTATTTAGCCATATTTTCTTTCAACTCATTAATTTGATTTTGGAAATTTGTATGAATCCCAACTAGTTGTCTCAAATCCTGTGTCTCACCTGGGGCTTTGATATATTCCTTTGCTTGGGCCATTTTTTTCCATTTTCTTAGTATAGCTTGTTAATTTTTTGCTGATGTCTAAGCATCTGATTATGAGGGTTTACTCTGATGCTCAATTTCTCTCTTTAGTGTTTTAGTGGCAGGAGATTGTGTTTCACTGTCATTCTTTGATTCCAGGTTCAACCTGTTCTAGTCTTTAGGATTGTCCCTGTTAGTTGCACAAACCTGGACCACAGACCCAATAATGGGTTCCAGTCCTGCTTCCAAGGGCATTGGGGAAGGAGTCTAAAGGCTGGAAAAAAGCCTCTTATTTAATTTCTTCACATGCACTCTTGGTCCGCCAGCAGATAGCACTCTTCAACAGCCCTTATAGCTCAAAGCCTGGTCATGGTGTGTTAGCAGCAACAAGTGACAGGATCCTGCCTGGAGGCTATCCAGAACCTTGCAGTTCAAACTTTCTCAGAGGCTGTTCTCCAACCTTTGCCGGCAGCCCCCTCTATTTTCCTGGGTAGGAAATAATTCCACTCCCCTCTGCATCCTGACCAACCAGTCCCCATCAGTAGGTGATTGAGAGGGTTGGATCTCTTTAGTCCTGTGCAAGTTCCCAGGGCAAACAATGGTGTGGTCCCTCCCGGCCTCAAAAGGCTCACGGGACACAGCAGACCAAATTTGTTGGCCAAAAACTTAATCAGCCTTTGGCTGCATCCCTCTCTCCTGTTTCCTTGGGTGGTGGATCCCTGCAGCCCCCTCTGTTTGCAGCTGCAGGCCCAAGGCTGGAGAATTCAAAATTGTCCTTATTTCCCCCATCATACCTTGCTTAGATTCCATGGTTTACCATTATAATTAACCACTCCTTTGCTCATATGCTAATACCCTTTCCCTTCTCGACTACAGAACCGCAACCTTGGTTAAATCTTTACGTTCTCCTCACCTGCATCCAAACAGCTGGAAGTGGCTAGAAAAAAATACCCAATCATGCCCTCTCTTGTACCCTCTGTATCACCCCCTTATAGAGGACCTTCTTCTTGCAATTACTTGTGTTATACCCTCTCTACAGGATAATTTCCCAAACACTTGCAGATATGCCAAAAACATGACATTGCAAAATGACCCTTGTTGGATGCCAAATCTTCCTCCAGCTGTTTCTCATTCCTTGAAATTATGTCTATACTCACTGCATTACCTCTGTTTCTCTCATTCTCTTTCAGAAATAAAGAATATGTTCACATTTATCTAATGGATTGTTGGTCTTTTTCTTGAAGACTATAATCCAACTTTGCTTTTTTAGGTGGTAACCCCAAATTTTCCAACATTATTTGATGAAAAACTTCCCTTTTCCCCATGATATGCAATGCCCATTTTATGATAATGGCACATTCCTGTATTTTTGGTTTATTTATGGTCTCTTTTTTTTGTCCCAGTGATTCATTTATGTGCCAGCAATACACTTGCAATTACTGAAAAGACGATCTGTTACATTTTGTAACAGGTAGCTGTTTATATATAGAAAGGAAAGGCTATTTAGTGACTTTTCTGTTAATTTTGTATACAATTAACCTAAGATAATTTTTTTTTTCAGTCATAGCTTTTCAGTTGCTTCTCGTAAGATTTTCCAGGTATAATCTGCAAATAATTTTGCCTTTCCAATATCTCCTTTCTAACTTTATGGCTTCTCTTTCTTGTTTAAATGCCTTTGCTTTTTCAATGATTTCCTTTACGCTGTTTTACCACATTAAACTTATAACTATAATAAAATATCAGGTGATACTGAAAAATAAGTGATGGAAACAAGTAGAATCAAAGGTACAGTACACTGCCCTTAATCATCATAAAGTAAAAAGACCAATTTGCTCATTTTCTTCCTAACCCGTAGTTTGCAGTAGAGACAAAGAGGAAAGAATAATCATTTGAGAGGGTGATGGATGTTTCTCACTTTCTTGGTTTCTCTTAGGCTGATGTATTAGTAATGAACTTAAGTTGTTAAAGAGTTAGAGAAATGTGTATTTCACACACCATAAAATTTTATTAATGTAATTTAAGGCTAATTAGACTAATTTTATTTGAAGTAAGTCTACATTAAATTACAATATTAGCAATTTCTAGACACAATGAACATAAAATATAAGTAGAAATCTATTTGGTTTTTTAGAGACCTCATATTATAGAACTCACAAATGAAAATTTACAAATATAGAAATGATGATGATACTTAAAGAGTGAGGATTTTAAATATGGAAACCCATAAGATGTCCTATTTTCAACACGCATGTTTCAAAAAGGGAGAATTATTTAATTTTGCACAAAATCAAATTCTATATAAACTTGGTATATTCCAGAAAATATTGCTTTAAACACTAATACCATGATCAAAATTCCTTTGGTAGCTTTTAATCAAAATGAAACATGCTATTTTGTAAAATATAAAGTAATACTTTTCGATGTTATAACAAAAGTATCTTTTTCATAGTTACCATACTAACATCACTACTGAACTTTCATTCTGCTGTTTAACCTCACTTATATTATATATACAAAACACAAAACCAGATATCAACAACATCCTTTTAATCTTTCAACAAAATAACCTCTGCTTCACAATATCAAGACTTTTAAGTCTCCTATAAAACTTTTTACAGTGGTATAGCACATAGAACAATTACTGTCCCTGTGCATGACTGTAAAAACCAAACCAAACTTTATTATAGCAATAATACAAATACTGTAATTTAAAAAAAATCAAACAGCAGTTACCCTAATGCAAAAAACAGGGACTGCTAGACTCAATCTTAGAATGGTAAACACAAACACACTATCCCCCCAAAACCCTTAAACAAAAAATTCACAAATAACTGCTAAAATAAAGACACTGATGGTTCACTATATTAAACACATCAGACACACAATGTCCTCTTGGCACATCAGAGATCTCACTTAGAAACCTGATTTATAAAAAAATCAGTCACCAAATTTTAAAACTATTTGAAAATAAATGAAATAATAGATGCCAGTATTTCGGTTGCATAATTGATTAGCCAGTTTTTAACACCAACTGTTTCTTCCTAATGTTCACCAATTAAGGGTTCTTGTTTTCAATCTATTTGCTCATCAACTAAGATACTTTGTCTTCAGGAATACCTAAGTAATCTTGGCAGCTAAAGAATGCAGCATTTAGGGTCTTTTTATTTTGTGCATTCATGATCACATGCAAAAACCCAAACTTTCGGCTTTTGTCACAAGAACAAGACCTTATAAAGGAACTTCTCTTAACCAATATCTTCTTGTCCAATTTCAAAATTATTTTGCACAGAGCATTAGAAACAATTTAAATGCCTAAAAGAACAAGAGGAAGAGAACTGAAGGGGAAATAAGATATGCATGCCATTTGAAAATTTGTAACCCTTGTGAAGGATGATCCAAGAAGCATTTCCTTTTCTTCTAATCCAAAAGTATCTGCAGCTGGTTCAATCTCAAAAAGGCTTGGAAACAGCACAGATGTGTTTCATTGCTCTGAAGATACATTCTAGTGTTTTACTATAACAAAATAGTCTGTTGACTTCATTATGCCACGTAGTGGTACTGATTCGGATTGTCTTTATCTCTTTCCATATAGTCTCTGTCTATAAGAGATTCAATTCTCTTTTTTAAATCTCCAGGCTAAAAAAGAGAAACAAAAATCCAATTATAGTGGCATTAAATATACAAACAACAGAATACATCAAAGATGGATTATATAATTATATAAATAATTATAAAACAAATAAAACAGAATTCTATTTCAAAGACAATGGTTAACATTATCTCTTGATCAAAGTGTTTTCCATGTGAATGTGCTGTCAGAACATGGCTTCCTGTGAGAATGTGAAACTTGTTAAATGTAAATACATTATTTATGATCACTACTGTGTACATAAGCTTGGTAGATCCTATTATGTAACAAATTTTTATTTTTTTTTGTTTGAAAGGAAAATCTAATAATGTCCTGTTGGGGCATTTTCATCCTTTCTAACAACTCTACTCCCTAAGTACTATATTTTATTATTACATGAATATACTTATATAAAAATTTACTACAAGTGCTGTTTATGTAGTATAACCAAAAATTCTGTGTTCCTTTGAAGGCCTTCTCCAACTCTGCCATAGTAATGAGAAAATCTATATTAGTATTTATGAATAAAGATTCTCCATATAAAGGATACACTCTATTTTCCAAACAGCGTAATATTCTATTCAGCGACAGGTCATATATTTTATAAGATATGGTAAAAAAACCAATTACTTATAAAAGAAAAACTAGGTGCTATGGCCAGTGGCACACTTTACTTGGTAATTAGTCTTTTGTTCAATTGTTTGGCCTCTTCATTTGCAAAGGGAAACACAAAATTTGCCCTGGCTTGTGGTGGGAAAGAATAAGAAAAATGTAGCTCAGAGGGTTTCTCAGCTGTGCAGAATACTATTATGTATACATCACCTTTGAAGGGTATGGGTTAAATATCTGCTAATGTAAGATGCTGTTCCCACCAGTCATTTAAGTGTTAGACTACTCTAGTATATTTCAACTTTATTCCACTGGTGAAGAGGGATGGGTTGGACATACTTCTGTCAAATTTGACCACAATGAAATAAGGAAACCACTTTTCACAACCTTCCCTTAATGCTATATTTCATACACAGGACAATAAATCATAGTCTTGGAAATACAATATGGACTGAAGGATTTTAGGGCAGACTTTCATAAACAACAGAAATGCTGAAGTATAACTGAGGTAGAAATGCTTTCTAGTTTGTAAAATGCTGAATAAATTAGTTATGATTTCCTTACAATCCTGTGATAGAACCTTAACTGCTATTAACTACTGAGAAATTTTTTTCCAGATTTCTATGTAGTACTCTCCTCCTTTCCTTCTTGAAAATATAAGTAAGTACAATAACCCCAGAAGTGGGAGTTTCAGATCTCTATTACTTCATAGCTATTACTACAAGGCTGACAAAGAACAATCTGGAATAAAGTCTCTGTTATCATCACTTACCACTTAGTATATTCACAGAAGTAGATTTTTGTGGCAAATGCTCACTTGTAGGACAAATGATACAACTCTTTGAAGGTAGTGAGAATCAAACATGCTTTGTTAATTGTTTAACTCTATACTACAAATTGGCTTAATACTACATTTACCTTTACTGGAAATTTCAGCTGATTATACAATTCAGAAACTAGAAGGTTATGACCAAGAGTCTTTCTCATTTTCATTATTCTTACTATAGCAGCATCAATCTGGTATTGTCTATCCTGAAATACTCTTTCAGTGGTGCTAACTTGTTCCTCAACCTGTACAAAAAAAAAAAAAGAAAAACAGAAAGTATAAATATACATTTGCAATGTTAATTATTTCATGTTATTTCATTTGATGAAAAATTTCTTTTAATGCCAAGAAAGGCCAAACTTTGGATGAATACTATTTTGTTATCCATTTTAATTTGTTCTAGTAAAAACCTAGCTTCCCCAAAATAGTAAAGTCCCAATACCAAAACAAAAAATGAATTAAATAATATTTCCCTTATAAAAAAGCCACAAAAGCCCTATGTAAGATATTAGTAAATTAAATTTAGCTGTGTAATTTTAAAAAATTGAAAAAAACAAACAGGACTTAACCTGGAAATGTAAGTTTGGCTTAATATTAGGCTCTGCCTGGGGTGGGAAGGGCACCATGGGATGTGGGTCTGTACACTTATGTAAGGTAAGCATATTTCGGGAAGGGAGAGGGTCCATAGCTTTTATCATATTTTCATGGGGATCTGTGAACAAAAAAAAATTTCTATGCCCCATACTAGAGACAAAATTAGTTAGAAAGAAAAATTAGAAACCTAGTAACACTGTTATTTCTTAAAAACATTTTAGAATATCTACCTATGCAGTAAGAGAACAAATTAAGAGGCACACTGAAATGGAGCAGATGAAACAATCATTATTTGTAATGAGCTGGAAAATACACAAATCAACTGAAAACCATCAAAGCTAATGAAAGTTCTGTCAAACAGCTGGACATAAGATAAATATACAAAGATAAACAGTGTTCATATATTCATATTGGCAATAAATAGTCAGAAATGTAAAAAGATCTTTTATTGGCCCTTCTGGCTTAAAACTCTTAAATGCTTTCCTAAATCCTTAATACAATAAAGGTGACAATTCAAGTAAGTTGTCAAAGACTGGAATTTTCAATTTGATGTTAGGAATGGGGAGGAGAGTTAGATTGCTTTCTGAAACTAAAAAATTTCTACATTGCTCAAATGAAGCCAAATGTAAAAAGTACTGGATATATAACTTATGCAGCTATTTTTAAAATTTTTGGTTAAGGGAAGGTCTTTCTTAGACATGGAGCCAAAGCCAGAATCCATAAAAGAAAAGATGACTATATATGATAACTTTCATGTGGGGAAAAAACCCTATTAAAACAACAAAATGGTAAAGAGTTATTTGCCACAAATGACAAAGGGTTAATATCTTTAACATATAGAGAACCCCTACTAATCAATAAGAGAAAGAACATTCTACTAAATGTACCAAGGACTTGAAAAAGCAATTAAAAAAAGAAAAATACAAATGGTTTACCAGAAAAACAGGAGCAGTATTTATAGAGGGCTTGCTTATAGGTGCTCGGCTAAGAGGTTTATAAACAATGTTCATTTAATTCATACAACCTTTTTTTAAATTTTTAATTTTTTAGGAGGTACCGGGGATTGAACCAGGGACCTCATACATGGGAAGCAGGCACGCAATCACTGAGTGGCACCCGTTCCCGGCTAATTCATAAAATCTTTGTGGTAGTAGTATACATATTTTTAAAGATAAGGAATTGAGGATTAGAGAGATTACATAATTTGTATAAACTACTAACTGGCATAAAGATGCTCAATCTTACTAGGAATCAAATAAATGCAAATTAAAACTGCAATGAACTATTTTTGTACCTGTCAGAATAATGTGGGCAAAGGGCAGGCAGAGGTGAAGGGAAGGCACTTTCATTTGAGAAATTTGAGATTGTAATCTGGTAAAATCTGTCAGACTTCAAATTCACAAAGAGTGGTCAAACTAAAAAAAGAACACATTCTTTGGCCCAGTAATTCCAGAGCAAGGATTTTATACTAAAGAAACAATTTAATAAGCACACCAAAGTGTTGTACCAAGATATAACCTTATTTCTAATAGTGAGTAAATGAAAACAACTTAAATGTTTTTTAACAAGGACACTGGCCAAGCTGTGGTATAGTCATATAATGGGTTACTCTGCCTCTATTAAAAACGAATGAGGTAGGAGGGCAGATGTAGCTCAGTGGTTGAGTGCCTGCTTCCCATGTACGAGGTCCAGGGTCCAATCCCTGGTGCCTCCTTCAAAAAAAAGAGGTAGATTGTAAATCTTGACATAGAAAGAGAGCCATGCTAAGTAACAACAAGGGTTTACAAAATTGTATGTATAAATGGCATAGGTACAATAGTCCTATTTTCTTTTTTAAAAAGTTTACTTATGTATATGCCATAGAAAGAAGCTGAATGATTGCAACAGAAGTGTTAATAGTGGTTATGGGGGGGGGGGCCACAGCGGCAGAAAAGAGGACAGTTTTCACGTTGGAATTATAGTTCTAAAATTTTATACTATAAATTCCTAATAGCAGAAAAGCTAGATCAAAGGATTTGTGTGTTTAAATGCTTCATATGTCAAACTGCCCACCAAAAAATTCATACCAATCGAAAAGTTCTTTAAAAAAGAAAAAAAGAGTGCCTGTTTCCCCATATACTTGCCAACCCTAGATATTATCAAACTTTTTAACCTTTTCCAAAATGATAGCTGAAAAATGGAATATTATTTTAATTACAATTTACAAATTAAAAATTGACAAGAGTGAACATCTTTAATATATTTCTTGGTCTTTTGTTATTTCTTTTTCTGTAAACTGAACATGTTTCTGATTGAACTACAATTTAACATCTCTAGGTGGATAAGTGAAGCAATCATTGTCTACTGCTGGAGGTAGAGAATATATTTGTAACATGATATTAGGTCATTTAAAGTTGTCTTTTTGCTGTACTATGAACTGACCTCCCTCCTTCACAAGGTCACACTACTCATTTTCTCCCATCTAGATTTGATATTTACATGCACAAGTTAGGGCTACCTGGAGGCTAAATTATATAGTGGATGTCAGAGTTGTTTCTGGATCTCCTAGGTAGTTTGATGATAACCTAGTTTGAAAGGAGTCATGGTTTTCTGCTTTTAGGAAACATTTCACAGCAGTGGTTCATAACCTGTTTTGGATAAGTGCCTCTCTTGAGAGTCTGATAAAAATTATAGATACTATATTTGTACACAAGGTATTATATAGACAATTTAATTGGTCCACTGATACCCTAAGGCCTAGCCAGAGACTCACAACTTCTACCCCAGAATCTCTGCCTGAGCCTGAGGTACATAGAATGAGTAAAACGTACTGTTGCAAAATAAAAAGACAAGTAATTGGGTTTTAGAAATTATATGCTCTTCTATGCTAAGAGAATTTGATATAAGAAGATCTGACATAGCATTTTATGAATAGGAATGTTTACTGTTAAATGGATTTTCTTTCTGATTTTCATTCCTATTGTGAATATAAATAGTTAATGAAAGCTACATTAAAATGAGTATTCTTATAAAATTATGCATTCACATTAAGTCTTTTAGAAATATGCTCAAGACCTCTAATATTCAAATTACTATAAAAACTAGTGAGTCTTTGATAAATAACCTGTAAGTAAAAGACAAAATTTATACATACAGTTTCTTTCATCTGAATTTGATTGATCTTTATTCTAAACAACTTGTGCTTGAACTCTCCATTAAAAATGAATTTATCTCCATCTTCTACATCCTTTCCTTTTGGACTCTTTATCAGTACACGTGCTTTACCACAAGCCAGTGATTGTAATGTTCTTCGCAATTCGCTATCCTCTGAATAGGGAGAAAAATGCAGGCAAATGTAGGCATTAAAATGAACAGTACACTTAATAATGAAATCATGACAAAGTATGACACAGCAAAGATCTAGCCTATGTCTTCTCTTAAAATGAATGTTTTAAAAATGACACTTGAAAACTATAAATTCATAAGAGATTCTTCATACCTATACCAGTAGCCATTTTTATTTCTTCAAAACTGAATTCATCCCCTTCGTTAAACATGAGAAGCACTAATGTCTGGAAGAGGGACACCTGGAACTCCTTCTTTCCCTTAAAAAAAAATTTAATATTAATTACTCTTGGAGTGTGTTTATATAATCTTTGAAAAACTATCAGAAGCTTCTTTTTGCTTTCAAAATTTTTGTAGGGGAGTAAAGAATTACTATTAGCCACCAAATAAGAAATTAAAGTTATTGATTATAAAAGAATACAATGATTAGGTATTATCTTAAAAATTCTTTTCCTAAAATATTTTTAAAGTTGTAAAAAAGTTCTTTAGTAAATACTATTGAACAATAAGGTATTATCATTTATTTTGATGTCAGATATATTTGCTAAAACATATTCAAGAGCTGCCTTACAATTTATTTTTATCCTACTGGGGTCCTCTTAATGCCAACAGAAATATCATTGACAAGTCAATGAATAGAATATGAGAAGACACAGTGAAAACATGTAAGGAAGGGAAAACTGGCAAAAAACTCTTATAAAAATCTTTATTAAATGAACGAATAATAAAACAAATACACATATAATAAAATCTTTCAGTCCAGCTTCCCTTTTTATATATATATATATATACTTGTAATATACATTACTAATACAAATTCAGTCTTATGTATATGATTTCCTCTTTCTATTCAGAAAGTCCCCATTACAGTGATTTGCCATTATAGTTTAAAAAACTTTTGTGAATCCCAAAAAGCAAAAGATTAGGTTTTAAACTACTCCACTGCTGTGGATGTGAGAACATTTGACTGGATTACATCAGTGGGGCGTAATTCATATGGAGTCTCTGCCATCTTGTTGGGTCTGATATAAAGGAAGACACAGAGAGAGATATAGACACAGGAAAAGGAAGTTGCCACGGTTGATTGTGCCAGGTGAGAAAAAGGACTGCAGAAAACAAGCCCCCAAGAGGCTCAAAGAGCCGAGGCTCAGAAAGAGACAAGCGCTATGCCTGGTTGCTTACTGCTGAACTCCAGGAGATGCAGAGATCAGCGGCCATCTTGCTTCATCACATGGCAACAACGCCAGCTGACTTGGGTGAGAAAGCATCTCTGCTAATACCTCGATTTGGACATTTCATGGCCTTGGAACTGTAAGCTTTTAACCCAAATAAATGCCCATTATAAAAGCCAACACATTTCTGGTACTCTGCATTGGCAGCCCTTTGGCAAACTAAAACAGCACCAAATTAAATACACGTGAAAATGCTAACTAGTTTTGTTTTTTAATTTACTAATTTCTTCCTTAAGGGAAACTGACTGTATGGAGAAAAGATATGCTGTGACATGCAGCCGTGCAAGGTCCCTTCATCTATACCTCAACCTAACTTATAATCCAATGGCACAGTGGTAATGGTAATTCCCATTTTGGTATATTTCTTTCTCTTTTTATGGAGATAACTGCTGCCATTGGTGGTGGTACAGACTATGCCAAGACTGAGTTCTAAAGTCACTGAGTCTAGATAAAATTGAGGATAACTGAAATTAACTTTCATAATACCTTAATGTAGAATGTATATGATTTTATATAAATAACCCCATACAATATACATATAAAATACATGTGTATAATTTATATTGCGTGTACAGATAAATTATATCTATACAAAACAGGAAGTCTATAATTTTTGCTTAGTTTACATAATTGAACCTTATTTACTAATTTGAAGTTAAATGAGAATATGAAGTGACTCCACTGTATACTGTTTCACGACACGTTTCTTTCCTTTATGCAATTCCCCTCTCTTGGTTCCAAGTTATCACTCTAAATAATAGCACTGCAATAAATATTCTTATTCATTTCTCTGTGAAAATGTCTCATTAAGATAAATTCCTAGAATTGGAATTACTGAGACAAAGCATGTGATTTTAATGTTTTAAGATGCATTGCCAAAATGCCCTTCATAAGGCTTACCCCATTATTTACTTCCTCCAACGGTAAGCAAGAGTTGCTGTTTCTTTTAATTTTTAGCCTTTATCAATTTGGTAGTCAAAAAGTTGTATCTTATTAAAGGACAAATACTGTATGATTGCATTACTATGAACCAAATATACTGTGTAACAAATTGTATGATTTGAAAAAAAAATTTGTATCATTTAATTTGCAATCTCTTTGATTAGTAGAAAACTAATACAGTTTCATGGATATTGAGTTTGTAGGTTTCCCTTTATGAGTTGCCTCATCACATCCTCTGCTCTTTTTTCAATTAGGTAAATGTTTTTCTATTCATTGATTTCTTATTGATTTTTATTGCTTAGAATAGTAACCATTAACTAAATGCTGTAAATATATTTTAGCAACTGGTTTGCCTTTTATTAATTTTAGAATATTAGTAGCAAAGTTTAATTTCCAAGTATATGATTTACTTTTGGAAATACTAAATTTCCCCAATATCTCTGGGCAGTGTTTTAACTAATAAACGACTTATAAAGGAGATTAATTTTATTAATCTAGGAAAATCACTGCTGAATTATAATGCAACAATCTTTTTCCTTTACTATCAAAGCTCGACCACAATTTTAAACAATTCTATTAACAAAGTTATAAAAAAATAAATGAAACAAAGAACTTACTTCCTTAAACTCAGCTTTTAAAACAGCATGTCCCAAAGTAGTTTGCCATTGAAGTTTTCGACCACTGTGCTTTCCGAGATAAAATGTCTTAAATACTTCCTGAAGTTTAATCATCTGTCAAGCATTTAAAAAAAGCACAAAAACAAACCTAATTATGCTGAACACCATTAATGTAAAGAGCCACATACTGTTCAATTTACAAAGTTTTTACATTTTTCCATAGCTGAACTAAAAGATCAGTTCTATATTTGACATTTTATTTTTCTGGATTCTATTACCTTTTAAAATGTCCACCATTCTAGGACATTGGGATTTTCCATCACACATGGAATAATGCTTGAATTTTTGCTTAACAGTGAAGACAGGTTGTATTCTGCAGTATCCACATTCCCACACCTGGGCTCCCTATGGTCAGTGGCATATATAATGAAGATTGTTAGCTAGCAAAATTAGAGATACCATCCTTAGTTACAGACCATGTCTGCAGGTTTAACTATACCCTGCTTGTGTCAGTTTAAGCTTTCACTGGATGATCTCATTTTTCATTCTAGTGAAGCCAGAAATTTCAATTATGCTTGACTTCTCCATTTTTCTCTCTTGCCCACAAACAGCCATCAAAAGTCTTATTTATTTTACCTATTAACATATTTTGTCTGTGATACCATCAATCACAAGGCTTACCATTATTTTATGTACCATTTAGGATGCTGTCAAGGCATCCTAAAATCAAAGATGTCAAAATGTGAGAAAAAAAAAAGTGTCTCACAAGGAATTTGGTAAATCTCTTTTAAATCTGTCCCTGCCTCTTCTCTTCAGGCCATCACCATCTCTTACAGACTGATTCGATTCCTAACTTTTCTCCTTTATTCTTACTGAACCTCCCAAATCCATTCCATTAGCTCTAAAACCCCAGCTCCTTCGGGGCCCCACCCATCAGGTACAGTTTAATATCTGAATTGCGGCATGGCATCCAAAATAGGGATCTTCTTTATCTGCCAACCCTTCATAGATACACAAGCTTCTAGACCTATCCTGGATACTGGTCTAGCTATTATCCCCTCTCTGCTCTCTTTCACAGCCAAATGCTTCAAAAAACTGTCTGCACATCCTGGTTTCAACTTCTCATTTCTAGTTCACTCATTGCAAAAGAAAAAGATTATATATTTATTAAATATAGGTTGATTATAGGGTTCCTTTCTTAAAAAAGTAATTTTAAAAAGCCTATCAAATATACATGTGGAGTTTAAAAATCAATGGTACAATAATGTCTCTAACAAAAAAGAGCAGCCTGAACATCACCTCTCTTTACCCTTCCTATAGCTTCCTTGTCCAGCTCTTGAAAGACAACTATTTCTAATTCAAGTTCTTCTGATATTTATCTGCAAATCTCTTTAATAACATGCTTATTTTCCTGGTTTAAGCATTATCCTGATTAGGATAGTGATTAGTGTGACCTCATCCACACTCTGGCCCCTGATAAAACTATTTTTAAAGGTACTGCTCTTCTAGTTTCCAGTGCTACTACTGAGAAATCAGAAGCCAGTCTAATCGCTAGTTGTTTACATCTGACCTGTTCCCACATTCAAAAAAATTTTTTTTTTTTTTTTTTTTTTTTTTTAAATGTACTGGGGGCTAGGGATTCAATCTGTGACCGCGTATGTGGGAAGCTAGCGCTCAGCTCAACCACTGAGCCACACCGGCTTCCTGAAATGGTTTTTTCTGTTTGTTTTTTTTTTAGGAGGCACGGGAACCGAACCCAGGACATCCCATGTGGGAAGGAGGCCACATCTGCTCCCCACATCCAAACTTATTTTGGATTTTCCTATCTCCAATGTTTTGAAATTTTTGTTAATATGCCTTGTTTTCAGGCATTTTTCATTTAAATTTGAAAACTGGAATATTTTCTTGTGTTATTTCTTTGAATATCCCTTCTTCCAATTTTTTCCCCCCTAGTTTCTATTTCTGGGACACTGGTTCATTGACTGTTAGAAAGACTAAGGACTTTTTAATCTCCTGGAACCTCTGACCTCACTGGCCCATTCTGTTCCTTTCTGGTCTTGGCTCTCTGCAGTCTAATCTTTCGTTTTACTAAATGTGTCTTCTCATTCTCACCTGAGGTTTCTACACTTGTTTCCTCTACCAGGCCTAGTACTCCCCCCCCAACAAACTGTAGTAAATTAACATAAAATAGGGTCTCTTCACACAGCATTAGCGACCACCCCTGACACCTGCTCATATAAAACAAAGCGTCTTAACTAGGTTCATGCCTCCAAGAAAGTCAAATTTAAACTCCCCAATCCCCACTCTTCCTAGACCAGCTATAGCTCCACTCATATAACACCATAAAGGCTTAGTCCACAGGTCCACTGTGACCTTTTGATCTTCACTTACTTGGTTGATGTGTTTACCTACATGACCTGGAGCTGTTCTAGGACCTGTTAGCACTAACAAACTTTCCTTTAACAAAGCTCTGGTGTCACTTGTCCTTGCTGCACCTATTTATTATAAAGAGCCTTACTTCTTACAATACACCACTGCCATTCATTTTTCAGAACTACTTTCTCAGAGAAACCTTCTTTGACCACTCTTATCTTTCACAGCAATTATCACAATTTATTAATATTTACTCTGGATACTGAGCTCAAAGAGGGCAGGGACAATATCTGGCACATTCATTGTTTATACTCTTTGCACAGCACTTAGCAGGTGCTAAGTAAGTATTTGTTCAGTGACTAAAGACCTGTTTTTCCCTGAACCTGATAAGCCAATGCCTCTGTGTTGTTGTACAAGCTGTTTTCTGTCAGAAACGCTTGTCAACCTTTAGTCTGCCTGGCAAATTTCTCTTCATTCTTCAACTCAGTTTAACAGTCACCTTTCTAAGAAAACCTTTCTTACATATGGCTGCCTGGGAATAATTAAGACTCTTTTAAACATTTACACTTTGTGCCTATCTCTTTTTATAGCACTTACAATCTACTGCTTTTGTACATGTCTATTTCCCCACTGAGACTGGGCTTCTGCTTAGAAGGGCCTGAAGTTTATTCATTTTGCAACCTTAGTGCCTAGAGGAGACCTTAGCATGTAGGATGTATTAAGAGGCACCTTCATTTTCTTTCTTCCAAAAATTAAGTTCTACCAATTTGCCTTAGAAATGGTTTTCAGTGCCATCCCTTTCTTCACAATTTTCTCTGCTAGGATTTATTTCTGATCCTTACTCCTACAATTGTCTCTTAACTGGTACCCTCTTCTTTTCAATTCATTTCTTTAATCAAAAGAACTGCTTTACTAAATCATAGAGCTAATCTTAAGATAACTTATCATTCTATTTCATAGTTCTGTTAAACAATATAATCCAATTTGCCTAAGTTTAAATATGTGTATCAGGACAATCCACAGCTATATATAATGCTCCAACTTTCTTGTTTTGTTCCCCAACTTTTAGTTATGGAATTTTGCAAACATAAACAGAACCAGAGAGAGTAGCACAGTCACACTATTATATCCAATATCCAACTTCATCAGCATCAAATCCCAGGTAGTATATCATTTCATTTGTAAATATTTCAGTATGTACAATAAGGATTCAGTTTATAAAAATTGTCACAAGGGTGGGGAGTGGATGTAGCTCAGTGGTTGAGCACCTGCTTCCCATGTACAAGGTCCAGGGTTCAATACCCGGCACCTCCTAAAAAAAAAAAAAAAAAAAAAAAAGTCACAAGGGTGCCAAGACCCTTCAATGGAGAAAGAATAGTCTTTTCAACAAATGATGCCAGAACAACTAGATAGCCAACTGCATAAGAATGAAGGTGGATCTTAATCTCACACCGTAGCAAAAATTAATTCAAAATGGATCAAAGACCTATTTGGCAAAGGATTCCTACATATGACACCAAAAGCAGAAATGACTAAAGAAAAAATAGGTAAATGGGACATTGTCAAAATTAAAAATTTTTGTGCATCAGAGGACAGTATCAAGGAAGTAAAAAGACAACTTAGAGAATGGGAGAAAATAGTTGCAAATCACATATATCTGATAAGGGACTTTATCTAGAATAAGAAAGGAAATCTTATAATTCAATAACAACAACCAAAAAAACCCAAATAAAAAATGGGCAAATGGGAAGCGGCTGTGGCTCAATCAGTAGGGTTCCCGTTTACCATATGGAAGGCCCCGGGTTCGGTTCCCGGGGCCTCCTGGTGAAGGCAAGCCTGCCCGCACGGCGTGGTTAGCTGACCCAGCGAGCACAAGCAGCAAGGGGGGGGATAAATGAATAAATAAAATAAAATCTTAAAAAAAAAAAAAAAAAAAAGGGCAAAGGACTTAACAGGCATGTCTCAAAGAAGAAATACAAATAGCCAGTAAACATGAAAAGATGCTCAACTTCATTAGTCATTAGGAAAACGCAAATCAAAACCATGAGATACCATTTCACACCAACAAATATGGCCGTTAAACGTGGGAAATAACAAGTACTGTTGAGGATGTGTGAAATTGGAACTCATACGATGCCTGTGGGAATGTAAAATGGTGGAGTTGCTTTAGAAAACAGTTTAGTGGATCCTCAATAAATTAAGCATAGACTTACCGTATGATCAAGCAATTCCACTCCTAAGTACAGACCCAAAAGAACTGAAACAGGTGCTCAAACAAAAACTTGCACAGAAATGTTCACAGCAGCACGACTCACAAGAGTCAAAAGGAGGAAACAACCCAAGTGTCCATCAACAGATAACTGGATACCATAGGTGGAAAGTAGATTAGAAGTTATCAGGGGCTGGGGGAGGAGGGAATGGAGAATTACTGCTTAATGGGTATGGAGATTCTTTTTGGGATGAATAAAAAGTTCTGGAGAGAGTGGTGATGGTTACAAGTCTTTGTAAATGTACTTAATGCCACTCAATTGTACACTTAACAATGGTTAAAATGGTAAATCATATGTTACATATATATTTTACCAAAATTAAAAGGAGAAAAATAAAATAAGAATCTTTGAGTTTATAGGATAAAAATAGAGAGGATAATAAGTAAACAAACGGAATAGAAGGGAAAGCTCTTATTTAGAGTATAATTGTCAACCACTAAATATAGAAGGGACTCTTCTCTGACCAGGAGCCCACATCAAATCTCAGTGAGTATTTCTATCTTCTCTCCCATTTCTCAGCAAGCTCTGTTCTTTCCCCCATTTACCAATAAATTCTTTTTACAGGAAAGAAAGGGAAGAAAGGAAAGAAAGGAAGAAAGGAAGAAAGAAAGAAAAGAAAAAAGAAATGAAAAGAAAAAAGGAATGATGGAGTTAGAAAAAGTGACAATTTTGCCATCAAGCATGAGGAGGGAGGGATATGATGTTTCATAGCCTTGAAAACTATCTCCCCACAATTACTTAATTGTTACAAAAGGAGAAATACTATCAGTACAGTAGTGGAACTAACTAACACCTTAACCAAATGATCATATTTAACATCATCAGTAGGAGCAAACGGATTTCATGTGTCTCATGACCTGATACCCTGAGAACGATACAACACCTGTTATATAGTATTATCACTGGGTATGCATAATCTGAACCAATCATGAGGAACATCAAACAAACCCCAAATGAGAGGCGATCTATAAAAACCATCCTGTATTTTAAAAAACATGCCTATATCATGAAAGAAAAGGCTTAGTAGTTATTCCAGATTAAAGGACACTAAAGACATGACAGCTATATACATTATATGATCTTGGACTGGTCTTACACCAGATAAAAATAAAGCTACAGAGGACATTATTCTTTCTTTCTCTCTATTTTTTGACGACTGTACTAGTTATGGTCTTGGGAAGTACTAAGGTATTAAAGGTAAAGGGGAAGGAGGCAACCTACTCTCAAAAAGTTCAGGAAAAAAAAATATATAGAGAAAGAAAGAATATGATAAAGAACATGTGGGAAAATGCTGAAAAAATGGGTGAGTAGTATTAGGATATTCTTAGAACTATTCTTAAACATTTTCTGTAAGTCTGAATTATTTCCAAACAAAAAATTTTTAAATGTGGAGTGTGTTAGGTGCTATGACAGGCAAGACTGGTGGAATGGGCACTTAGACTTAGGCACCTAACCCAAGATGAAGTGGGGTGAGGAAACAAGGGTTTTCTGGTGAAGGTGACTAGTAAGATAAGTCTTAACTTAAGTCAGGTTGCTAGAAATAGGATGGGGTGTGGTGGCTGCCTGGAAAATGAAGTCCCATTTAGAGGGGAAAACACAGAATCATGAAAGAATGAGGTAAATGGGTAAATGGGGGTGTTGGTGGTGGGGTGGGAACTGCAAGTAGTTCAACTGACTAGTAGGGTTGGAAAGAAGAAATCAAGAAAAAAATATCATCTTAGATCCTGAAAGAATAGTTTCAAGAGGGAGGAAAGAGCCAATAGCCAATGTCAGACGTGAAACAGGTCTTCTAAGCTCCCAGCCTTGACATTTCTGATTCAGGCTCTGCATTTCCACTACTCGATGCCTTTCTTTGCTCTTTCTGCTCCCTTAGCTAGAAGGCTCTCATCCCTCTTCTGCCTATGAAGACATCACTCATCAGGCTGAAAGCCCCTTTTCCATGAAGCTTTCCCTGATTCCAAATTGGAATCAATAATTTTTTACTCCCACAGCACCATGTCCTTCTGTTGAAGCCCTTTTTACACCTTACCTTGTAGTATAATTAATGGCCTGTTTTCCCTGCTTAACTTTAAATTTCATTGAGCAGAGGATTCTATCTCATATCTGTGAATCTCCCGTAGTATCTAAATTCATAGCTGACAAAAAAGGCCCTAAAAATGTCATTCATAAAGGTTCAGTATTGTCTCCAATGGAAGAAAATAATAATCAAGTAGAACACTCAACTCTACAAACAAGTAAATTAAAACAAGATGTCTGTGTTGATGACTTAGAATCTGATGTCCTTATTAATAGTTACCAAGTTAAAATTGGGTTAAGTCAAAAGAAACCACAGAAAGTTTGTGATAGAAGTCACTTTGAAATGTTGCTTTTAATAGACTATGCCAAGATTATTTTGTTGATTTTCAGTGTGTTATTTAAAAAAAACTCTAAATATTCCTTGAAAGAGAACATGTTTGTGCATGGTATGGGTGTAACAATGGGAACAGTTTAAACTATTTTGGCACCATTAGTAATTAAAAATGAACAAAATTTTCTTTAAAACACTTACTTCTGGAGTTAAATGTACTTCCATAGGTGTGTATGTTGGCCAGTATCCCATTGTAAGTATATTTACTGTTAGATCTATAGAGCCTGGATCACTTTGATTCTGCATATACTAAAAACAAATGAAGAAATCAAAGTTAAAGTAATTATTTCAGAAAAATCATCAAAAAAATTAATGGATAAAAAGTAAATGCAATAGTTTTAAATTAAAATTTAATATTTGTGTGCATTTATTTTAGTCCCTTGAATATAATTCTACTAATGATGTATAGCCAAATAATGTTGTGTTCTAAGGTCACTTGAAATGTTCTTCTTTTTTCTTTTGGCTATGCTACCACGAATATAACATACCATTAAATTCATTTAAATCAAATTTTCATTATGCATTTTTAGGGATTCCTTTTTGTTTTCATTTTGAATTTATGTTATTTGACCATGTAAAACATTAAGAGTGTAATTTTTAAGAATGAAGATTTTCTTATTTTACATAATTTAAGGTTGGATAATAATAATAAAAAAAACCTGTTTTACTTGGAAAACAAAATTCACCTGCTTAAAATGAACCATGATGTCTTTTGAAAGTTCCATGTCCTTGAACATGCCTTCCAATTTGCTGGTGAATGCAGCACCACATTCTGTTACAAAAGTAAAGTTGTTATAAAAAAAAAAAAAAAAAAAAAAAAAAAAAAAAAAAAAAAAAAAAAAAAGAAAAGTACCAGTAGCAACATTTGTCATTGCAATAAGTTCTCAAAACTAAAGGTAGGAAAAAAAATATCCCATATGATTACCATGTTTTAATTTTGACAACATAGATTTTTCAGCATCCACTGAGGCACTTTTTCCAACAAGTAGTCTTTTTGCCAAGTCTTTTTTATAAAATGCTTCAAAAACATCTTTACCTATTTATAAGCAAATAAGAATAACATAAGACACAGGATAGTTAATATGCAAATGTTATACTGCAACCATAGAAAACCCAAAGAAGTGTTAATTCTGACGCAAGCCAGCTTTAATGATTCTGAAATTGCTATGTTAAACTTCCACAAAGAATACTTTCAGTTCAATCAGTGGCTGCTATCTCTGTATTTCTTGTATCAATATGAAAATGAAAAATGTCTGTCAACTTATCTCATGAAAAATAGGGCCCAAATATATTATACATACTCTTTTCTAAGTCCTGAATTTTAATAAGAATAATTTATAATATTTCTTACCATGAATAAACCTGAATATTATCATGATTTTATCAAGGATTCGCTCTAGTTCTTCATCTGTTGCTTCTTTATTGCCCGCTCTTAACTTTGAATCAACATGCTTTGCTGTGTGAATAAGAGTTTAAATTACTTAAAAAAATAAACATTATGTAATACGTTTTTTAAATTAGGAAAAAGAACAATAATTTCTACAAGTATTAATTGACCATAACACTCTGGAATCTTTCCAAAATGGTATTATTATATGACAAAAAGGTAAATATCATATTTTTAAATATAATTGATTCCAAATCATATAAGAATACTTTTTAAAACAGTAGAGGTCCAAAAGCCAAACTGAATTGTCTTGAGAGTTTCTTCTATTGTTGATTTTATTAGTTTTTTTCTTTAAAAATTTTTCATTATGGAAATTCTGAACATACACAAAAGTTGACAATTGTATAGTATAATGAACTCTAAGTTCCCATCACACATCTTCAACAGTAATTAGCATATGGCCTATCTTGTACCACACTTATATACCTCTTTTTGTCCTTTTACTCTTGTAAATTAAAAAAAAAAATTTTTTTTTTACTGACTGGTGAAATTCTAGGAATATTGAAATATATTTTAATTTAATCATGAAATACTTCTATTAAGTGGTAATTTAGAAACTGTTTTCACCTTCTTTTCTTTTGGATCTATGAATTTTCTAGGTCACCTCTCCATCATGTAGTTAAAAAATATTTTCTGGCCAATAAAAAATATGCCCTCTTGAGATCTCATCCAATTTTATCCTTATTTAGTACTGATTAAAGGACGCAAAGATGGTGATTAAGTAATATCTCATGCTAATATTATCCAGAGACTGATAAAGTTATCCTCATAATGCAGAGGCATTTATATATAACAAACCTCAATTCAATTTCTGAATAAAATTACTTGCTTGTAACTAAGATGGAGAATTACAGTTGATCTTTACAAAATACAGCTTTGAGGCTGCTAGTCCAGTAAATGCAAATTCATTTTCTCTAAGGCACAAAGTACAGATAAGTACCTTCCATTTTTTGTGAAGTCAAGCTTCATAACTTTACAAGATTTCTATAATGCTCACCCTCTGGAAATACCACATATTTATAGCTACAAAAAAAAATGTGTGTGCGTGCGTGTATAGTTTTCTTTGAAAATGTGTCCTAATATGGCTTGATAAAATCCTTCCTCCTCCCTCCCCATGAGGAGTTTGAATATTCTGGAAATAAATTTGCTTGAATTTTGTCTTATTTTTCTTATTAAAAAAAATTACAGAAATATTTTCTACCGATTAATTCTGCAGGCTTATTTGGTCTCTTGTTGATAAATGTTTCAAAGGATTCCTTCATCAAGTTGATAAATTTTTCATTTTTCTGAAAGCACACTTCTATGATGTGGTCCACTTTATCCTTAAAATCTAGTAGGTCTTGCACCATGTCTTTATCTTTTTCAGGATTGATAACTATTGTTGTTCCAAAAGTCTATAAAAACAAATAAATATCAAGTCACTGACAAGTTTATGATACCAAAAATTATTTTCTCCTGCTATCAATCATGATAGTTATTTCATGCTAAATAATTTTAAAATAGTGTCACAAATTCAGTCCACATTTAAAAAATTGTTACAATACTTTAGTGTTACAATGTTCTTTCTGAAAGAATTTATAAATTACTGGGAAAAGGTTCATTCCATTTTTAAGTAACTTTTACTTATAAATTTCCCAAATAGAAATTAATTCTTGTTAATAAGTGTGCCATGAAGAGGGAGTTCAGTACATTTGAAACAATCTTGGGAATGAAACAAGGCATGCAGATTTAACTGCAGGAAGAACTTAATTAGAGCATACTTATTTATCCCTGAAAAAGACTTCCTATTTGATACACATTGAGAAAGGTACCTATTTTGCAGCTATTTGGACTTCCTATTGTTTCCGTTTTCCTTCATTTCTAACCACAAAAACCCAGTTTTTACCCTCAGTTTTAATTCAAATATGCTGTATTAAACATTATTTAAAGTTTATTCAACCTAATCAAAAATGGGCAAAGGACTTGAATAGACTTTTCTCCATAGGAGTTACACAAATGGCCAATAAACATATGAAAAGATGCAGACAGCTGCAATGAGATACCATTTCATACCCGTAAGGATGGCCATTACTAAAAAAGTGGGAAATAAGTAATGGAGAGAATGTGGCAAAATTGGAACTCTAGTGCATTGCTGGTGGGAATGTAGAATGGTGCAGCTACTGAGGAAAGAAATAAGGTGGTTCCTTAGAAAGTTAAATATAAAGTCACTATATGACCTGGCAATACGATTTCTAGGCATATACTCAAAGAAATTGAAAACAGAGGCTCAAACAGATACTTGTATAACAATGTTTACAGCAGAACTATTCACAATAACTGAAAGGTGGAAACAACCCAAGTGCCCATCAACAGATGAATAAACAAAATGTACATACAATCAATGAAATATTATTTGGCCATAAGAAAGAATGAAGTTCTGAGATATGCTGCAACATGGAATAATCTTGAAAACATGCTCAGTGAAATAAGCAAGACTCATAGGACAAATAAATATCAAGTCACTGACAAGTTTATGATGTCATTTATAAGTGATGTCTAAAAATAGCAAATCCACATAGACAGATTAGGTTACCAGAGGATGTGGGGAGAGGGGAAAGAAAAGTATATGCTTGCTGGATATGGAGTATGTGTAATAAAATTAATTTTTAAAAAAGAGAAAGTGTGTGACAATAGTTAACTTTTGACAATGTAAATAAGTCGATGAAGTGCTGAATACAATTATTGGGTAGAATATATTTTCTGCATAAACTGGTCTTAAAAAGGATACACATATATTTACACATTATATATGCATGTGGAGGCAGTTAGTGGTAAAAAAAAAAATACAAATAGAATATATAAATAGTTTCTGGAGTGGGAATCTGTATAACCATCAGGTTATCTTTTTAAATGTACTGTATTTTAAAAATAATGTACATGTATCACTTGAAAAAACAATAAACAAAATCTTGTCTGAATGAATTAATGTCATGTTTACTGATTAGTTTCACAGGCTATTTTTAATTAGAAAGGATTGACTTTATTCTGATAATGACATACTGTGTTGAATGTAATTTTCTATTTCATTTTGTCACAGCATAGCTGCTTGTAGTTAACTGACACTCAGGAATGATAGTCACACACCAACTCTGATTTTTGCCACTCAGACTAAAAATTGCAAAGATGAACTTCTTGTGTTTATGACCTGTTAATATTCTGTGGAGACCATTTTGCTGGCAAAAATTACTCTAAATCTTCATTAGCTTTTTCTTAATGTAAAGCTTTACATTAAAATCCAGTGTAATTAAGATAACACACACACATACAAAAATTGGAAAAAAATAAAAAAATCTAGCGTGACTCAGTTATGATTTTCAACTCATTATTACTGTATAAAACCTTAAGAGTATGTGTGTGTATGTTTCCCACATAAACACTGATATGTGTCTTCAGGCCTGATTATTCCATAAAGCAGCATGTAATCATTCACTTTTACTATTTAAATAAAATTTTTGAGATAAATTATAGATCGTTACAAGAAACAATGCAGAGAGATCTCTTCTCTACATTTTAGACATCGATACAATCCACCAATCTTATTCAGATTTCTCCAGTTTTATTTGACTTCTTTTGTGTGTATTAAGTTCTAAACAATTTTATCTCCTGTCGGTTCATGTATCCACCACCAAGGTCAAGACACTGAACAGGATCCCTCGTGTTGCCCTTTTGTAATCTCATCCAACTCTCCCTTCCTTGGCCCCATCCCTAAACCCTGGTAACTATTAATCTGTCCTACATTTCTAATTTTTGTCATTTTGAAACTATTATATAAATGTAATCATCCAATTTGTAAATTTTTGGATTGGCTTTTTCACTCAGTATAATTTCTTGGAGATTTCGTTTATCTTTTATTCTAGGCTCTAAAAATATAGTCACTAGCAAAAAAAAACACAAAGGCTTTTGTTAGATGTTTCAGCTGAAAAACTCTTCCTTCGTAGCTGGAAAGATACTGGAAACGCTACCTATCAAAGGGGTGTTGATTTAAAATTTGATTCTTTCCATTTCCACGAATATCTTCTGAAAAATGACATCATCAAATGGCAAAGGCAGGTCCATCAGTGGGCTTTCTCAATCTTGGCACTGTTGACATTTTGGACCAGATACTTCTTTGTTGCAGGGGGCTGTCCTGTGCATTGAAGCAGCATTGCCTGGCCTCTACCTATTAGATACCAGCAGCATACTTTCAGTTGTGATAACCAAAAATATCTCCAGACATGGCCAAATGTCTCCTCCAGGACACTGGTTATACAAAATTACCTCGAGTTAAGAACCACTGGTCACCAGTAAGATTCTATATTAGCGCTATGGTAATGCTAAGTGTCATTCAATTCTGCTGGGTAGGACAGTGAAAAATGAAAGCTAATACTCAAGATGACTCTGTATAATGGACTGAATCAGGCATGTTAGGTACATAGAAAATGATTTAGAAACATGAAAGCGTAAGTTTAAATAAGAAAATTCAGATTTGGACTGCTAGGAAATAAAGTCATATACAGACCAACTTGATATATCAAAATGTGTAATAGTTCTCACTGAGCAAAGGCATGAGAGCATATATTTAAAAAGCATATTTAAAGAAACCATTAGTTTTAAAAAATCATGATTGTACAATTAAACTTGTATTTACACTAATGATGAATGGCCAAATAAGTCATCCATTAAATCATAAATTTATTTATTTATTTATTTATTTTTAAAGATTTTATTTATTTATTCATTTATCCCCCCCTTGCTGCTTATGCTCACTGGGTCAGCCAACCACACCGTGCGGGCGGGCCTGCCCTCACCAGGAGGCCCCGGGAACCGAACCCAGGGCCTCCCATATGGTAAACGGGAGCCCCACTGATTGAGCCACAGCCGCTTCCCTAAATTATAAATTTAAAGCTGAATGGTGTTCATCACTGTTGGTGTTATCCTAAGAAAAAAAAAAAACCTCAAATATTTACACAGGTGATCTAGAAGGAAACAGATTATTGTACACCCTATTATTTGTGATCAAAGAACAAATGGTACTTCAAAAATGTTTAATTCACTTTGCCAGGGTACTGAAATATTTTGAAGATAGGGAATCCAATAACTTTGAATAAAGCACAAGAAGTATTAACTTTGAGACAAGAGTCTCCAATACCTTGATGTATTCACTCCAGTGCTGCAGTAATATCTGCTGGCCACCTTTTACTCGACTAAACAACTGGTACATCTGTGTGAGATCAGGTACTCTATTCTCATCAAGTAAGTGATCAAGCCCTAAAATCATATAGAAAATGTTAATGTATTACACCAATAGGCTGATACTAGTAAAAATTAAATTAGACTATGTCCCTCCCCCTGCAAAGTTAATATATAATTTAGAAACTTAGGGAGTGTGTGTGTGTTTATGTCTTATTTCTATACAAGCAAGTTAATGTAGTTCAATATCTGAATAGATCCTATTAGGCAAATCTCATTTTTCTGAGTATGTTGGCAGATGTATAACTTAATTCTTCAAGACACTAAAAGCCCTTTTCCTTCACCAGTGCACAAACTGATGGCCTGAAAATGCTCACACAATATTTAACCTCGAAGGCTCATGATGCCCAGCTTAAGAACTCCTGATTTAGCCCATCAGCTAGAAAATGTCTTTGTTAAAGCATAAGCTTTGAAATCTATTTTCAGCTGATTAATTTTATTCACATATACAATAAACTGTGAGAAAAAAATGTTTACCATAAATATTGACATATTCAACACAGTATTTTAAAAATTTTACTCAAGATATTTAAATTTTACACCCATTTTCTAAAATCTTACCACAATCAAGTGTTTTTACAGAATATTTTCTACATATTTGCTCTATTTTAACTATGGAAAAGCAGTTGATTTAAAGTAGAAAAGCTGTGAGCTAGTTATGTTACTTCACAGAGTTTCAGATACATCTGTAAAATGGGAATAACTCCTATAACATTTACAGTGGTTTTAAAATGCATACACATGAATGGTGGTGTTATAATTACAAATCCTTAGCAAGAGCTCCAAATAGTGGTTATTTTTCTAAATTACACTTTGATATACTGATGCAAATAACTTTATTTTATAATTTATCTTACTGAAACCCTAAATAATGTCTTTAAGAATTAAAAAACTATAGCTTTTCACTTTAATTATTCTAATACAATCTAGAGCAAACATTACCATATTATTATTTTATTGAAGAAATTTTGCTTATTGAAGTGTGCATTAAAGTAATTTATGCCACCTGCTATTTACTTGAAATCTTTTTTTCTTATAAAGGTACTCTTTTGTTAAGAACAAAAAACAAAATCAAATACCTGTTACAAATTCTGAGCACATTTATTTTTATGGTGAACAATAAATTAAGACCTCATTTGTGTGAAAATATACCAGTTGTAGAGAGTTCAGTATGGTAGAGTAGAAAAACATATCCTGATTTGAATCATGACTCTGGCACTTATAAGCTACGTGATTTTGGACACTGATATCACAATTTTTTCGAGCCTAGTTTTTTCAAGCCTAGTTTTTCCAAGTGGAGATAATGATTTCACAGGAATGGTCTAAGATTTAAAAATCTGTATTATTAAAAACTATAATACATATTCATACATAATATGCTAATTCTCTTTCCTTGTCTTTATTTTGGTTACACTTAGAGGTCTCAATTTTAAATATCTCATTAGAGATAATTCTACTATCTAGGAAAGTACATAGAATCCAAACTAGAATATATTTGGGCATGATTTAGGACGTTCCAAAATTAAATTTACTTTTCCAACAGCTTGAAAAAGATCCGGTAGTTTCCAAATACACTTAAAATGACTTTCAATGTTAGCATTAAATACTTAAGAGTTTAAGTAACATTAATAACTATACATTTCCAGAGAATTAACCACACTTTGAAGGCTAAAAATAAAAAAGGATAGAAGATTGAGTTTAACATAATAACTATTAACTTTAAAAGTACTGGCTATTAAGAGGCAGTCTTATCGGTGCTCCAAAGCACCTCTGAACTGATCTTCAATAAAGTTTTAATATCACCCTTAATTAATATAAAGTGAAAGTTAAAACTGTACAATTATCAATATATCATGTCTTCTTTTCTGTTTGTTTTTCAAAGATAATCAGGAGAGAAAACAGATTATCTGGTAATTCATCTAACACTAAGACTCACAAAGGGTATTATACCATTTACCACAACTGAATGTTCTCATGAAAATATAACAGCTTTGTATAACTGTATACTTATACTTGTGAAGGCTCCTTGATTATTACCTGTATTGCCAGTTTACATGAAAAAATGACATAAAAAGGGAGAATAAATATTATTATACATAGTCAAGCTGAAAAGCTGCTTCCATTTTAAGGGTGGTACCTACATTTCAAAATCTGCTTGTAATCTAGAGGATCTCTTGGGATCTTTCAGTCCAAAAAGTATTTATTGTGACTTTAGCAGTACACCATAGTTCTACCAGACTCATTCCACTATTTTTTTTTTGAGTTATACCCACAGCCAGGGATTGAACTTGGGACCTCGTGGGTGGGAAACCGGCGCTTCAACCATGAGCCACCTCGGCTTCCCTGAGTTTTTTTTTTTTTTTTTCCGTTTGTTTTGCTTGTTGTTTGTTTTTGTTTTTTCAGGAGGCAACAGGAACCTAACCCAGGACCTCCCATGTGGGGGGAGGTGGGAGCTCAACCGCTTGGGCCACATCTGCTCCTTCCACTCTTTTTTTTTTTTTTTTTTTTTTAAAGATTTTATTTATTTATTCATTTATCCCCCAATTGCCGCTTGTGTTCGCCGGGTCAGCCAACCACGCCGCGCGGGCGGGCCCGGGGCCTCCCACACGGTAAACGGGAGTCCCACTGATTGAGCCACAGCCGCTTCCCTCCACTCTTTTTTAAAAACTAAAAACTCTTAAGTGTTTTCCCCCTTCAACAGCTAATATGTTCTTTAGAAAAGATTTTTAGTAATTGTCTTATTAAAGTAAAAAATGTTCTTACCTTGCTATCTACCATATTTCACTTAGTTTCTTAATAAATTAAGAACTATCATTCAGTTTAATTCACACAAGAGCTACAAAAATTTACCTTTCTGCAGAACTGCTGTTAAATGTTCTCCTAATAGCTGTTTCTCCACGCAGGCAATCAGTGGTTTCCTATATAAAGCAAAAAGAATAAGCATCAGGAATAACAAAGTTTAAAGGAAAGAAATTTGGTTAGCTGTAAAAGTTGGGAGATTTGATGTTTAAAATGAATATAGTACACAATCAATCAGAAACTAAATGATTAAATAATTGCTCACACAAATGGATGATGATAACTATTATTGATAATGACTCTAAAACAATTTGCTCTTTGCAAAATGAATACCAAATAGGTCAACAGGTCCAGGAGAAAACGGACACCAGCTGTCAAGGTAAGCAAATCTTAAAATAAAAGCAGACCTTCCTGCTTTGTTTAGTTGGCACTTAAGCTCTATTTCATTTTTTGAAAGTTTTGCTCTCCCCATAATATGGCATCACTATCATTTGCTGATTGCTATCTGAATTGCAGATATAAACTTCAGAGCAGATTCTAGAGATCCTAAAAAGCATGCTGAGGATTCAACTTGATTCTAGTGCTGATTATTATGTTAATCTCTACGGTACAATTATTAAAATGTAGTACCCATACAATTGAGGGGTTCTAAAGATTTTGAAAATGTTCTGAACTACTTTTTATCACTTTAGTATTCAAGTCCTCGGTCACTCCTATGATCTTTCTGCCCTTAATGTGGCTTTTAAATTTATTCTATGTACCGCTACCAGTTACTGTTCTAAAACACAGGTGGACTGAGTCAAGTTCAGATTGTGTTCTGGCCGAGCATACTTTTCCACCTATCTTCTACTCTAATACTTTCTCTGCTCCAGGTCCTATAAAACCACCTCACATACTTCTATAGTTCTGTCCCTACACTTTCCTGCTATTCGTTCCAACTGCATTCTCCCATTATCATTTAACAAAATCTTATTTATCATAGTCCTTTGTGAGGTCTGAGATGCACGAGTATCATCAGAACAAAATATCTGAACACCTGGAAATTCAGCAGGCATGACTACCATATCCATAGGATCATGCCAATTACTCTTCCTTGTTTCCACTTTCACTGAATTCAATTTTTTAAGAAAATCAGAGCATCTAGGGATTATTAAATCTAGCCATTTCCAAAGTTTTAATTTTGTAGTTTATGAGAAACTTTTTAATATATCACCTTATTTAAATCTCACAGCAACACTATGGAGAAAGGATAGCTATTTTGGTCTCTATTCCACAGATGAGAAAACAGATGTTCTGCGAGACTGATTGTCTGACAGTGAGTAGCAGAGCTGACTCTAGAATTTAGATCTGGGACCTTTTCTACTTTGCCTCCAGGAAAGGAACAAATGGGCACTCGAAGGGAGGAGGAGTGTACAGAGGAAAGCATTACAAAGGGGACCCAATTAATGAGGTAATACAGAAGGCTAAGAATCAGTTTCTTTTTTAAAAAACAGCTTTGAGATGTAATTTAACTATCATAAAACCCACCAATTTAAAGTGTACAATGCAACGTTTTTAGTATTTTCAGAGTTGTAGAACTTTCACCATGATCTAAGTTTAGAACATTTTCATCATCCCTGAAAGAAATTTTGCACTCATGAGCATTCCTTCCACGGATCCCTCACCAGGCCCTGGGCAACTATTGATTTACTTTTGCCTATTCTGAGCATTTCGTATAGATGGAACTATATGCTATGTGACCTTTTGTGCCTACCTTCTTTTACATAGCATAACGTAGGTTTACAGAAAAATCAAGAAGAAAGTACAGAGTTGCCATATACCCCTACCTGTCCACATACAATTTTCCCCATGAGTAACATTTTGCATTAGTATGGTACTTTTGTTATAAGTGATGAAACATATTATAATTATACTATTAACTATAGTCACAGTTTACATTAGGTTCACTTTTTGTGTTGTAGAGTTCTATAGATGTTTCTTTTAAAATTTTTATTCTGGTAATAACTATAAATCCTAAAATTTCCCATGCTATCCTATCCAATTTGAATTATGCAGTTCAGTGGTGTTATTTACATTCCCAATGTTGGGCCGCAATTACTACCACCCATACCGCCAAACAGAAACTCTATACCAATTAAGCATTAATTCCCTAGTCCTCAACCCCATCTGCACCCTGGTAACCTGTATTCTAGTTTCTGACTATGAATTTGTATATTCTAATTATTATCATATATGCGTGACCATAAAATAATTGTCCTTTTGTGTCTAGCTTATTTCATTCAACATGATGTCTTCAAGGTTCATCCATGTTGGCGATATTAAATTCTTTTCACAGCTGAATAATATTCTATTGTATTCATATATCATATTTATTCATTCATCTGTTAAAGGACACTTGGATTGCTTCTATCTTTTGGCAATTGAGAATAATGCTGCTATGAATATTGGTGTACAAATATCTGTCTGAGTGCATGGTTTTAATTCTTCTGTGTATATATTTAGAAGTGAGATTGCTGGGTCATACTTGCTGAGGAACTACCAAACTTTTTTTTCCACAGTAGCTTCACCACGTTACATTCCCACCAACAATACACAAGGATTATTTCTCCAAATCCTCTCCAACACTTGTTATTTTCCATTTTTATTACTAGTGGCCATTCTAGTGGGTGTGAAATGGTAGCTCATTATGGTTTTGATTTGTATTTCCCTAATGGTTAATGAGGTAGAGCATTTTTTCATGTGCTTATTTGCCATGTATATATCTACTATGAAGGAATGTCTGTTCAATCTTTTCCCCAGTTTTTAATTGGGTTGTCTTTTTGTTGTTGCAGTTCTTTTTCTATCCTGGATATTAAAACCTTATCAGATACATGATTTCCAGATATTTTCTCCCATTCTGTATGTTGTCTTTTTATTTTCTTGATAAAGTCCACTGATGCTCAAAAGTTAACTTTGATGAAGTCCAATTTATATATTGTTTCTTTTGTTGTACGTGCTTTTGGTGTAAATTCTAAGAAACCACTGCTTAACACAAGGTCCTGAAGATATTTACCTATGCTTTCTTCTAGGAGTTTTATAGTTTTAGTTCTTATATTAGTAAAAGATGTAAGGGTTTATTCCTGAATTCTCAATTCAATTCCATTTGTCTATGTCTGTCCTTTTGCTAGTGGCATTAAAAAAAATTTTTTTTAATGGTTAATAGATGTATGGCAGATATGCTATGACAATTCAGTGGAGACAGTATGGGTTTTCCAATAAATAGTGCTCAATCACATAGTGATAGCAGACTGGAATGTGAAATGTAAACTCTAAAAGTTCCATAAGAATTCTTTTTTTACATTTCTCAATTAAATGGAATGGATACATATAAATTTTTTTTTGAATCAAACAATATGCTGCACAATATATTTGGTTCATAGTAAGGCATTCATACAGTATTTGTCCTTTAGTGTCTGGCTTGCTTCATTCAACATAATGTCCTCCAGGTTCATCCATGTTGCCATATGCTTTACGACTTCATTTCTTCTTAGAGCTGCATAATATTCCACCGTGTGAATAGACCACAGTTTGTTTATCCATTCATCTGTTGATGGACACCTGGGTTGTTTCGAACTTTTGGCAATGGTGAATAATGTTGCTATGAACATCGGTGTGCAGATGTCTGTTTGTGTCACTGCTCTCAGTTCTTCCGGTATATACCCAGTAGTTGTAGTGCAGGGTCACGTGGCAAGTCTGTATTCAACTTTTTTAGGAACTGCCAAACAGCCCTCCATAGTGGTTGTACCAGTCTGCATTCCCACCAACAGTGAAGAAGTGTTCCTATCTCTCCACATCCTCTCCAACACTTGTAGTTCTCTGTCTTTCTAACAGTGGCCATTCTGATAGGTGTGAAATGATATCTCATTGTAGCTTTGATTTGCATTTCCCTAATCAAGAGTGATGTTGAGCATTTCTTCATGTGTTTTTTTGCCATTTGTATTTCTTCTCTCGAGAAATGTCTATTCAAGTCTTTGGCCCATTTTTTAATTGGGTCATCAAATGTGCTTTTGACTTCACCTATTTCGTCTTTCATTCTCATGAACTCCGTTACTTTTCTGTTCAGGACTTCAAATTCTTCTCTGCGTTCGCTCAATGTCTTCTTGATGTCATTTATCTCTTTAACTATATTGTCTTTCATCTCATTAATTTGATTTTGGAAATTTTTGCTCATCTCACTGATTAGTTCTCTCAAATTCTGCATCTCTTCTGGGACTTTTATGTATTCCTTTTCTTGGGCCATGTCTTCTATTTTCTTAGTATGGCTCGTAATTTTTTGCTGGTGTTTAGGCATCTGGTTAGGACGTATTTTACTCAGATGATCAATGTCTTTCTCTTTTATAGGGATTTAGTGGCAGGAGGCTGTGAGTTACCACAGCTCTTTGATTTTTGGCTCAACCTTGATTGTTAGGATTGTCCTGCTGGTTGCTCAAAACTGGGCACTGGACCCAGTAATTGGTTGTAGAGTCGTTTTCTAGGGCCTTGGGCAGGGAGACTATAGAGGCCAGGAAAAGCCTCTCCTATTTATTTTTAATTTTCTTATGTGCATTTCCTTGGTCTGCCAGGAGATGGCACTAATTGGCAGTTCTCAATGCCTGGTTTGAGTGTATTTGTTATGACACAGACCAGATCAATGTGATAGAGCTTTCTGCCTGGGGGCTAAGAGCCTTGTAATTCAAACTTTCTGAGACAGTTCTCCAGTCTTCTCTGGCAGCCCCCTCCCTTTTCCCAGCTAGGAAATATTTCCACTTCCCTCTGAATCCTCAACAATCAGTCCCTGTTAGTAGAGGAGGAGATTGGGAGGTTTGTATATCTTTAGCCCCTTGCAGGCTCCAAGGCAAACAATGGCGCAGCCCTACCCAGCCTGGAAGGGCTCTGGGGACAGGGCAGACCAAACCTGCAAGTCAAAAGCAAGGTCAGTCTCAGGCTCTCTCTCCCCTCTCCTGTGGAGTCCTCAACAAATAGTCCAGGCTAGAAGGGAAGGAGATTGGGAGGGTCAGATTTCTCCAGTCCTTCGTAGGCTCCCAGGGCAAACCACCGTGTGGAAGGGTCCGTGGGGCTCCGCAGCCCAATATTGTGGGTCAGAACCTGAGTCAGTCTTAGGCTGTGTCCGCCTCTCTCCCCTTTCCTGGAGTGGTAGATCCCTGGAGCCCCCTTTGTCTGTAATCGCAGGCCCAGAGGCTCAAGAATTCTCAAGTGTTTGGGGGAGGGTGCTGGTAGCAGCAGCCGCTGCTGGTGTTTCCAACTCATGGTTCTGTCATCGCGATTTCCCTCTTTTGTCCCTCTCTCCTCTGGGTGGTGTGCAGCCTTCACCTGCTGTCCTAAACCCTAGAAGATCTTTTTCGGAGCTGTTTCAGCCTGTCCTCTAGCTATTTTTCTGGAGAAGAGATTCCCGTGTCTTACTAGTCTGCCATCTTCCCGGAAGTCCTCACCATGTTGCTTGAATTACTGTAGTTTTGTAGGAAGTTTTAAAATTGGGAGGTGTGAGTCCTCCAACTTTGTTCTTCATTTTCAAGATATTTTTGGCTATTCAGGCCTTACCCCTTTAAATGCATGGTTTTATTTATTTATTTATTTTTTAGGGCTGGGGATTAAACCCAGGACCTTGTATGTGGGAAGCCAGCGCTCAACCACCAAGCCACATTGGCTCCCCTAAGTTGTATTGTTTGCTTGTTGTTTGCTTTCTTTTGCTTTTAGGAGGCACCAGGAACTGAACCCAGGACCTCCCATGTGGGAAGCAGGTGCTCAACTGCTTGAGCCACATCTGCTCCCCTCAAATGTATTTGATGATTGGCCTTTTCACTTCTATATAAAAGGCAGTTAGGATTTTGATAAATTGCAATGAATCTAAATTGTTTTGGGTATACATCTTAGTATTTAAGCTTCCAATCCATGAACATGGAATGTCCTTCCATTTATTTAGGTCTTGAAATTATTTGTAGTGTTCTGTATACAAGTCCTTTATATCTTTAAATTTTCACTTTGCTGAATTGATTTATTACCTGTCATAGCTTTGTTGTGGATTTTTTTTGGGATGTTCTATATAAAGGATCCTATCATCTGCAAAAAGGGAAAATTTTACATTTTCCTTTACAATTTGGATAAATTTTATTTCTTTTTCTTGCCTAATTGCCCTGGCTAGAACCTCCAGTGCAATATAGAATAATAGTTGGAATCCCTGTTTTGTTCCTGACTTTAGGGGTCTCATGGTTTGTAACTATATACACCCCAGAAAATCATGTTCTTAAAACTAATCCATTCCTGTGGGTGTAAAAACAATTGTAAGTAGGCTCTTTTGATGAGACTACTTCAGTTAAGATGTGACCCACCTCAATCTGAATGGGACTTAATCCTTTCACCGGAGTCCATTATAAGAGAATGGAGGTCAGATACAGAGAAAGGAAACCATGGAAGCAAGAAGCTGAAAGAACAAAACCTGGAAGAGAAGGGAGAGACCAGCCGATGCTGCCATGTGCCCTGCCATACAACAGAGAAGCCGAGGATTGCCAACAGCCAGTCTTCAGGAAAAAACCATTGCCTTGATTTGGACATTTCCCCAGACTCTAACTGTAAGTGAATAAATTCCTACTGTTCAAGATGAACCATTTCATGCTTTAAGCAGCCTAGGAAACTAAAATAAAGGGGAAAGCTTGAGTATCACATTAGTTTTTTCCTTTATCATGCCTTTTATCACGATGAGGAATTTTCCTTCTATTCTTAATTTCCTATGAGTTTTTATCAAGGGATGTTGAATTTTGTCAAATGCCTTTTCTAAGTGTTTCTTTTCCTTCATTCTATTAATGTGGTACATTACATTAATTTTCTTGTGTTGAAACATGCTTGCGTACCTGGGATAGATCCCACTTGATTAGGGTGTATAATTTTTTTTTTTTTAAAGATATATTTTATTGATTTCCCCGCCCCCCTCGTTGTTTTGTGCTGTCTGGTTCTTCTATGTCTGCTTGTCTTCTCTTTAGGTGGCACTGGGAACCGATCCTAGGACCTTCCAGAGTGGAGAGAGGCTGCTCAATCTCTTGCGCCACATCAGCTCCCTGATTTGCTGCATCTCTCATTGTCTCTCTTCTGTGTCTCTTTTTGTTGCATCATCTTGCTATGCCAGCTCTCTGTGTGGGCCAGCACTCCTAAGTGGGCTAGCACTCTGCGCAGACCAGCACTCCGCGTGGGCCAGCTTCTCCACTCGGTCCAGCTCGCTTTTCACCAGGAGGTCCTGGGAGTTGAACCCTAAACCTCTTATATGGTAGATGGGAGCTCAATCACTTGAGCCACATCCGCTTCCCTATAATTCTTTTAATGTTCTTTTGGATTCAGTTTGCTACTATTTTGTTGTTGATTTTTCTATCTATAATCATGATGGATATAGATCTGTAATTTTCTTTTCTTGTGATATCTTTATCTGGCTTTGGTAATAGGGTGATGTTTGCCTCAGAATGAGTTAGGATATGTTCCCGTCTCTTCAATTTTTTGGAAGAGCATGAGCAGGATTGGTATTAATTCTTGGAATGTTTGGTAAAATTCACCAGTGAAGCCATCTGGTCCTGAGCTTTTCTTTGTTGAGAGGTTTTTGATGATTAAATCAATCTCTTTACTTATTGTCTACTGAGATCTTCTATTTCTTCTTGAGGCAATGTAGATAGTTTTTATGTTTCTGAGAAGTTGTCTATTTCATCTAAGTTATCTAATTTGTTGGTATATAATTATTCATAATATCCTCTAATAATCCTTTTCATTTTTTGTGAAGCTGACAGTAATGTCCACCTTTTGTTTCTCATTTTAGTGTTTTTTTTTTTTCTTTGCCTAAAAAAAGGTTTGTTGATTTTATTGATCTTTTCCAAGAATCACCTTTTGATTTCATTGAGTTCTCTACTGACCACCACCCCCCTGCCCCCAATGGCTTCGTTGTAGTCGGTTTGCTTGTTGTCTTTTGCTCATTGTCTGTTTGTTTTTTCTTTAGCAGGCACCAAGAACCAAACCCACCAAATTGGGACCTCCCATGTGGGAGGTGAGTACTCAACTGCTTGAGCCACAACTGCTCCCTGAGGGTTTGTTTTTGCTCATTGTCTGCTTGTTGTTTTTGCTTGTTATCTGCTCATTGTTTGTTTTGTCTTCTTTAGGAGGCACCAGGAACCAAACCTGGGACCTCCCATGTGGGAAGCAGGCACATCTGCTCCCTCTATTGTTCCCCCAACTCCATGGCTCCCTTGTCTGTTTGTTCATTGTTTTTGCTCATTGTTTGCTTATTGTCTGTTTTTGTTTTTTCTTTAGGAGGCACAAGGAACCAAACCCAGGACCTCCCAAGTGGAAGGCGAGCACTCAACTGCTTGAGCCACATTGGGCACTTCTATTGTTTATTTTTTAATCTTTGTTTTTTTAAAGATTTATTTATTTATTCACCCCCCCCACCCCGTCATTGTTTTGCGCTGCTGCTCTCTGAATATTCTTCTGCGCTTGTCTCCTCTTTACGTGGCACCGGGAACCGATCCTGGGACCTTCTGGAGTGGGAGCGAGGCACTCAACCTCTTGCGCCACCTCAGCTCTCTGGTCTGCTGCGTCTTAGTGTCTCTCCTCTGTCCCTTTTTGATGCGTCATCTTGCTGCGCCAGCTCTCCATGCGGGCTAGCTTGCTTTTTACCAGGAGACCCCGAGAATCGAACCCTGGACCTCCTATATGGTAGATGGGAGCCCAATCACTTGAGTCACATCCATTTTCCTCTATTGTTTAATTCTCTTATTTCATTTTCTTCAAGAATTGGTTTGTTATCTTTTAGTTCTCCCAGGCATGAGAATAAGTTACTGATTTACAATCTTCTTTTTTTTTTTTTACCAGGAGGTTCCAGGGATCGAACCCGGGTCCCTCCATATGGGAGACGGACACCCAACCATTTGAGCCACATCCATTCCCCAATCTTCTTTTTTTAATGTAGGCATTTTGAGCTATAAATTTCCTTCTCAGCAGCAATGCCTTGGCTAAATCTATGTTTTGTTTTGTTATGTTGTGTTTTTATTTTATTCGCGTCAAAATATTTCCTGATTTCTCTTGTAATTTTTAATTTGACCTAGATTGCATGTGTTGTCTAATTTCACAAATTTTAAGTCTTTTCTAGTTTTCCCACTGTTATTGATTTCTAGCTTCATTCTATTGTGGTATGAAAAGGTACACTGTATGATTTCAATACTTTTAAATTTACTGCGACTTGTTTTGTGAACTAGTATATGGTATGGTTCACCCTGGAGAATGACCCACATGCACTAAAGAATGTGTAATTCTTGTTGGGCAAATTGTTCTATATGTGTCTTTTAGATCTAGTTGGATTATAGTATCATTGAAGTCTTCTATTTCCTTACTCATCTTCTGAATAGATGTTCTATGCATTACTGAAAGTAGTGTATTTAAGTCTCCTACTATTAATGTAGAACTGTCTATTTCTCTCTTCAAATCTGTCAATATTTGTCTCATATATTTAAGGGTTCTGCTGTTAGGTGCATATATACTTATAATTGTTATATCTTCTTGTTCAATTAACTTCTTTACCAGTATATGGTTTCCTACTTTGCCTTGTATAACAGTTTTTGACTTAAAGTCTATTTTATCTGATTTTAGTATAGATACCCCAGCTCTCTTTTGGTTTCTATTTGCATGGAGTATTTTTTCCCCATTCTTTTCACTTTAAGTCTACTTGTGTCTCTCAATTTAAGGTGAGTCTCTTGTAAACAGCATATAGTTGAGTCATGCTTTTTTATCCATTCTACCAATATATGCCTTTTGATTAGAGAATTTTATCCATTTATATTTAAAATAACTACTGACTTTTTTTGCCCCTCAATTCTTTCATTACTGCCTATTTTCGTATTTATTTGATATTTTGTAGTGAACCATTTTGAGTCGCTTCTCATTTCCTTTTTGTATATTTTTCAGATATTTTCTCTGTGTTTATTTTGGGGCTTATAATTGACATCCTAAATCTTTAACAATCATGTTTGGTTTCCTTAATTCTTTTTTACTGCTGAATAGTAATCCATTGTATAGACATATCGCATTTTTGCTATTCATTCATCATTTAATAATGGGTTGTTCCCACTTTTAAGCTATTATGAGTGATGCTACTGTAAACATTCATTTAGTTTATGTGGAGATATGTTTTCATTTCTCTTGTGTATATGTCTAGGAGTGGAAGTGTTGGGTCATACAGTAACTCTATGTTTAACATTTTGAGGAACTGCCAAACTAGTTTCCAAAGTGGTTATACTATTTTACATTTCCACCAGCAATGTAGGAGTGTTTAAATTTCTCTATATCCTTGCCAATGTTTTTTTTTTTTTTTTTTTTAATGTTGTTACTTTGATTATAGTCATCCTAGTGGGTGCGATGTAGTATCCTATTGTGGTTTTGATTTGCATTTCCCTAATGAACTACTGATGCTGAACAGCTTTTCATGAGCTTATAGGATCAGTATCTTAACAGTTCATGGTCTAGCTTCAGTTCTGCAAGGTGAGAAATTCTATCACATTTTTTCATTTAAACAGTCATGGGGGGGCAGATGTGGCTTAAGTGGTTGAACGCCCATCTCCCACATGGGAGGTCCCAGGTTCAGTTCCTAGTGCCTCCTAAAAAAACAAGACAAAAAACAACCAACCAGCAAAACGAATGGAAACACCAACTCAGGGAAGCAAATGTGGCTCAGTGGTTGAGTGCTGGCTTCCCACATATGAGGTCCCAGTTCAATCCCTGATACCTCAAAACAAACAAACAAACAGTTCTGGGTTTTGTAGTATAACTTAAGTAATGTGATGGGTTGTGAGTCAAAAGAAAAATTATATAAACTCCTTGTACAAAGTTCAGAAGCAACCAAGTTCTAAGGAATCAATTGTCCATAGCATTCAAATCCCAAACAATTATATATAAACTACAGTGAAAATTTATTGATTTGAGAAGAATTCCTGCCTTAGTATTTGTTGATTTTAAGCAACAGGGAGAATAGATTTCTTCAGAAGATCAAACTTGTGATTTGAAAATTGATTGGTGAATACAGAATTAGTCATTAGGAACAGGGTTTGTCGAATGGCATCTGCTTTAGTTAACCAAGCTTGTTGTGTTTTCCAATGTTAAGATTACACTGGCTCAGTAACTGGGAGAAGTCACAATTTACAGAATATATACACTGTTGCTCTCAAGCACACTTTTTATATAGTCCTGAGTGGTTATCAGAAATCACTGACTGTCATCTTTTGTGCTCTAATTTAAGACACATTGAGAAACACGGGATTTGGAATTGAAAAATCTAGTATTCAAATCCTAGCCCTTGTCTTAAGACTTATACAGATCATTTAACTCTGGTTTCCTTTCTACTTCCTTTAAAAATTATTTTTAATTATGTGAAGAGAAACCCCTTAGTGCTCCTCCCAATCCTACCATCCACTTATACTTAACTCCAGAGGTAAACAAATTTTGTTTCCTTTAACAATTTTATATATATTTCTAAGCAATTCATTAAAAAAAAAAAAGGCGGGGGGCACTTAAAGCATTTATATAAATGACTATGTGAACATATATGAAAAGAGTATTGCAATGAATCTCTGCTCCCCACATATATATCTATATTTATATCTATTATCTATATCTACCCCTTATCTGTACATTAATTTGGCCTGCTTTTAAACTTCATAACTATGTACAGTAAATATCATTATAGGAAAACATAGCTGATACTCAAATTTTTTGTTAATTCTCTTAAGGATGAAAATCTCAGAAAGATTATTCAAGGCTTAGGTATTTTCATAAAGGTTACCCATAGTAATAAAATCAACAGACTTTTATCCTTATTTGACTGGACTTATTGGCAATATCTGACAGGCTTATCATTTTCTCCTTAAAATATCGTTTCCTTTGCTTTTATGTCTTCATTCTCTCCTATACTTCTTCTTTTTATCTCTGGCTATTATTCTAAGTTTCATTTGTGGGTTCCTTTTCTTCCACTCCCCAGTTAAATGTAAGAATTCCCCATATAATCTGAGTAATCTTGTCAGCTTCAGCTCAACTACCACTTACATGATGATCTTGGATTTTTTATAGGGTGATCAAACTCAACAAGCCTAAAAATGAATTCATCTTTTCTCTCATGCCCTCTCTACTTCCTAATTTCTAATTGTCAAAATCCTGCTCTGGTCTTTCATTCTATCTGCCTCCTTCCCCAACCAAACCAATGAAGTTCTTCATAATATCTATCTCTTTAACCTCTCTTTAAAATATTCCTTCTCTTTTCTATTTTCTATGCCTTGCTGGTATCTCTTATCATTTAAATAAGTATTCTAGGCCAGAATAGAAATGCTCACATAATTTCTCCTTTTTTCTTTTCCCTAGCTACTCATTAATCCCAGGTTTATAGAAAAAATATTAGTTGAAAAGAGAAAATAATATGATTGGGTACTCTAAATAAAAATTATAGCTATGGTAGATGTCTAATAAAAATGTCAAAATCATCTAATATTCAACCATGTCCTGTTAACATAAATGGAATTCATTTTGTTTAAGAACCCAAAGATCCAAATGACTCAGCCTGAATTTACTTTCTTTGGACAACCATTCATGACATGGCCCTTGGTAAGAGTGAAAGTATAATTTACAACTCCTGAATAATAACAAACAAGAAAAGTAAAATATGTTAGGAGCAAAATACTCTTATGGTAAAATTTCAAAAACTAAATAAACAGCACTTACTGTGTACTGTGGTCTAAATATGTGATTACTCGGTCTCCTTCTTCTTCTAAACGTTTACTTACATGGTTAAGATATTCTGGAACCTTTCAAACAAAACATTTAAATATGTCATTAAAAAAAAAAAGATTCCTGAAGTTACCTAAAAAGCTGAAATATCTGGTTTTACTTATAAAACAAAACAAGAAAGAAAAGAATATATGTTCAAGCCAAATATTAAAACAGCTTAACTTGGGAAGAGGAATACACAGTAGAAAGTTTCCTTAATTTTAATTTTAGAGACTAAAATTAACCTCCAGAATTAATACAATGGTAGCATTTCATTCTTGTGCCTTGTTACAACGAAGCTCCAGGAGCAGGTGAGCAATCAGCACCTGGACTGGAAGGTATAGAAGCTTAATGGCAATTCCTCTTGCATGTAACAGATGTGGTCAGCAAGAAAAGTTAATCAGCAGGCAGGCTGTTCATTTGTGGACTCTATACAATGTAACTTCAAGAGATCTCAAAATACATTTCACATTTCAAGTGGCAAAGGGACTTCTGCTATTACCTGAGAACAGAGGAAACTTTTTATGAAACCGTACTTTAAGGGTCTTGATCTGGATGGTGGGAGCCATGTCAAGTATCTGACATAAAACTTCCTTTCCAAAATCAGGATTAAGGAACTAATGGTTGGGGTCCATTCTGTGCAGTAAACAAGTGACATTTGGGTGACTAATCCATAGGGGCTTCCTTTAGGAGGACCACCTAAAGGAAACTGTCATTATTAGTATCATTATTTGTATTATTAGTACATGTTTTATTTCACACAGCATTTTTTGGGTAATTTTTTCCAATGAGTTTCACAGATGAAAACACGTGATAAGTGGGATTTATCTTTAATATTTAGAATTTATTTTTTTATCCTTTTTTTGAACTTGAATTCTTTTACATATTTCAGAAACTACCTTACTGGCTTTTTATTTGGGGTGTGTGTGAGGGGAGAAGGGGCAATAAAATATTTAAATTCTTATTATCATAAGAATGAACCTCTTTACTGGGGATTTCAAGTAGATGTAGCCTTTAGAAGATTTTCAATAAAATGTTTGTGTGTTTGAAAAGACAATTAGAAATTAACACCTAGGTACACATCTATGGAAATAAAATAAGGCAATTCAGAAACATTTCATAATCTTACCTCTCTTTCTTGCATTAATCTTTGGCCTTCTGCAGCATATAAACAATTAGTTTCTTCCAAAAATTTCCGTTCAAATGAATCTTTATACACCTAAGAAATGAGCAAAATTATTTACCAGTTGCTGTAATGAAACCTATCTCTTGTGGTGCTAAGGTATCCCTTTTTTTTTTTGAGGGCGCACCTCTGTAGTAACCTGTATTGACAAGCTGCCAGAAATAACCATTCAAGCGCTAATACCTCTACAGGCAGATTTAGCTGAACAATGTGGCATCCCTACCATCCATTTGTACTTCCTTTCTATGAAACTGCTGCTTCAAGGTCCTCTTGCATTTTCCTATGGAATGTTGGGTCTATGTCTATTGGAGCTCCTTATATATTAAAGAATCTGGCCCTTTTTCTTTTATGTGTTACAAATTTTTTTTCCAATTTGCAATCTATATTTTGCCTTTGTTTATGATATTTTCTTCCATGAAGAAATTTGCATTTTCATGTAGCCAAATTTATCAGTCTTTTACTCTCTGGCTCCTAGTTTAGTGTTAACCTCTCAGAGATTAAAAAGAAAAACAAATGCGAATATTCTTGCTGTCCTCATTTTGTAATAATCAGGGTAGGCTAAACATTCGCTACATTAGAAGCCATGCATGTGTCCCCAGACCTAGTTTTTCTCCCTAGGTCTGGTTTTTAGAATGCTGGTGATAAACTACGCCTGATTTATTATATGACCATTGGGGGTGGGGGGTAAAAATGGATAAAAGTAAATAAATAAATAAATAAATCCTTAAAAAAATGTATATGGCAGTAAGATATGGACTATAGTTAGTAGTAATACTTTGATGATGCTCTTTCATGATTTGTTAACAAATGTTTCAACAATGCAGGGTGTGTTTGTGGGGGGTGATGTGTAGGAGCCCTGTATGATGTTATGCATGCTTGTTTTGTAGGTTTGCAATGTTTACTGAACCGTCACAGTTTATGTATGTTCATGTATGAATAATATACTTCAATAAATTGTTTAAAAAAAAAAAGAAAGAAAAAAGAAAAACAAAAATTCCCACATTTCCAACAAACACTTTTTTTTCCTTATAGGAAAAAATTGTACATTTTGAATGATATAGTTACCTGAAGATCAGAGAGCATACTCAGCAGACTTCGCAATAAGCTTCTATCCACAGCTTCACCGTTTCTCTCTCGTTCAATTAATAGAAGAATTCCATCAATAGTTTTACTCTGAACCATTTTATCACTAACAATATGGGTTCTAAATAGTTCTAATCCCATATCCCTGCACAAATAAAAAACAAAACTATATTTTAGTTTCACTTTTTAGAAGTTTTAGGTGAAGCTCCAACTACATTATTTCATATCATCAAAATATATTAAACTGCTAATTCTTTAAACCCATGTGTCAAGAAATTCTTTTTTTTTTTTTTTTGGGCCAATCTAGTATGCCTTATATTTCCTTCCTTAAACAAGACTGTCATATTTTCCTGGAGTAGGTCAGGCAAACTGTTATAAGTAGAATTAATGAGACATTATTAGATCATGCATGTCACTGAAAATCAAATCTATATTATAAAAATCTGATTGTCTTTAGCCTAGGATTCACATCATTCTCCTTGGGTGAACAATTAAAGATGCTAATGGGGGAGTGGGTGTAGCTCAGTGGTAGAGCACCTGATTAGCATGTACAAGGTCCTGGGTTCAATCCCCAGTATCTAAAAAAGATGCAAAAGGCTTTTAGAAATCACAGTTTCCTACTCCTGTTCTACTTGTTTTTTTCTACTGCTTTTACTAGCCTTTTTCCCCCCAAGTCTCTTATCCCTCTACTCATGCTCTCTCATCCAGCAACTTTTCTTTTTCCTTTTCCAGATCACTTGGTATTCTCCCCTATATGTGGTCCTTTCGTTAGAGAATGAAAGGGGACTTTAAAAGCTCATAATGGAAGCGGATGTGGTTCAAGTGGTTGGGCGCCCACCTCCCACATGGAAAGTCCCAGGTTCAGTTCTTGGTGCCTCCTGAAAAAAAACAAAATAAAACAAAACCACAAGCAAAACAAACAAAAAACCCAACTCAGGGTAGCCAATGTGGCTCAGTGGTTGAGCACTGGCTTCCCACACAAAAGGTCCCAGTTCAATCCCCAGCCCCTGGTACCTCAAAAAAAAAAAAAAAAAAAAAAAAAAAAAGAGCTCATCATACTGCCTCAGCTCATTAACAAAAATAATTAATAATATATATATTTTTAAATTTAGGAAGATAATCAGCTCTCAGAGTTACTGTCCACAAAAATCTGGTATCACTTTGTGCTTTGCTTTAAAACTTCTGCTGGACCCCTAATTGCCTATCTCTTTATTAAGAGATAATAAAGATAAGAGGTGTAAAAAATGCAGATGCCTGTACCAACCAAATATACTAAATTGGCATCTCAGGGACAGGGTGGTTTGGGGAAGGGGCATCAGTAGCTGAAAGGTATTTAGTCATATAAAGGATTCTTGGGCATCACATCTATACTCAAGAAATCAATTCTTAGAAAGCTAAATTTCCTACACTGTACACTGCGATCACAACAAACCTCATGTTCCCTCAACATGCCACATGCTGTGATCTTTCATATACTTCAAATACAACCCACACATCACAATACAGAGACAACAAAGTATAGTGGTAAAACATGCAGGTTCTGGAGCCAGACTGCCTGGGTTTGAATCCTGGCTCTACTACTTGCTAGCTGTATGGTTTTGTGCATGGAACTTTTTTTTAAAAGATTTTATTTATTTATTTATTTATCCCCGCTTAATGCTTGTGCTCGCTGTGTCCATTTGCTGTGCGTTTTTCTGTGTCTGCTTGTCTCCCTTTGTTGGGTCGTCCTGCTGCGTCAGCTCACCATGCCGTGCGGGCTGGCTTGCCTTCACCAGGAGGCCCCAGGAATTGAACCCGGGTCCTCCCATATGGTAAACGTGAGCCCTATTGATTGAACCACATCCGCTTCCCTATGCATGGAACTTGATTTCTCTGTGTCTCCTATTTCTTAATTGTAAAATAGGGATATTAATGTGAACTTGTAAAGTGGGGATTAAGTGTATTAATTTATACCTGCAAAACATTTTTTTTTAGGAGGTACCAAGGATTGAACCCAGGACATTGTACATGAGAAGCAGGCGCTCAACCACTGAGCTACATCCACTCTCCAATGAGGATTGGTTTTTTCATTTGTTGGTTTGTTTTTCTTTTAGAAGGTACTGGGGATTGAACCTGGGACCTTGTACATGGGAAGCAGGTGCTCAACCACTTGAGCTACATCCACTTCCCTCAGTAAAACATTTAAAACACTGTCAGGCAGGTAATCAGTGTTTGGTAAATGTTACTTTTCTACCTTAATAAGACCTTCTGTTCATTGACCCCTGCAGTTTTCCCCAATCTCTCAGTCTCCTTCACTTCCACCCATACCTACAGTTTAGAATTCATGACCCATCACTTCAAGCATTTTCACATCAACACCCCTAACACCCCCTGCTCCCCTGTCCTTCTGCCATCAACTATCCCTACCCTAGCAAAGCCCTAACTATGGGTTAATTCAGTTACCTGCTTCTTCCTTTCTATGTCCAGGATGCTTCTAAAGGAATATCACACAACCACACGGCTAGGTTCCACCCTCCACTGATCTCTCATTACTGCAGGGTGATCTTCATGTGCCTGGACAGTGCCCCTTTCTTTTCCCCTCATGCCCATTCCACAAGGCAGCTCTTCACTGTATAAGGCTATTCCCTGTATTGTAGGACACTTAGCATTCACTGGCCCTAAACTCTAAATACTAATTGTTTCACTTCAGTCATTGGGGTACTACTGACTCCTACATCTTTCCCTGTCTCCCCAGGCCACATCTCTCTTCTGAGATATTTCAAATTCATCAAGTTCAAATTCACTTTATTATCCTCACCCCCAAAATATACCCCACATTCTTGTAACAGCTCTGTATCCATGAACACTACCACTATCCAACCAGGTGTCAAATTAAAAATCCTAGGAGTAAGCCTAGGCTCCTGCTCCCTCAAGTTTTACATTCAATTATACACCAAGACTCCTTATTTTTAATTATTGTTTAAATATTCTTTTCGCTATCCTTACTGAAAAATCTCTCAATTTTTGCCTAGATAATTGCAATAGCTTTAAAATCTGGCTCTCTGCCAGCAGCCCTGCTCTATATCTACCCTCTATATTGCTGCTACAATGATCTTCCTAAAATATAAATCTCATCATGTCACTTTCAGTTTAAAACCTTTCAGTGGTTACCCACCAACAGCATTCAGGATATCTCATCAGTTTTATTTCCTTTGGCTCTTCCACAGACAAGGCATATTGCAGTCATACTGAGTCCTTGCCTTTTCCACAGCAGACGATACCTTCTCTTTGACGATATTGTACCCCTTCTTTACATGTCTCTTTCTTTCTCACCTACTTAAGTATCCCTGCTTATTCTTCAAAACTTAGCTCAAGGTTCACCCTCACCCTTTCTTCCTCTCCCAGTTCTCATCCTTGCTCCAAAGATGAGTTAAGTGCATTACTCATGCACACTGATATCAAAATTCTTATTACACTGCCATTTTTAGCTTTCCTTGACACACTGTTTATACATTAAGAGCTCAGACTCTGTAGCTAGACAGCTTAGGGCAGAATTTTAGCTCTGCCACTTATCAGCAATCTAGAGCAAGTTATTTATAACCTTCTCTGAGCCTCGGTTTCTTCATCTATAATGATTCTCCCTTATAGAGCTATTCTAAGGATTCATTAAGTTAGCATATGTTAAAGCACTGAAAGCCTTGCAAAGAGTAAATGCTATACAAACTCCTCTTATTACTACTTGTATCATCGTCATCGTTTCTCTGAATATAGGGGTATATCTTTTCTCTACAGTGTCTGCCTTATTGTAGATATTTGTGTGTATCTAGTGTGAAATGTCTAGAGTTAAAGGAAAAAAATGGGGAAATGGTATTAGGGAAGGGGTTTCAGTAAGGGAATTGCCAAAAACTGAACAAATGGCAGGACAAAATAGGTGTCTATTGTATTTGGTAACCAGGAGACCACTAGTGTCTTAGGTAAGAGCAGTTTCTATGTGCAGAAGGCAGCAGAAATCACATTTTGTTGGGTTAGACTGAATGGAAAAAAAGCAATGCCTTTTTAAGAACTAAGAACTAAAGGTAATGAAAGAGTGCGATCATGTTTGTCTTTAAATGGGAGAACGTCTATATAAACAGGGTACAAAAAAAAATAAAGAGGAAGACTAAAAATATAAGATTTTGTTTAAAGTCAAACAGGGCTTTTAGGAGGAAGTTGGACGGGAAAGGGCACATCATGTCTCCCAAGCCTGAGCAGACCCTAAATCACTGGCACTTAGGAAGAAATGCAAGGATGGGGAGTCTCCTGGGGGAAGTTAGTTCTTGTTTACAGCAAAGACATGAAGGTGGCTTGGCAAGGAGCTGAAGAAGTGGGTGAGTAAAGACTCCCAAGTGCACACTGGGAGACACAGAGTAACATGGGGAGGAGTGTCCTAAAGAGGGGTTTCCAATTTATATAGTCCTTACAAGATGACAAATGATGAGATGCAGATATTTAAATGATAGGTCTTGATATCCTAAATGAAACTCTGGAAGGTTGTTTCTGTACCCAGGAACCAAGCCCCCCCCATGCCCACTGCTGGTCAGTGGGCCTGACTGAGATGTAGAGGCTCAATACCTACGACTGCAGGCTTTCGTGGCCTCATCAGTTTGTGACTTCTGAGCAGCTGAAAGTTTTCCTCAGTTTTAAACAGAATACTGAAAAGAGCTGTTTTAGGTTCCAACTCAAGTAGTCAGAAAGAACTAAATTAGTCACTAACAATAGACGTAAGCAGTATGTCAATACCTCCACATTTTTCTGAAGTCTAGAGCTTAGCTGCAGAACTGTTGATTCACAGAGTACTTCTGACTACTTCCGCAGTTTGAGACTCCTCAGGACCGACTTCCCTGATATTTTGGTTGTGAAACTCGATTTAAACAGGAGGAAGTAATAGAACTTGCTATTTCCTGTGCACCCTGCTTCCCCCACTCTACTCCTTTATCCCTCACTGGTTGATAGGAAACATGGGCACTTCATGTCTAAGAGATGCATGCATCTTAGATCCAAACATCCTCATTATTGATTTTGGCTGACATAAAACTCAAGAAAAAAATACATACAAATGATTATACACACTTGATCAAAATAACCAGCTGAAGATACTAGACTTACCATATAGAAGGAAGCATGGAATTTTGAAGTACGTAAGTGCGATCCAAAAACAAGAAAATACTTCTAATCATGATCTGTAAATCAGAGAGGAAAATAATTACATAGATCTAAATTTATATATATATATATAGATAGATAGGTAGGTAGATAGATAGATTATACCTCTTTGATTATATGCTAGTATCTCAAATCAAACAATACTTATCTCTTGATGGAAAGATGTTACCCACCAAGGTCCTCATGTTGGATTCTTTTTAAAATTTAATTTTCATCTCTTTTATCCAGTGAATCTGACAGCAGGGATTTAAAGGTACTTAGCCTAAAGTATATTGGTCATTTCCTGACTGATACAGTAATCTTACTAGATTAGGGGTATGCTCTAAACTTTAACTTTGCTTATACATATAATTAAAATCTTTCCAACAAGACATTCAACTACTGGATCACAGGGACACATTCATTGTCTCCTATTTACTCTACGAAAAAAAAAAAATTCAGCATATTTAAATTATTTAAGAAAGCTATTAATAATATATTTTCTCTTAAACAATTATCAGCCAGACCACACTAAAAATTCATATATGTAAAATCAAATTAGAATCAATACATCTACAAAGTCTAAGACTTTGGTTTTCTAGCTGCAATAAAGTCCTGGAATTCAGACCTGATTATCAGGAGTAAACTGGAATTAAGGAAAAATTTGGAGACTCATTCAGGAATACTGTTAGGTAAAGATTGTGTCTGTCACCATGTCAATTCCCTGTCCAAACAGACCATGTTTCAGCTTACTCTCTGGCCCACACATTTCTTAGGTGGCTAAAGGAAGACAAATGAGGTATTGCTTTAATTTAAAAGAAAAAATAAATAAATAAAAAAAAAGGCTAGATTAAAAAAGGGCAAATACTTGCAGTCCCTTAAATCTCCTGTCTAGCTAAGCTACAGGCTTAATAAGACAAAAGAGGAAGTATATAAAAGGAAACAGAAATAAAAGCAATTGGTTAAAATTCAATGAGGGGTTATACATATATAAAATCAGTATTAATGAAAAAGTTAATAAGCTTACCATTTGTCTGCAATGGTCTTGCCAGCATGTGTTAATCTTCTTTAAAAATAAAACACTATCTAGTGAGTCTGTGCAGAACCTGCTAAGGAAAACTTTAAATATTGGCTAATATAATTTTTGCAATATTAACCCTTAATTTCAGCTCTCTTCTCCACTGAATACTAGACATCATTTACTAATCAGAATATTGAAAGACCAGAATCTCAAACACCATAAATGTGATGTTATATTAATCTCTACATCTCATTGCCTAATTGTAATGAACCCTGCCTACTGTAACTCAGCTTTCATTCCTTTGACTATAATTGTTTTACATCTCTTATTATTCCCTTTCTGTACCCCCTTTTTGTGCTCATTACTTACTTCACTGCCAGATTATTTTCAGATCCCTGTCAGTGGAAACTAACAACCTGGTCCCTAAGCTCTGTGGAGTTGGGGAACTGGACCAAAGTCCCTTACTCCACAAAGAGAAGATATTCAACATAATCCCATATTCAAGTTCCTGGAGTCTGTAAATATCCTGGCAGTTGTCTCAATAGTTAGTAGCAGACTGATTATTAATAGCACCAGGGGAATGGCAGCAGGAGCTGGCTAGATTCCAGAGGGAAAATGGCTGAGATGTAACTTCAACTTGCAGCCCAGATGAAAACTGGTGTTCTACAAAACTGAGATAAAGTCTCATTCATGTAAGTGGATATAGCTTAGTGAATGAGCACCTGCTTCTCATGTACGAGGTCCCAGGTTCAATCCTTTGTATCTCAAAAAAAAAAAACAAAAAACAAAACAAAACCAACAAAACTCAGGGACCAAATTATGAAGACTCTTAAGCTTGACTATTAGAATACATTTTAAAAGAAAGGCTCAAGATATAGTTTACAGGAAAGAGAAACAGAATTTGGACTCCTGGAGTAAGATGTGGCACGGTGCCTTGAGCACTATCCTAATGAGGTTAAGAAAAGTTAAATAATCATAGATTTCTCTAAGCTGCTTTAGAGGTAACAAAGTACTTTTCACATTCATTCTCCAAGTGCAAGAAGGAGGTATTATTTCCTTTTTACAGATGAACCAGTTTTTCAAAGTAGAAAGAACATGGGCTTTCCTAGGTTTAAGTTATCATCCTGGTTCTGTCCCTGATTAGCTAGCTATATGACCTGGACAATTTCATTTCCCCAGGCAACAGTCTTTTCATGTGTTGCAGAACACCACTATACCTCAGAGCTGCTTGAAGTTATATGAAAAATTCTTAGCACAGAGAGAGGAGAAAAAAGTGACAAGTGTCCTACATGTAGAAGTCAGACAAATGCAGGAGTCTTTGGCAAAGAGAAGTCTGACAGAGGAAGCAGATAAGACAAGGGCAGAAAACTAGAGAGAAGGATTTAAGGAAGGGAACAAAAAAAAATTAGGAGACTAGTTGAGTGAATTAACTAGCACCAATAAATATGACACCTGTGGGCAATGTGGATATTGCAAATAATCAATGCAGAGGTCTATTTCACACAGTGTTTCATTAAAGTGTAGATATCCAATTTGACGAATTCATAAATGTTTTTCCTTAAATAGCTCTTTAATATCAATATAGTCTTCAACAAATAATTTTTTGCTATTTCTCAGTAGCAGGAAATGGTAAACTAGTACTAAACAGTTTGGTATTTAATAAACTCCAATCTTCTAAACATCAAAATCACTCCCAGATCATATGAAATAACGTGTAGCCAGTGTTACACACCAGGAGTTTACAGGATGTAAGACAAAGTATATGTTGCCTTCTGGACATACTGAAAGCTTGTCAATAGTTTATTCTTCAGATGGGTTCTCCAACAACCATCCTTTTCTAATTTCAGATTTCAGAATAACAATCCTTTTTCTAATTTCAGAGAATGGTCAACCAAACCTAGTTCAAAGTACTGAAATAGTCTAATAAAGCGAGTTAGGTAAATCTTCAAATAACAACAACATTAAAAATGCTTATAACATTAAAAAAAACACCTATTATATCTTTGACTATAGTGATATAAGAATCACGTACAAGGGATTAAGAAAGGAAGAAAAACAAAATAACAAAAACAAAAAAAACAAAAAAAACCTCCAAAAAGAAAGTGCTAATATTGGGATAGAAAAGTGGTAGGTAATATTTTTGGTCAACATTTTTCCTGAATTGGGTTATATCTGCTTTTATAAGTCCAGTAACATAAGCTGACCCCTATAGCTGTGAATAGACCATGAAATAACAATTAGGCATTGTCCATTCCATATTAGTCTTTTAACATTTGACCCCCCCCAACCTAAATCAGGTCCCCTTCTTATGATCACTAATAATATTTCCTTTCATAGTACTAATCTAAATTTATGTATTTCTTTTGGTGACTGCTTTATTACTGTCTTCCTAACTAGTTCAAAAAATCCACAAAGGCAGAAACTGTATCTGTTTACTGTTGAATCCATAGGACTAATACAGGGCCAGTTACTAGCTGTGTTGTCTTGGGCTTTAGTTTCTTTATCTAAAAAATAGGGTGTATAAAAGTACCCACAACTCAGAGTGTTGTGAGAAGAAAATGAATTAATAAATGCGCAAAGCTTAGTCTACCATGTAGGCAAGTGCTCCAAACGTGTTTACTACATATTTGGTCTCAATGATTAAGGGTAAAGGGTCTTTATAAAAAGCCCTAAGCCTGCTGTTACCAGCACAAATTATAAGGTATGTTCACTGTGATTTAACTATGGAATTTTATGATTTTCATAAAGCGAAGACTTGTTAACTTATGCGTAATTCCATTCTGTAGACTATATTACTTTTATGTGTGATTAATTGGTGCCTCAACACTTCCTAGTATTTCTATGGATAAATAAGGCTCCAATCCTGTAAAGGTGAATCAGGTGAAAGAGTGAGTTTTGCCAATTATATTTATAGGTTTAGATTCAGAAGATTAATTTGGCTTGAAATTTTAGAAAAACTCCTCATGCAATTGTATCTAGCTATACAGCATGTGTTTCTCCAGTAGGTGGTGAACAACTCAGCACTGGCTCCTTCTGTCTGGGATGTATATGTGTGTGTATGTATAGAATCTCTTTTATTTTTGGAAAAAAACACATCATTGCAGGTAACATTTTGAAAGGGGCAGGTGAATGCAGAGTTTATCAAATAAATGAACATGTGAATGGATATGGTAATCTAGGAAGAACAACAGCAGATTACTCAATTTCACAGAAGTACTTTTCCTACTTGGATACCTGCTCTGTTTAAATCTACAAAAGACTTTTTGAAGCCTTCTCAAGCTCTTCATCTCTTGGTCTCAACCTCAGGATACTATCAAAATATATTAGATAGCATTCCTTGAATCTTAGAAAGTAGAGTTACACGAAGTATTTGAATTATCTCTGAGGCAAAAGAAATCTGATTATGCTTACCCTGAAATATCCCCTGCCAAGTGAGGATCTGGACATCTGCAAAAGCATCAATACTTTGTTTGCCATTAAAAGACTGGGCTAAGTTACAACTCTCCTCATGAGCAAAAATGAACTCTTTAAGGGTAGTAACTGTGTCATTTATCATTCATCTTATATCCCCAGTGCACAGCACAAAGTCTGACACAAACATTCATTCAACATTTACTGAATGATTGTATGAAAGCAGTGTAAGTGCCTTAGTCACAGTAAATTTATCCTTTCTCCAACCTTATTATCCCATTATGTTTTACTTGCCTATTATAAATCCATTTGCCATCCTAAACTTTAAACTCTTCTCCCTCAATTTCCACACTTTATTCTCTTCATCCTCCTTCTACCTCTGACATCTGTTCCTTTCTCTTTCCTGCCCCTTAGATGCTGAAGTCACTAGGACTGTATCTTCTGCAATCTTCTCCTATTGCCCTACTCATTTTTCCTGGGTAATTTCAACCAGGTCTGCGACCATCTGATCTGTATTTCCAGCTTCAATTGCATAACATAATGCCTCCTCATCCATTTCCACCTTGACCTGATCAAAACCAAACGAATTTTCTTTTCCCTTTTCTCCAATTCTTTTGTTGTTGTTGTTCTTTCCTTATTTGAATAGTAATCATAACCATTTATCATGACTTTACTGTCTAATCTTTCCTTCACTTTCCCTAACATATACCACAATCAAATCCTCTCCCTCCAAACTCTGAATTCTCTTAGAATTGCCCATTTTCTCCATTCTCTTTTTTACTGCCTTAGTTCATGTCTTGAGGATGCTAATATTCCAATTCAGTAGTGTCCCAACTGGTGTCACTGCCCACAGTTATTGTCCACTGTAGCCCACATGCCACAATGCATACTAAACAAACAATGCTGTCTTTCTAAAAAAAACAAAAGCCATGCCATTCTGCTAAACACCTCATCTGAATCACCACTGTTAGATAAAATCCCAAGTTTTTAGTTTAACAAGGCCCCTTCACAATTCAGCATCAACTTTTAGTTTTCCCCTTTAGAGCTTTCTATGTGTTAAACCCTTTCCACTCACATTTTTTCTTTTTTTTTTTTTGAGGTACCAGGGCCAGGAATTGAACCGGGGAACTCGTAGGTGGGAAGCCGGCACTCAACCACTGAACCACACTAGCTCCCCTGGGTTGGTTTTTTCGTTTGTTCGCTTGTTGTTTTTTGTTTAGGAGGCACTGGGAACTGAACCCGGAACCTCCCATGTGGGAAGCAGGCACTCAACCCTTGAACCACATTTGCTCCCCTGCATTTTCTCTTACATCATAGTCGTTTATTTGAATCTTTTAAGACTCTTACCGTATTGTTTCAAAAAGTTGTATCTAGTATCTGTCAGTCCCATTAGACTTTAAGCTCTAGAGTACCAGAATCCCATTTTATTCATGTTTATTTTTCCCAGGGTCTAACATTATACCTGGGACATTAGAGACACTTAATAAATGTGTGCTGATTAAATGAACAGGTCGAGATATCTTTAGTCTCTGTACTTTATAAGTTATCTCACCATTTAGCCAAAATTATTTTCCTAAAAACAAATCTAGTTATATTGTGTTCTCGTCTAAAACAATTAAAAATCTGTAATAATTCTCAGATACTTATAAGATTTAAGTCTAATTCCTAACAGTGTATATAAAATTTCAAATTCAAATCTTAACATAGAATTATAGCCTCATATTCCACCAGTTCTCCCAAGTTCTAGTCATGTCAAACTACTCAATGTTTTCACGAACACTCCTCACATACTTTGATTTCCAATGCTCAAAAATATCATTTACTCTCTTTTTCTGGCTTTATCCTACTCATCCTTCAAGATACAATTCAAATTTCAATTTCTCTGTGAAACTTTGCCCCCAATACTTTATATGCTGCAATTTCTGTTCCTTTACTCTAATATTAAAAAAGTTTTGAACTCAAGATGCCTCACAATAAGGATGTTTAATATGGTAGTGTTTCTTTTTATCTTTCTCCTTTTATTAAACAAATGGTAATTTTTATAATCAATAGTTTCTTCATAGCATCAAGAGATATAATAATTTCCTTGTCTCTATTACAGAGCTGTGACCTCTTGGAGGGTCGAAATCACTAATGTCTTAACCATTTTTCTATTTTCCAGTGTTTATCTATAGTACATAGGAAACTGGGACACATAGGTTAGGATAAAATAACACCAGTTCACTCTTATAAGCTCTTAAATCTTGGAGAGAAGGCTTGGGACTCTGTCAATAACTTCCTATAGACCTAAAATTTGTTAAAATATGAACATCTTAGACATGGAATCCTGGAATTGTGACCCAGTTCCTTCCCAGGGGATTACTGTGCTGTTTCACTGAAGTATGAGTGGATGCGTCTGTGTGCCTTCACAGTGTGCCTCCTCAGACACACCGCACATTTACCAGTTTCTAAAAATGTTGAGTGTGTCACTGTTATCTTGAATCACCTCATAATATTTAACACAGAGCTTTGCCAGAAAACATTGTAGAGATGTATTTACTGATACCAATACAACAGAACTAGTCGTGTCTTCATTCATCCATTTACGAGGAACATTGCAAATATCGTGCTAAATTGAGACATCTCACTCTGGACCACTTAGGCTTCACTGTCATGTGACTAACTGAGACCCTAAATGCTAGGCAATATGAACTGCTGTGACAGTTCTGAGGTTTCATGAATTCTGAATGTTATAATTTTTGAAGGTGAAAGAAACGGTGGAAAAAGATTCCTTGGGCTAGAAGAGAACTTAGTAATGAACAGATCTTGGGGAGCAGATATATAAAGTGGTTGAGTGCCTGCTTCCCATGCATGAGGTCCTGGGCTCGATTCCTGGCATCTCTTAAAAATGAAACAAACAAATCAAACAAAAAACAACTTTCATTGGGGAGCAGATGTAGCTCAGTGGTTGAGCACCTGCTTCCCATGTACGAGGTCCTAGGTTCAATCTCTGGTACCTCCTAAAAAAAACTACAGAAATGAGCAGGTCTCAATCACTTAATTTTACAAATGATGAAACTGAGGCCCCAAAAGGTACAGTCAAAAGTAGATTTTTCTGTAATTATAAAATCTACTTTATAATTCCTACACAATGAGATGTGTGGATAGTAATAGGGGAGGCTGGAGAACTAGACAAAGGCCAGATTGTAAAGGATTTTGTATAGGAAGCTAAGGAGCTTAGAAGTGCCCTTGTAGACATGAGCCATAGGTGGTGTGGTAGGCAAAAATTGTAAGATGAGGCCCAAGATCCACACCCTCCCCCATACACATCTTGTATAATAACTCCCTCCACTTGAGTGTGGGTAGGGCTGTGAATGATAGATTATTCCCTTGATTAGGTCACATTATATAATACTCCAACTTAGCAGGCCAGAGTGGGAGATTCTCCTACTAGCCCAGAAGAATGCAAATAGCCATGTTGTGAGTGGCAGTGGCCGCATGGCAGAAACTTGAGGGTGGCATCTAGGAGCTGAGTGGCCTTTAAACTACAGCCAGAAAGAAAACATGGCCCCAGTCCCACAACAATAAGGAACTGAATTCCGCCAATACTTGAATGAGCTTGGAAGACAACCCTGAGTCTCAGATGAGATCACAGCCCTGGCTGACAATCCAATTTTAGCCTTGGGAGACCCTCAGCAGAGAACCTAGTTGAATTGTGCCTAGACCTCTGGCCTGCAGAACTGTGAGGTAATAATAAATGTGTATGGTTTTTAGGCTCTAAATCTGTAGTAATTTTGTTAGATACCATAAAAAACTAATACAGATGTTTTTTTAAAAATAAAGGGCAGAACTCAAATGTTATGACATTTTTAAGAACTTTTCCTAAATAGCCCAATCTAATAAATGGAAATTGCTTCCCTTAAATTCTGATCAGCAAAGTGATTTAAATGGCAAACATTTCATTTGAAAAATCTGTTATACTAAGTCATATGAAACAAGCTAAGATTTTTGTGGTTTAAATAGAAACAATTTTAAGAAGCTGTTGTTTTAATATTAAGGATACTCATTAGTTCTTTACCCTATTTATGTTTAGTCTGAAAAAAGATTTAGGTAATGAATAGAAACTTCATGGGCCCACAAAAAGGATATTCTCTAAACTGAAGGATTTGTGCTTGGACATGATCTTCACAAACCTGACGTAGCTGTTTGTAGAGTGTTGGGGAAACTTTGTGAGAACAAAGATTTTCAACAGCCTAAAATCAAAAGGAATAAATTATTCAGCATGAAAAACAAAGTCTTCAAACAAACTTATTTGTATATGAAGATATAATCATAATAAAAAGGCAAAAAACACATAAACTACAAATAAATTATTATGTTAATATTCAGGGCAATTATTGTTGGAACACTGGAATCTAGTAACAGTTTGGTAAAATTGGCACATAATAATATTCAAACACATTTTCAATTGCATACCTACAATACCCAGAATCCCACATAATTTGCCTGCACTGTTTATAAGCATCTCAAAATTCCTTTTTTCAAAATTTAGTGCAATAGTTTTTAAATATAGCTGCACATCACAACTACTAGGGGAACTTTATTCCTATGGCCCCAATTCAGATATTCCAGTTTACTAAATATGAGGTGGGGACCTGGACAAATGTGTATGTGTGTGCAGTTTTAAGTTTCCCTTGATGATTATGTGAAATTGAGGTAGGATTATCACTGCTCTAGAATGAAGAATATCTTTCCCCTCAGTGGCCACCTCCAAAAACGTGGGAGAACATTGGGAGTGCAATTCCAATTCTCTTCACTTTAATAAGTGCAATAATTTTGTCTATAATAAGTTGAAGAAGAAAAAAAAACCTGAATGCCCAGACAACATAGGCCAAGTTATATTGCTTTCTATTTATTAAAAATACTTCTCTGCAGATTAGATGGAGAATTTACTTAAGTTTTGTTTTTAACGAATAAGCAAGTTTTAGAGGCAGAAAATTTTTTTCTTAAAGTATTTTTTAATCTATGTAAAAGAAACAAACTGTACATTCTTACCAGTTCTAATCTTCTCAAATCTCATAGACAAAACCTGGATCTCATGCACTCCAAATACAGAATATTATAAACAGAAATGTGGTTTTCCTACTAACTGGTTTTGGACCATTACAATAATGTGGAGATATACAAAATGGAAACACTTTAGATAAAGAATCTGCATTTAACTTAAATATGCGAATACCCTAGGTAAAGAAGTAATTTAAATTTCTGTAAAGATATTCAGTTGTAAGAAAAAAGGGAAATACAAATACTTAATATTAGGGGAACTGCTTTATGATATATTAACCTAAACTAAATAAAACCAATGATTACTACTATATAAAGCACATGCTTGAATATTTGCAAAGATCAAAAGAAAACATGAAATTCAAAAATTGTGGAAAAAATTTTTTTCCAGCAAGTTTATTATCAGCAGTTAAAAAAAAACAACAAAAGCTCTTTCTAGAGACATAAGGGATTCATATCCACATTCTGCACTTATATCCTTTAATTCCTTTCTCTAACTCTTCAATTCTACCACATTTCATATACATGTCTTTATCATTTAGTTAATAATGTACCATTCTTTTCTCTCCTAAGAAACCCAGGATAACCTCACAATAATGGCCTCTGCTCCAGCAGCTAATCATTAGTGAATTTCAAAAACAAAAATATAATATATGAAGAAGAGGTATTTTCTTTGGCAAAAAGATAATCTTAGTGGTATATGTCCTTCATAAAACACAAATTAGGTTTTCTGAATGCTTTAATTTATGAACCAGGAGTCTAAGTCCTTAAAACAATCTTTTGCCAGTTGTGACATGTTATCATTGTTTAATTTTATAACCAACTCTTTCTCCTTATGTTTTATGTGGCCTATTCTTACTACTTACATGAAGCACGTTAAGACTTTTGTTTAGAAACTTGAGAATCTAGGGATATTTCAAAACAATCAGCCAAAACACCTGGGATAACACACAGGTTAATGCAGGTGCTGATTTTTTTCTTGGTCTTTTGCTGAGTCACCATTTGCTTCTTCATGTTACAGCCAGCTCAGTACCTTAGGAGACTGAATGTCTTTGTCTCTCTACCCATCCTGTTAATTCCTCATGGGCAGGGACCCTGACAAACTTTTTTGTATTTATATTTGTAGCACATCATAGGACTCCCCCGCTCCTTATAAAGCATTTAACTAACCCAATAATTGGAGGTAAAAAAGCAGCATTTGAATTCTACTTGTATTAGGATAAAGGTCGTCCCCACCCCCACCCCCACCTCCACCCCCACCCCCATAAGCTTAGCCAAATAGGAAAGTTTTATTTCTTTGTATTTTCCTCCAAGGTAGTTTCTCAGTATATCACTACTGCTTTTTAATCATTGGATTTGATACTCTACTGCTCATGAAGTTCTGGATTTCTTAATTTGCTTTTGTCTTTCAATTGTCTGTGCTAGAAATGACAAGCATTTTAAAATAAAATAGCCAAGCATCTTAGGGTCAGATAACTATCCCATCACCCCCCAGGGTGTATTCATTGCTACTCAAACAAAATATTTCCTCTGGACAAGGGTAATCACTCATGTGTGGAAACGGAAATATGAAATTAAAAATGGGTTGCGGCATAAAAAGAACTATATAGCATTTATTAAATTAAGAGTGTACCTAGTCTGGAAGATTATCTGTTTTGTGGAAAGATCCTTAGGGCTAAAGTTGCAATTAGAAAAAGGAGAGAAACGCATCATAAAGTAAAAAGCATATGAGCACTAAGATTTATTTATGTAGATAAAGGAGAAAGAGTGAAGGCCAAAAAAGAAAAAAGAAAAGAAAACCACAGTAAAGCAAAGGTAATAAAGTCCCATTAAACACAGCAACATGGTTGAGCTATTATAAAAGTAACATTGCAGGGGGTTATATGGGAATCCCCTATATTTTCGACGTAATATTTATGTAATCTAAAGTTTCTTTAAAAATAAAGAATATTTATTATATTTATTTATGCTCATTGGTTGTGAGCATAAGGCAAGCAAAATCCCAATCCATGTGGTTTTTTAAGTATAGGCTATTTTCATTTTACAGTACATTAAAAGGCAAGCACGATGTTCTTATTATAGACAGAGGAGTACAGGATTGATCAAATATCCTTCATCAGCCATAATCCCTTATGTAATTAATAATCATGAAGATGAGGGTCTTTGTTACCTATGAACCTTTAGCTCACATTTGGAGAGAGGTGCTAATAGTGCCCTGCACTCCAGTTTCATATCCATAAGAAATACATAAATAACAATGTAAAAATTAAATCAGGGTTCTAAATCTGAGTGAAAGGAAAAATGATAGGGAAGTTTTTTAAAGACAATAGCTTTAAGTAAAACCAGCTACTATCTGTATCTTAAAAAATATTAACTGCACAATCGATGTTCAGTTCCAAATGTTAAAAGTAAACTACCTAATACATATGACAAAATTTTATCAGTGGTAAAAGTTGTTGAATTATGAAATCCTTCCTATTATGGATCAGATGTTCTCTCCTCTGTTTTATGATTAACTTATGCATTGAATTCACTCTTGATTAACTTACGACTTGCTCAAATTTCTCCAAATTACATGTCTTTGTCTACCATTTTCTGTTCCTCTTTTTCCACTTTTTCTAATCAATTTTAGCAGTTCCATCAACACATAACTCTAACATTCTCCTTCACTAAAAGTTATCAAGGATTTTGTAGAGACATTACATTGTGACTCAAGAAAAATATCATGGTTTTTCTTAGAACCCAAATCTCTCTCTGATAGGTTTGTTTTTGTGCATCAAAATCAGTCCGAAATCAACACTTAGCCTTTCTTTTTAAAAAACCTTTCTCGAAAATGTAGTCCTCAGTTTTCTGTTATTTTATTAAACTGATAAGTAGAACTGAAACAGACATAAGATAGACATATGTACACTAGATGAACTTTTACCAGCAATTAGTTATTATAGATATAAACCCAGGTCCTTTTAAAACAAACAGAAAAAGATCTTGCTTTCAGAATATTCTCTTGTTAGACAGAGAATATGACTTTGGGTGGGATGGGTGCACATAAAGATGTTTTCATTACCCTAACTTGAATCTCCCTTTTTACCAAATAAAAACAGAGAAACAAAAATTAAAAATAATTGGTAGCCCAAAAGCAGACACACTGTAATTAATTTCTTCCAGACAGGCCTCCTAAAATACTTATAAGGACTAGAAGAAGCCTTCTCAGGAAGATATAAGAATACTGAGCACCAATAATACATGAAATGTTCTCCCATAAATCATCATGAAAGCTTTCTCAGGTAAAAAAACACAAAAAAACAAAAACAAAAAAACCTTATAAACTTTGTTGAGAATTGGTACTTTCACATAAGATTCTATGACAAAGCATATACTATACTACTTCTGTAAAAATTTAGACTTGGTTTAAAAACACATAGTCAGATGTACTATCTGACTACTTTACCAGTGATCAGGATAAAGTGAGAGGTCAATAATTTACTTTGCTATTTCTATCCTATTTGCTCTCAAAAGATTTGAGGCAGCTTATTGTTTAATTATGTCTTTAGATTCATTAGTACTGCTCTTTAAGTGGGTCACAAATTGGCTTATATGAGAAGAGAGACTAACTGCATGTGATGGTTAATTTATTCCCAAATTTAACTTTGTGGAGTAGGGTTTCCAGAGATGTCCTCTGGAAATGTGTTGTCTCATCACTGAAGAATCCAGTAACTGTCATTTTTGGTGAAAGCAGCCATAGACTTTAGGATTACAAACATGCACATAGACACCCTAGAGCATTTGGAAACATTGTTTAAAACAGTACTAATCAAGAGGTAACATTTTATGAGATAAATCACTGGTAAAAGGTATGACAAAGTAATTCTTTTAAGGGAAAAAATGATGAATGACTAATACTGAATAGCTAAATCTCCAGGGAAAAAGGAGTAAGAGACATAAAGAAAAAGTTAAGTCCTAGTTATAAGACATAAATGTAATACTTTATTAAATTAAAAACCTATGAGAGGAGTGGATGTGGCTCAAGCAGTTAGGTGCCCAGTTCCAACATGGAGGTCCCGGGTTCAGTTTCCAGTGCCTCTGAAAGATGAACAGATGTAATAAGCAGATGCAATGAGCAGGGAGTGGATGTGGCTCAAGCAGTTGGGCACCAACCTCTTACATGGGAGGTCCAGAGTTTGGTTACTGGTGCCTCCTAAAAAAGACGAGCAGACACCAAGCGGACACAATGAACAGACACAGCAAGCAGACACTAAGCAGAAAACAAGGGAGCCATCTTGGGTGAGGTGGGGAACCTATAAGAGTTCAAGTTCTGCTTCTGGTCAAGATGAAGTAAAGGGACTAGATTTATCCTTCTGCCTAAAATAACCAGAAACACAGGCAAAATATATGAAACTGTTTTCATGGCATTAGAAAACAATGAAAGACAGTGATCTCTGAGAGATGAGAAATAAACAATTCCTACAACTCCTTGGCTTGCTGCATTGAGTTCAGACTGCTGAGAGTCCGCAGAGACCAAGTTGGCTAGAATTCATAAGACAAGAGCCCAGAGAAGAGATGTAGACAGAAACCTGGAGTGTGTACAGGGCCCCCGTGAGTATTCAACAGAGTACACACCAGTGCATTTGTGTGAGGAAACTACCCAAGGCCAGGAAAAGAACCTTCCAAAAAGTTTTGAGACAACAGTATCTTCCCACCAGCCAGACTGGAAAATCTCACAATTCAGAGTACTGGGTAGAGTATTCAGGAAGGCTTTGCCTCAGTAGTGGGAAATCATTAGCCCTGGACAAATCACTAATGTAGGCCCACCTAATAAACCTTAAAACCAAAACTCAAAGGGATCAAACTGTTTCCAAATAATATGACCATGTCTAGAACAAAGATCAAGAACATTTATGGGAATACAAAAATATTTAGCACACAAGACAAAATTCATATCTGGCATCCAATCTAAGATTATCAGACATGCAAAAAAGTAGGAAAAAACAGCCATAATGAAAAAAAAAAAATCTATCATTCAAAACCAACCCAGAGACTTCCGGGAAGATGGCGGACTAGTAAGACACGGGAATCTCTTCTCCAGAAAAATAGTTAGAGGACAGGCTGAAACAGCCCCGAAATAGATCTTCTAGGGTTTAGGACAGCAGGTGAAGGCTGCACACCACCTAGAGGAGAGAGAGACAAAAGAGGGAAATCGCGAGGACAGAACCAAGAGGTGGAAACAGCAGCAGCTTCTGCTGCTGCCAGCACCCTCCCCCACACTCTTTAGAATTCTTGGGCCAGTCTGCCCTGGGAGCCTAGGAAGGACTGGAGAAATCCCACCCTCACAACCTCCCTCTCTTCTAGCCTGGACTAATTGTTGAGGACTCCACAGGAGAGGGGAGAGAGAGCCTGGGGCTGACCCTGCTTTTTGACAGGTTTGGTCTACCCAGTCGGGAGAGCCCTTCCAGGCAGAGCCCTTCCAGGCCGGGTCGGGCTGTGCAATGTTTGCCTTGGAGCCTGCAAGGGGTTAAAGATATACAAATGTCCCAATCTCCTCCTCTACTAACAGGGACTGATTGTTGAGGATTCAGAAGGGAAAGGAAATATTTCCTAGCTGGGAAAAGGGGGGCGCTACCAGAGAAGACTGGAGAACTGTCTCAGAAAGTTTGAATTACAAGGCTCTTAGCCCCCAGACAGGAAACTCAACAAATACACTCAGACCAGGCATTGAATCGAGAGCTGCCAACAAGCACCATCTCCTGGCAGACCAAGGAAGTGCACATAAGAAGATTAATAAGTAGGAGAGGCTTTTCCTGGCCTCTACAGCCTCCCTGCCCAAGACCCTAGGAAACGACTCACAACCAATTACTGGGTCCAGTGCCTCGTTTTGAGCAACCAGCAGGACAATCCTAACAATCAAGGTTGAGCCAAAAACCAAAGAGCTGTGGTAACTCACAGCCTCCTGCCACTAAAACCCTAAAAAAGAGAAAGAGATAGAGCATCTAAGTAAAATACAAAACCAACCCAGAACTGGCACAGATAGAATTAGCAGGCAAGGGGCTGGGAATGGGCAGATAATGCTTAAATTTTACAGAGTTTCTATTTGGGTTGATGGAAAAGTTTTGGTAATGGATGGTGGTGATGATAGCACAACATTGTGCATACAATTAACAGAGCTATTTATACATTTGAATGTTGTTAGAAGGGAAAATTTTAGGTTGTATACATGTTACTAGAATAAAACTTTTAAAAATTCATGGAACTGAACAACACAAAGAGTGAACCCCAAGGTAAATCATGGACTATAGTTAATTGTATAATTATAAAAATGTTCTTTCATCAACTGTAACAAATGTACCACACTAATGCAAGGTGTTAGTAATAGGGCAGCATATGGGAACTCTATTTTATGCACGACTTTCCTGTAAATATACAACTTCTCTATTAATAGTAATTTAAAAAAAGCTTTCCAGGATGAACAAGGCCTCCAAAAAAAAGGTTAAATAGAGACACAGCAAACAGAAAAGACTCAGATTAAACACCTAGAAAGACAAACACTTTGTGTGATGAAAATTACACCAGATGATACTATTGGCAGGTTAGACATTGGAGATTAGGGAACTTGAAGAAACAGATAATCTGAACAGCCCTATACATACCAAAAATAAATAAAATTCATAGTTTAAAACTTTCCCATTAAGAAAGCTATGATGGCTTCACTGGTGAAGAAATATTTAAGAAAGAGATAATACCAATTCTACGTGAGTACTTCTAGAAAACTGAAAGGAGGGAATACTTTTGAACTCATTTTACGTGGCCAGCATTACTCTGATACTAAAACAAAGATATTACAACAAAAGAAATTACTCAACAATATCCCCCATGGTCATAGATGCAAAAATGAACAAAATTTTAGCAAACTGAATTCAATGATACATTAAAAAAATAATACATCATGATCAAGTAGGATTTATTCCAGGAATGCAAGACTGGTGAAAAATCAATGTAATTTACCTTAAACAAACAAACAAAAAAACGACGACATCATATGATCACCTAAATAGATGTAGTAAAAACATGTGACAAAACTTAACATCCATTTCTTTTAAAAACCCTTGGATATAAAAAAATAAAAACAAACAAACAAAAAAACCCTCGGTTAACTAAGAATAGAAGGGAACTTCCTCAACTCAAAAAAAAAATCTACAAAACAATCTGCAGCTAACATAACACTTTACAATGAAAGTCTGAAAGCTTTCCCTCCTAAGATCAGAAACAAGACAAGGATGCCTGCTCTCACCACTTCTATTCAACACTGTACTAGAGATTGTAAACAGCGCAACAAGGCAAGGAAAGGAAATAAAATATATCCAGAGTGAAAAGGAGAAATAATATCTTTATTCACAGACAAATGATCTATGTAGAACATCCAATGTAGTCTATAAAGAAGCTACTAGAAATGAGTTTAGCAAGACACAAAAATTAATCAATATACAAAAATTAACTGTATTTCTATATACTAGCAAGAAACAATCAGAAATTAGAATTTAAAATATCATTTATAATACCATCAAAAATACTAAATACTTAGGAAAAAACTTCAAAAAGATATATAAGACCTGTACACTGAAACTTGAAAACACTGCTGACAGAAATTAACAAAGATTTAAATAAATGGAGAGATCTACTAGTTAATAGATTGGCAGACTCGAAATTTTTAAGACTTCAGTTCTTTCCACATTGATCTATACACCAAACATAATCACTATCAAAATGCCAGCAGGCTTATTTGTAGAAATTGGCAAACAGATTCTAAACTTCAAATGGATTGCTAAAACAACTTTGAAAATGAATAAAGTTGGACAGCCAATCTACCTGATTTCAAGACTTAGTAGACTTACACATATATAAACAACTGATTTTTGACAAAGAATGAACTATGTACATGAAAATGTCAATAGTACTTTTTTTGGGTGAGAGGATTACAGGTGATTGAAATGTTCGTCCTTGTACTTTTTTTTGCATTTCCCACAATTTTAATAATGTAACCATTTATGTAATCAGAGAAAAGATAATCCAAAAAATTCCCGCCTTTTTAAGGGAAATAATTGTGTGATATGACATTGCTACCTGAAATGTAGATAATATTAGTCTAGTTAATGAACATTAGTCTTTAAACACAAGACACCAGAAAAACTAGTCTGCTTGTGAATGAAATATTCAAATGGCAAAATGTACTTTTAACCTTTTTCTTTCTTTTTTTTTTTTTTAAAGATTTTATTTATTTATTCATTTATCCCCCCTTGCTGCTTGTGCTCGCTGGGTCAGCCAACCACGCCGTGCGGGCGGGCCTGCCCTCACCAGGAGGCCCCGGGAACCGAACCCAGGGCCTCCCATATGGTAAACGGGAGCCCCACTGATTGAGCCACAGCCCCTTCCCCTTTTTCTAACTTTAGAAAAGGAGCATCATTATTTCAAATTAAATGTAACAAAACTTGTTTGCATAATTTAATGTGACAACCACAAAACACAACAAAGAGGAAAAATAAAATTGTTAAAATATCTACATTAGCAAGGGAAACAGTAGTAATAATTTTATAAAATAATGGAATTATAATTTTGCTGCATATGTGGAAAATGTTAGAATCATGTGGTTTTTAGAAATACCCCTCCTCTTTCCCGTAACTGGATAACATCTTTCTAGGCAACTTAAGCCAACAAAATATAGGACTCCCATTGTTCTTGTTTGAGGCAACCACAGGGAGACATTTGGACTTATATTATTTCTCTTATTATTGACTCTGAAAACAAAATTGAGTGGGCTACATAATCTATACCTGTATTATATGTTGTAGGAATTGGCTAATTTTCTAAAAGTATATAAACCACCAGGTAATTGTAGAGACAAAATGCCATCCTAATCAAGTTTTGAAAGTTTCCATGTCTAAGAAAATGCTGCATTTATGTCTCAATGCAAATTCTAGCAAGTTCTACTTTTTATCATATTTGGACCCTTACCTGGTAGAGCTCTTCGAGGTTGTATTTAATGGAGGTGCTACTTTGTATGGCTTTCACTGCCTCATGAAGCTTCTGCCATGTATCCTGAGTGTAATTATCAGGCAATTTAGGTCTGTCTGTAAATCCAGATAGAGAGTCAGTGGAGAAAGGCCTCCATGCTAACAGTCATACATCTCTTAAAATAGTCTACAAGTATTTAAAAGACAAGACATAGGTAGGGGCATAAATATTGAATTTTCTCAATACAAAATAATGCATTTATAAATTTCTTGGGTTAGAAACCATGGAACCATAATATCTTTGTTTTGCCAAATATATTTAGAATTGATACTTAGGTAGGACAGATACATAAAGACAATTTATAAATCTGACAGTTTTTCTTTTATTAAGCAGGTTGACTTTAGAAACTTGTAAACATGAAATAGTTAAGCTCTACACAATATTTTAATGATTTATTCAATACTGGAGGAAGATAAAGATATGCTTATAATTAATTGCATATAGTTGTGTCAACTTTGAGATATTATCCGAGATAGAGCTGGTAAAAGGTGAAGGAAGTAATAAAAGTACGGTGTGAAGAACCTCAGTAGTTGCCATTTATTCTGATTCAGCTGTGCGAATCAAGATCTTAATTATTTGACCTAATTTATGATTTTTATCAATTGCAGATATTAGAGGTCCCCCCTTACAAAGTTTGCTATGATTAACAGGCCATAAGACTGAATCAATACTCCTGTGACATAAATTGAAGAAAGGCAGCCTCCAGCCATATCCCACCTGACCGATTGAGCAAGCCACTGAGCAAGCCACGGAAGCTCATCCCCTCCCAAGAATAAACAAAATAGAGCAAATAAGGGCCATCACCTCTCGGACCCAAGCACCACCAACCCCTCCCACATTCCAAGACGTCCTAGCCCACTTCCCCCTGGCCAATTTGGTGTACTCGGTTTCCCCACCTATTGATGTACTGTATAAAGCCACATCCACCACCCTCTGGGGCAGGCTGAAGTCTATTCTTCAGACCCCGTCCCTTGGGAGAGCTTCCCAATAAACTTCCTGCCTGCAATCATCAGTCTCCATGTCCCAGTGAGCGTTTTCTTTAACAATGAGAAAAACTGCTACAAATAAAACTTGACACTGTAAATAAATTACACACTAAATCGTCAATATTATATTTAAAGTACTCAGGTAAAAGTTTTAAAAGCCCGTGCTTTACACACTTAAGGATGGTACTTATTTTTTAGGGGTTTTTAGTCCCGAGGCGGACAATAATGTCTAATCACGGCAGAGTTGTGGCTACGTGCCCTGCAGGATGAGGAGGTAAAATGCCGACTCATTGTGTCTTTTACTACCTTAGAAAAGAAACATATTGCCCTATAATCCTTGCATAATATAAAACAAACAAACAAACAAACAAAAAAAACTTCCTCCATTCCCGGAAAGGTGTACAGGGTCCAAGACTGCCTGGTAGCTGGACCAAAGTGATAGTCAAGTTTGAAAGTGATTTCATGAAGAGCCACAGAGTGATTGCACAGAAACCCAGCGAGCACTCGACGGAAAGCTAAGGGATTGGCCTGCAAAGAGGTAGAGACAGAGGGGAGCTGACTGCGCCCAAGGGCGCGACGGCTTTCCCCCAAGTCCCTCCCGGAAGGGCCCCGGGCAGGCGAGGTCGGCGCAGGTCAGCGCGGCGCGTGCGCGGGGCGGGCGGCCCGCGCCCCTTCCCCATTGGCCGTCCCCGCCCAGACTTCGCCGCCGCGCGGCCAAACACGCCGGTGTCGCCCGCGGGGGGCGCAGGAAGCCGCGCTCGCCGCCCCTTCCTCCCGCGACGAGCGCCGCCGCAGCCTGCCGCCTCGAGCTCCGGGCAGCCTCGACGGGGCGCGTCAGGCCTGGCCGCTGGGCTCCCCAGGGCCCCGGGACGCCGCGCGGGCCAGGGCCGGCCCGAGACCGTTTCGGCTTCGCTTCCCCTCCCCCACGGCCAGGCGCGCTCGCCCTCCTGCACCTACCTCGGAAATTTTTGATCACTAATTTCTTCGAGCCGCCGCCGCCCCCAGGTTTCGAGGTGACGGCGGCTGCTGCTGCGAGGGAAGCAGGTTTCGTGAGGCCATTGGTGTGTCCAACGAGAGCCGAGAAGTTCCCCTTCTTGGGGGTCTCGTCTGCCATGTCTACTGCCGAGAAAACAAACCGGTGGCGGCCGCTCCGCCCCGCCCCCACCCTCGGCCTGTCCCCTCCTCCAGTCGCGGCCCGGGCCGCGCTTCCTCCTCCTCCTCCCCCCGCGGCCTGGTCTCTCCGCCTCCCCCTCCGCCCCCGCCCGGTGCCCGGGCCCCCTCCGGTGGGGAGAAGTAGGCCTCGCCGGCTGGGCGAGGAGCGGAGGAAGCCCCGGGGTGTCTCCTTCGGGAGCGCGCTGCGGCGGAGTCTGTGCGGAGATGGAGGGGAGCCACTCCTCTCGGCCCTCGTCAGCCCTCCCTTCTTCCCCAGATAAAAGTAATCTCGGCGCCCACCCGGCCGCTTGGCTGGGAACCTGCGCCCGTGCGGTGTAAACACTGCCGCCGGCCGGAGCCGGAACCCGGCCTCCTCTCCGCCCCCACCGGCGGCCTCAACTTTCCTAGGCCCGCCCCCTCCCCTCGGCCCGGCTCCGCGGGACTCCGCCTCGGGAAGGGAGAGTCGGAAACTAAAAGGGGCCAGGCCCGCGCGTGGTCGCGCGAGCCGCAGTGGCCGCCGCCCTCCGTGGCTCAGCCCGGTCTTCCACGAGCTTCCCCCCAACCGCCACCTCCCATGCCCTTGCTATTGTTCTCGGGTCCCTTCTCCCCCGCCAGCCGCCCCCTTGGCCCAGGTGCCCTCAACTCGGGGCCGACTTTTAGTGTCCACCTCCGTCTTGCTCTCTAACTGGATGTGACGATTTGCACAGGAAAGCTTTGGCGCCCTGAAGAGGAGGGCTTCTGGGGCGATCTAACACCCGAGACCCCGCGTTTCGGGCCCCGGGAAAACTCTGCGAGCGTGGCGGTGGGGGCAACGGCCACTCCACGGCGCCTGCGCGTCCCCGGTCGCCCAAGTACCAGGGCTTGGGAATGGACCAGGGGATCCCGAGAAAGGGTTTAACACGGCGGGTTTTTGTTTGTTTTTTAACATGCAACGGTCGTGGTGTGGAGCGGAGTCGAAAGACAGTTACGTCATGAGGTTGTCCTCCGCCACGAAATCCCAAACCCGCTCAGCGCCCGGGGGGCTTCCCATGACACTCCTCCCGCTATCCCTTCATCTCTGGTCGGCTTCTCCCCGATGCGACCAAATGAAAAATGAGGACCTGAGGAGACTTCTCAGTCTTCCTCAGCCCACTTTTCCCGCTGTCCCTCCCGGCTGGGACCCTGAAACCCTAGCGCGTTGACAAGCCAGCCCTGGCTCCCGTTCCCGCAGGAATTTTCCCTCCAGAGCGAACAGCTAGGGGAAGGCGTGACCAGACCACCTGGAAGCCCGCGGGCGGGGAGACGGACCACGCGCCGGAAGTGACGCCAGCCCGCCAGCGGAACTGGGAACTCAGCTTGTATTGCTGGAAACCCACGGAGGGGTGAGATCGTTGCTGGCTCTTGCTGCGGGCGCGGCGGTCTACTTCCATGGCTCACATCACCATTAACCAGTACTTGCAGCAGGTAATTTCTTGGTTGGCGGAGTGCTTTGATAGTTGGCCTCTCGGCCAGTGTCACCGCTATGTCTCATCTTTTGCCTCGTGCTCTTGAGGTCTGTTTCTTCCCTTTGCCTCATTGCTCCTTTCACTGATCCGGGTCTCCTGATGGGCAAGAGGATTTAAAGCAGGAATTGACATTATAGAGTCCTTCATGAAATCGAAGAAAAATGACAGGACTGGGATTCAGGGCATCTGCTAGCTTGTCATCGTAGCCAGTCAGTTAATGTTTACTGAATATTTTTGAGCTCTTGTCTGCAAAATGGAAATTTATAATTTAAGTAGATACACTCATTGTATTTACTGGAGATTCAGGGATAAACCAAATGGTCTCTGCCCTCAATTTAGGGACATGAGTGTGAGGATGGGGGGTGTGGAGAGGGGCTGTGTGTGCGTGAATGGATTCTAGTGCATCGTGATGGGTGTGTAAGCCATGCTAACAAGTTTGGACTTAACCGTTGAGGAGTCTTAATCAATGTCTTGATTTAGTCAGATTTTTGTTTAGATCACCTTTAAAGAGCCCTTTTAAAGCAAGGAACTTTGTTTATAGAGTGCCTTTTTACATTCTTATTTCATTGGTGTTGTTAAAATACATAATTAGAATAGCAGGTACCAGTAGGGAAAACAGATTTGAGGAGAAACGCATCTGGATCTGGATACATGTACAACTCAGCTGGCAAAAGTTTGAGGGTTTATTAGAGTGAAGCCTGCTAGGTATAAGCCCACATCATGCCATGGACATCATCCAATGTGGTTTACCACGGCGTTTGGAGAGAGTCACTTATTCCAGTAAGTCGGTTAAGGTGAACCTGGTAAGAGAGATTCCACTGTGTAGGAACCTAGAGTTCAATATAAAAGTTTGGGTTAAAGATATAAATCAGAATCCTTAATGTACAGTTCGTGGGAAAAGACCATGAGAAGAGATGGGATGACCCAGGAAAAAAGTGGGTAGGGAAATGGGCCCGGGATAGAATTCTGTGAAGATGCTTGTGTTAGCTGCCAATTCAATATACCAGAAATGGGTTGGCTGTTACAACAGTAATTTATTAGTTCAAAATGTACAGTTCTGAAGCTGTGAAAATGTCCAAATCAAGGTATCATCAGAGATCATGTCTCACTGAAAGTTGGCTGTTGGCAATTCTGGACTCCTGCCATGTGGAAAGGCACAATTGCAGCTCTGCCTGTCTCCGCCTTCTCCTCCAGGTGCACACTTTCTCCCCTAGAAGATGAACAGCTGTAGGCTATCAGGCATATGGCACTCCTCTCCTCTGGGCCTCATCTCTTTCAGCTTCAGGCTGCTGGTCTATGGCTTCCTTTCTTCCGGTTCTTCTCTAAGCTCCTGGGTCTCTTCTCATTGCTGCTCTGTTTTTAGTCTTGTGTTTATAAAGGACTCCAGTAAGAGGATTAGGACCCATCCTGGGTCCCACAAACTTAACTGAACCAAGCTAATCAAAAGTCATTTAATCAAAAGGTCTCTTAACTGAAACAAACCAAAAGGTCCCACATACAGTAGGTTTACATGCACAAGAATGGGTTAGCTTAAGAACATGATTTTCTGGGATCCACAAATGACTCAAACCAGCACAGTGCTCATGCTCTAATCTCTTTACCAAAGGCAGGTGTGACAGGTTGATGCTGGGTGGACCCCAGAAGATCATATCCTTAAAGCTAATCTATTCCTCTGTGTGTGTGTGTAAAGCTATTAAATTACTTAGTTAAGGGCCTTTGATTAGATTGCATTACCCAGGGTGGGTCTTAATCCTCTAACTAGATTCCTTTATAAGTGGAATAAAAAGCCACAGACACACAAAAAAGCTGCAGGGACAGAGAGAAGCCTCCAGAAGTTGAAATCAATAAACCTGGCAGAGAAAATAGCCACAACAGAGGAACCCAGAAGCTGAAGGCAACAAGGCTTGGAAGAGAGAGGAGCGGATGCCTCCCTGTGTCTGATTGCCCATAGTTGCAGCTTGGGGATAAAGGGTCTCCTGATGATGCCTTGGTTTGGACACTTTCATGGACAATGTTGTGCATTCATCACCACAAAAAATTTTAGAGCAATTTCATTACTCCAAAAAGAAAAACTCCACACCCTTTAGCAGTCTCTTCTCAATCCCTCTATCCTTCCTTAGCCCTATATAACAATTAATGTAATTCCATCTTCATAAACTGATTTATATTTACATTTTATATAAATGGAATCATAAAATATTAATACTTTGTGTTTCTTTGACTTAACGTAATTTGTTTTTTGGCCTGATATTAACATCTTCTAACATTAACAAATATTTGTTCATTTCAAAGAACAGTTTTATATGTGCAATATTACCTGTATTCATATTTCACATGAGGTTTTACTATGCTATATGTTCCATGTTCCATTTTTTAGCTTTCTTTCTAGTAATATACATGACCTTAGACTTTCCCTTTCAACCAGTCATACGCAGATAATAGCACTCTAGTTATAAACACCATGTTGTGCTTTCACCTTTTCAGTTCATTTGCAAAGATTTAAAAAACTTTTTTTATGAATTCTGCACAAGTTAACACTCAGCTTTCCATTCTCTACCCACATTCTATTTTCTAGTGACCCATATTATAGTTATTAACTCCATGAGTTTACATAATATATTTAGTTCATTGTAGTGCAATCATACAGTATTTGTCCTTTTGTGTGTGGCTTGCTTCACTCAACATAATGTCCTCCAGATAAATCCATGCTGTCATATGTTAATAACTTCATTTTTTCTTACAGTTGTATAATATTCCATCGTGTGTATACACCAGTTTATCCATTCTTTGGTTGATGGACACCTGGGTTGTTCCTATGTTTTGGCAATCATGAATAATGACACTATGAACATTGGTGTGCAGGTGTCTGTTCGTGTCACTGCTTTCAGTTCTTCTGCATATATACCCAGTAGTGGTGTTGCTGAGTCATGTGGCAAATCTGTATTCATCTTCTTTAGAAACTGCCAAACAGTCCTCCACAGTGGCTGTACCATTCTGCATTCCCACCAACAGTGAATAAGTGTTCCTATCTCTCCATACCCTCTACAGCACTTTTAGTTTTCTGTCTTTTTAATAGTGGCCATTCTAATAAGTGTGAATTGATATTTCATTATAACTTTTTTGTTTTTTAAGGATTTATGTATTTATTTATTTTATGTATTCCCCCCTTGCTGCTTGTCTCCCTGTGTCTATTTGCTTTGCGTTTTTCTGTGTCTGCTTGTCTGCCTTTGTTGCATCATCTTGCTGCCCCAGCTCACCGCGCAGCCAGCTTGCATTCACCAGGAGGCCCTGGGAATCGAACCCGGGACCTCTCATATGGTAAACGGGAGCCCAACCTATTGAGCCACAGCCACTTCCCTGTAACTTTGTTTTACATTGCCCTAATTGCTAGTGATGTTGAACATTTTTTCATGTGTTTTTTCACCATTCGTATATCTTCTTTGGACAAATGTCTATTCAAGTCTTTTGCCATTTTTTTATTGGGTCTTTTTATTGTTGAATTGTAGCATCTATTTTTATATCATGGATATTAAAGCCTTATTGATTCAACTGCTTTTTTACCCTTTTCACAAAATCCTTTGAGGTACAAAAGTGTTTAAATTTGAGGAGGTACCATTTATCTGTTTTCTTTGTTGCTTGTGCTTTGGGTGTAAGATCCAAGAAACCATCTACCACAAGATCTTGAAGATGTTTCCCTACATTTTCTTCTAGTAGTTTTATGGTCCTTGCTTTTATATTTAAGCCTTTGGATACATGTTGAGTTGATTCTTGTATAGGGAGTGAGATAGGGGATCTCCTTCATTCTTTTGGTTATGGATATTCAGTTCTCCCAGCATTGTTTGTTAACTTGTTAACATGGACTTGGTTGCGTTTGTCAAAAACAAATTGGCTGTACAGGTGAGGGTCAGTTCTATTCCACTGATCAATATGTCTATTGTTATGCCAATACCATGCTGTTTTTACCACTATAGTCTTGTAGTGTGTTTAAAGATCAGGCAATGAAAGTCCTCCCACATGGCTCTTCTTTTTTAGAATGCTTTTGGCTATTAAGGTACACTTTCCCTTCCAGATAAATTTGATAATTGCATTTTCTATTTCTTTAAAGTAGGCCATTGGAGTTTTGATTGGTATTGCATTGAATCTATAAATCAGTTGGGGTAGATTGATATCTTCATGATGTTTAGTCTCCCAATCCATGAACAGGGAATGTCTTTCCATTTGTTTAGGTCTTCATTGATTTCTTTTAGCATTGTTTTGTACGTTTTCTGCATATAGGTCTGTACTTCTTTGGTTAAATTGATGCCTAGGTATTTGAGTCTTTTTGTTGCTATTGCAGATGAAAATTTTTTCCTAATTTTACTCCTCAGATTGTTCAATACTAGTGTACTGAAATATTACTGATTTTTGCATGTTATCTTTGTATCCTGCCACTTTGCTGAACTCATTTTTAGTTCAGGTAGCTTTGCCATAGACATTTCAGAATTTTCTAAATATAGGATCATATCATCTGTGAATAGTGAGAGATTTACTACCTCTTTTCCTATTTGGATACTTTTTATTTATGTATTTATTTTTGTCTAATTGCTCTAGATAGAACTTCTAGCACAATATTGAATAACAATGGTGACAGTGGGCATCCTTGTCTTGTTCCTGATCTTTGAGGGAGAGCTTTTAATCTTTTTTTTTTTTTTTTTAACACATCGATTTTATTGGTACATATTAATAAGAATACAATTCATCCAAAGTGTACAATCTTTCCCCATTGAGTATGATGTTGGCTGTGGGTTTTTCATATAGCCCTTTTATCATATTGAGGGATTTTCTTTCTGTTCCTCTCTTTTAACGAGTATTTATCAGGAAAGGGTGCTGGATTTTGTTAAATGCCTTTTCTGCATCGATCAGGATGATCATGTGGTTTTTTTTTTTCCTTCAATTTGTTAATGTGTTGTATTATGTAATTGATTTTCTTGTGTTCAACAACCTATGCATACCAGGAATAAATCCCACTTGCTCATGATGTATAAGTCTTTTAATAAACCTTTGGATTCTATTTGCAAGTATTTTGTTGAGAATTTTTGCATCTCTGTTCATTAGAGAGATTGGTCTGTAATTTTCTTTTTTTGTAGTATCTTTATCTGTCTTTGGTATTAGGGTGATGTTGGCTTCATAAAATGTGTTGGGTAATTTTCCTTCCTCTTCAGTTTTTTTTTGGAAGAGTTTAAACAGGATTGGTGTTAATTCTTCTCAAAATGCATGGTAGAATTCACCTGTGAAGCTCTTGGTGGGCTATATAAACAGACACTCAAGAAAACAGGAGAATATACAGAAGAAGAGAGAGAGAACTTTGTCAGCTTTGATCCTGGAGTGGAGGCGGTGGGGGTGGGGGAGGGGGTGGGATGAACCTTTCCCCTGTTAGTTTACAACTGATCTTGTGAAGAGAACAGAGCAACTGAGAAGCCCTGAGAGACTAGCCCTATGCCAGCCTATAGCTGCGATCAGGAAACTGGGCCCATGGAGCTTTAAGAGGAAGAAGGAAGGAGAGACCAGGAGAGGTCACCTGCCATCTTGCTTCAACATGTAACAACAGAGTTTGGTGAGGAAGTAAAGTAACCAGGTTGATGATTGCACAACTCTGGGATGAAAATTAGAGCTACTGAGTGTACACTTTGGATAGGATGTACAAAGCACGGGACTGTATAACAGTGAATCATGTGGTGGAAGATGGACTGTGGATAACAGTACAAATATGAGATTGTTCTCTCATGAACTATAACAAATTACAATACTAATACATGGTGTTAATAATGGGTGTATAAAAAATATACAAAATGTACATTGTGGGCCATAGTTAATGGTGATAGCCTGGTGTTCTTTCATAATCTGTAACAAATGTTCCACAACAATGTAAGGTATGTGTGGAGGGGTGATATATGGGAACTCTGCACATTATGCATGATTGTTATGTAAGCTCAGAACTTCTCTAATAAAAATTTATATATATAAAAGAAGCCATGGATGCAAGAAGGCAGTGGGTAGAATACATAAAGTGCTGAAAGAAAACAACAGCCAACAAAGAATTTTAAATCCAGCAAGACTTTCTTTCAAAAATGAAACATCATGACATTCCCAGATAAGCAAAAATTGAAGGAGTTCATCACCATTAGACCTGCCATACAAACAATGCTAAAAGGAGTTCTTCAGATTGAAAGGAAAGGACTCTAGACAGCGGGTCAAAGCAGCATAAAGAAATAAATCATTTGAGTAATTAGAAATGCTTAGTATTGTATTGAATTCTTTGGCATGTAACTCCACCTCTAACGTCCTACAAGTGCAAAAAAGGCAAATATATAAAGAGTAAAGATAAGTCTATGGTTTTGGACATACCATGTTCAAAGATATAAGTGGTAACAAGTAGATAAAAGGAGGGGGGATGTGAGGTATATAAGAAAAGTGTATGTGCATACTATTCAAGTCAAGTTGGTATCAAACTAAAAGGTACAAGACTTACAAAGGCTAAATGGCAAAAAGGCAGAAAAAAAAACTTGCATTATCAGCAGTGACTTTAAATATAAATGGGTTAAATGCTCTAGTCAAAAGGCAGAAATTGGAAAAATGGATAAAAAATCATGACACAAAGACATGCTGTCTGCAAGAGACTCACCTTAAATTCAAATATACAAGTAGATTAAAAGAGAAAGGATAGAAAAATTATATACCATGCAAATAGAAATAAAAGAGAGCTGGGATAGCTATGCCAATATAAGATAAAATATATTTAAAGTCAAAAACTGTTACAAGGTACAAAGGCGGTCATTATATACTGATAAAGCGGTCAATTCAACAAGTTTGTATAACAATTATATCTAAGCCAACTAGCCCTAAAGACATAGATAGAACATTTCACCCAACAACAGAATATACATTATTCTCAAGTGCACATGAATGATTCTCCAGAATAGAACATATGTTAAGTCAAAAATATTGAAATCATACAATGTTTATTCCCCAACCACAATGGAATAAAGCTGGAAATCAAAAACAGAGAAAGGGAAAAATCATAAATATGTCAAAATTAAACAATGTCTTTTTTTTTTTTTAAAGGAGGTACCAGGAATTGAACCCAGGACCTCATACATGGGAAGCAGGCACTCAATCACTGAGCTACATCTGCTCCCCAACGACAGTGAATAACGTACTCTTAAAGAACCAATGGGTTAACAAGGAAATCACAAGGGAAATTAGGAAATATCTTGAGGTAAATTAAAATAAAAATACAACATACCAAAACTTATGGGATGCAGCACAGGCAGTACTGAGAGGTAAATTTGTAACCCTAAATTCTTACATTAAAAAAGACTTCAAGGGAAGCGGCTGTGGCTCAATCAGTGGGGCTCCCGTTTACCATATGGGAGGCCCTGGGTTCGGTTCCCGGGGCCTCCTGGTGAGGGCAGGCCCGCCCGCACGGCGTGGTTGGCTGACCCAGCGAGCACAGGCAGCAAGGGGGGGATAAATTAATAAATAAATAAAATCTTTAAAAAAAAAAAAAAAAAAAAGACTTCAAACCACAGACCTAACCTCAAAACAGGAAAACTAGAAAAAGAAGAGCAAATTAAATCCAAAAACAAGCAGAAGGAAGGAAATAAAAATTATAAATAAATGAAATAGAGGGAAAAAAAAAAAAGAGAAAATCAACAAAACCAAAAGTCGGTTCATTGAAAAGATCAATAAAATTGATAAACTCTTAGCTAAAATGATTGGGGGGGGGGAATAGAGAAGATAAAAATAATGAAAACCAGAAATGAAAAGGGGAACAATACCACTGACACCATTGAAGTAAAAAAGACTATAAGACTACCGGGAAGATGGCAGATTATAAAGACCAGGACTCTCTCCTCTCACAGAAAAATAGAGGACAGGCAATAACGGCATGGGAAAAAACGTTCTAGGGTTTAGGATACCAGGAGAAGGATGGATACCACCAAGAAGAGAGAGGGGCACAGGAAAAATATCTCGATGGCAAGACGGTGAGTAGAAGCTGCATCTGCAGCCAACAGCAACCTTCCCCTATCCTACAAATAGACAATTTTTAATTCTCCAGTGTATTCGTCAGCCAAAGTGGTGCTGATGCAAAGTATAAGAAATCTGTTGGCTTTTATAAAGAGTATTTATTTGGGGTAGAAGCTTACAGTTATAAGGCCCTAAAGAGTTCAACTCAAGGTTACTTTACTTCCTCACCAAACTCTGTTGTTACATGTTGAAGCAAGATGGCAGGTGACCTCTCCTGGTCTCTCCTTCCTTCTTCCTCTTAAAGCTCCATGGGCCCAGTTTCCTGATCGCAGCTATAGGCTGGCATAGGGCTAGTCTCTCAGGGCTTCTCAGTTGCTCTGTTCTCTTCACAAGATCAGTTGTAAACTAACAGGGGAAAGGTTCATCCCACCCCCTCCCCCACCCCCACCGCCTCCACTCCAGGATCAAAGCTGACAAAGTTCTCTCTCTCTTCTTCTGTATATTCTCCTGTTTTCTTGAGTGTCTGTTTATATAGCCCACCAAGAGCTTCACAGGTGAATTCTACCATGCATTTTGAGAAGAATTAACACCAATCCTGTTTAAACTCTTCCAAAAAAAAACTGAAGAGGAAGGAAAATTACCCAACACATTTTATGAAGCCAACATCACCCTAATACCAAAGACAGATAAAGATACTACAAAAAAAGAAAATTACAGACCAATCTCTCTAATGAACAGAGATGCAAAAATTCTCAACAAAATACTTGCAAATAGAATCCAAAGGTTTATTAAAAGACTTATACATCATGAGCAAGTGGGATTTATTCCTGGTATGCATAGGTTGTTGAACACAAGAAAATCAATTACATAATACATTTCAGTTACTGTGGTCTTCAACTCCAGTAGTTCTGTTTGGTTCCTTTTTAAAAATTTCTATCTTTTTTTCTAAAATTCTCAAATTGCTTTCCCAATATCCATTGTTTTCCTGATATCCTTTAGTTCTTTTTCTGTATTTACCTTCATGTTCTTGAGAATTTTTAAGATCTTTTTTTTAGTCCTTGTTTCATATGCCCTCATTCTGGTCTTTGTTGGTGTTTTCTGGGTTTTTATCCTCTTCCTATTCAGGGACCATCATTTTCTGTTTATTTGTCGTGTACTCTTTGCACACTGTACATTTTAATATTTTAAAATGTTAACGCTGTCATTTATTCCTGAGATGTTTGTTTCTTGATTTGGTAGCCAGCTAATGATAAGACATAGATTTTTGGGAGTGTCAGCCCCCCTATTAGGAAGTTCTGCCCAAGATGCATGCAGTGTGCAGGGTCCTTCCAGACTTTTCTTGGCCTGGGCTTGTGCTTGTTAGTTGTTTTTGAGTTCCCCTGTTTACAGTAGTTTGAATACCCTCTTTATTTCCTAGGAGACAGACCTCCCTCTCCTAGATAGTTAGTACGTATGTACCAGGGGCTGGGGATTGAACCTGGGACCTTGCATGTGGGAAGCTGGCACTTAGCCACTGAGCCACATCAGCTTCCCTGAGTTGGTTTTCTTGTTTGTTTTGCTTGTTGTTTGTTCCTGTTTTTTCAGGAGGCACCGGGAACCAAACCTGGGACCTCCCATGTGGAAGGCTTACCCGCTTGAGCTACTTCTGTTCCCTCTCCTGGGTATTTAAACCAGGCAAACCTTTGCCCCAGACTGTCCCACTATAGTTTCTTATACTCCTTTTGTTGTCTCAAGCTGCTTTTGTTTGGCGGGCACATTCTTGGGGTGGTGTGGGGGTGGGGGCACACCAGAGAGGAGTTTCCCAAGTCAATCTTTCCTACCTGAAATAGGGTCAGGTACCCACGAAGGAGGCACAGACCTTCTCCAAAGTTCCCTGGGGAGGAGATTAAGAAGGGCACCAGGAACTTCTTCCATGGTTCCCTAAAGCTTTTTTGACCTGCTTAGCAAATGCAGCCCTTCAACTAACTGTCCCCCTCAACCTTGAGGATGAATGCTTCTGCGATGGGCTAGAATAATGGCCACCTTCAGAGCTGGGCTCCCAGCAATCTGAAGTTGCTAATCAGCGATCAGCTGTTCCCACCCCAGTCTTGGAGAAGAGGATATTTGTGTCTCTTTCTGTCACCAGCAAGCTAGCCAGAGACTGGACCCCAAGGAGGCCTGTTGTGGAAGTGGGGGGTGAGAGAGTGATTTACTGGTCTTGACTGTAATTTCCCAGGTTCTTCCTCCTGCTCATCCCTGAATGCTGCAGTGTTCTACTTACCTCCAGAGTTTCAGTGTAGTTGTTTCAGACAGCTTCTGCCTGTTTAATGCCTGTTTGGGTGGAAGGACTGAGTTCCAGAGTCTTCTACTCTGTCATTTTCCCACAAGACTCCTGCAAATAGTTGTTTATCTTGTCTTGTTAGTTTTATTTCCTAAGTCTCTCTTATAACCATCCCTTCTTTGTTGTCTAGACTATTGCAGTAGCTTTTTTTCTAATTTCCCTGATTCTTACCTGATTCTTCTACATTGGCCATTTTCAATGAAACAGAGCAAAGAGGAAAACAGGCTTTAAAGGCTAAGACTTTAGCTCAGATCCTGGCTAAACCATTTTTACTATTTCTGGGACTTTGTACGAGTTTTCTAACTCCTCTGAATCTCCATCTATAAATAGAGTCCATATGAATTGTGAGAACTAAATGAGACCAGAAATGTACAAGGCTTGGAACACCATATGTACTCAGTAAATGATAGTTTTGTTATTTTGTTAGAAGATTTGAGCATCTGCCTCTATTACTTAAAACTTCCTTGGCTCTCTATTTCCCATAGGAAACATTCCAAATAACTAAGCATATTATCTGGTCTGTGCTTATCTGTTTAGCTTTATCTCTTAACACTGCCTCACTTGTCTGATACCCTAACCATAAAGATTTATTTGACACTTGTGGTATATGCCTCATATACCAAGGTCTGTCTTGTCTATTCTCTCTCCTTTCTTCTCCTTCCTTCCCTGTTGACAGTTTGAGATTATTTTTTGTGAATCCCAAAAAGAGAAGGATTATGTTTATAAATTGATCTATCCTGGGTATAATACCGTTTGATTATATTGGATTCAGTTGAGGGGCCCGTGATTAAATTACTTTTTAAGATGAGGGTTTTGCCAGTAAGGTGTGACTCCGGTTTAGTCCCCACCCTCTTGGTGGGCCAGTATAAATGGACATCAACTCAAGAAGACACATGGGAAAGAGAGAGCTCTATCATTTTTGATCCTGGGGTACCAGGCAGAGATACAGTATACACCTGATAGTTTGCAGCTGATTTTGGGAGGGAGCTGAGACTGATACAGAAGGCCCTGAAAGACATGAGCCCTATGCCAGGAGAGAGAGGAAACCCTGAGAGACAAGCCCTATGCCAGCCTTCAGTTGAGAGAAAGAAGCCCAGAGGGGAAGGCTGAACCCTCTGAGAGATCAGCAACTATCTTGCTTCAACATGTGGCAACTGACTTTTGGTGAGAAAGCAACCTTGAGTTGGGACTCTTTAGGACCTTATAACTGTTTGCTTTTACACCAAATAAATACCCTTTATAAAAGCCAACAGATTTTTGGTACTTTGCATTAGCACCCCTTTGGCTGACTAATACAATAACTAAAGGGAAAATAGTATGGGAGTAAGTTCATCTGAATATACATGAAAGATATATAAAATTGTTCAAATGATCAAGGAATGGGGCATGGTTACGGTGGGTAGACAATCACTCAATAAATGAGGGAATTTGAATTCCCAGCCTGGAGAGCTTTGCCACATTCTCCAAGGGAGCAGCAACAGTCCCCTGAGTGCAGGGGCAGTATGTGGCAAAAGAGGATGGCCCACTGATGGGTTCTTGTTATTGATGACTAGCCTTATGAGTCTTTGCTCTTGTAATTGAAACTTAGCTTACTGTTATAGGGTGCCTGAGGGTTGCCACCTGAGAGCCTCCTTGTTGCTCAAATGTGGCTTCTCTCTAGGCCAAACTCAGAATATGAATGCATTACTTTCCTCCCAACGTGGGACATGACTCCCAGGGATGAGCCTCCCTGGCAACGAGGGATTAATACCAAGTGCCAACTGGCAACACGACTGGAAAAAGACCTTGAATAAAAGGGGGAAAAGGTAAAGAGAAATGAGTTCATGTGGCTAAGAGACTTCAAAGAGAGTCGGGAGGTCATCTCAGAGGTAACGCTTACGTACACCTCAGTAAGCTCTCATAGAACACCAAAGTGGATATCACCCCACGCAGAGGGGCTCCTGAGGGCTCTGGAGACACCTTATAAAAGGGGGTATAGCCCTAGAGATTGCTGCCTGATTAGTGGGCTCTACTCTGGAATCTGTGCTCCTGAGAGTGACAGAGTTGGACTCAAATAAGTCCTCCCTGCACATGGTCCATCAGTCCCTTCTGTTCAAACCTATATGTGATGCTGGAGTTTGTAGGTGTACTTCCAGAGACTGGAGCCTCTGGCCTACCTATGTGCCAGCTGTGCCTGGAATCTCGGTGGAGCTGCAACTCCTACCCTACAGTTCAATGGACTCATCCAAGTCACCTGGCGAGGAGACGACAATGGGCAATGGCCATCCCAGGGAATGGAGAGGGCCTGCAGCTGCAGGCAGGATAATCCCATCCACCGTATCCATGGGATATAAGCTCTCTCTCACTTGGAGGTGGAGTGGACATCACCATCCCAGTCCCCTCAGGATTGAGGGAAGAGCTATGGACTAGAGTGGACTTAATGGTATTCTGTTGTAGACATATTGTGATTCAAGCAATGGAAAAAATTATAATAGTGAGGTGGAGCCAGTGGCCACTGGACGCTTTTGGGTCAGGGAGGGGAAGGGCAGTTGAAATACACGGGCTTTTTTTTGGGGGGGGGGAGGGAAAATAGTACTCAGTAAATATTTGGCACCATGGAAGGCTGAAATAAAAATCACACTGCAAAAATCTTGATACTTAAGTTTACATTGACTGTTATAAGTCCATTATCATGTTGATATTATCATTTTTCAACATATATTAAATATCCACACTGAAAAACCAATACATATTTACTTAAAGCAATTTTTTAGAAGCTTCTGCTAAAAATAAATTGCCATTTGTTAATTTCCAGCTATTTCTGTTTATACTTACCAGTTTTCTTTTTTTGTGGGCCTGAAATGCTCACAGGAATGATGTACTATATTAAGGAAGATATGACATGCAAAATCCAAATAATATTACATATTATAAAAATAATAAGGATTTAAAATTTTAAAGGATATAGCTTATCTTTCAGATTATGTCACAGCACTAATAATTTCTTTTAGAAAAAAAATTTAAGCCTATATTACAAATATCTGAGTATCATAAGGTATAAGTATACTAAAAATAATTTATAAATATTTTCTATAGTAAAAAGTAAGACTTGGTATAAGGTTTTTGAAAATCAGCAATCGCAAACATTTTTATTTATGCCAAACTTGAGTTCCCAAATAAAACAGCTAAAATAGTTTCTCTTCCATAGGTTTAATTCCTTTCTAGTTATAGCCAGAAAAATTGGCCCAATGTTTCAACATCTTAAACCCCAAATAATTCCCTGCTCTCCCTGTCATGTCTAAGATATCTCCTCATCTATTTAACTTTATTTTTATTTAGCACTCTAGGTTTGAACCGTTGCATTGGTTTTCCAGGGCTACTGTAGTATACAGGAATTTATTGGTTTACTGTTTGGAGGCTAGAAGTCCAAAATCTAGGTATCTGCAGGCCATGCCTTCTCTGTAGTTTAAGCTTTCTAGTAGTGGCTTGCTGGCAATCAACCTCTGCCTCTATTACATGGCAAACTGTCTCCTCAGGTCTCCTCCTGTGGCTTGTACCTCCCTGTCCAAGAATTGCTTATAAGAATTCTAGTCATAATAGGAACCTCCAGGTTCATCCTAGTTGTCATATGCTTTATGACTTTCCTTTTACAGATGCATAATATTCCATCATGTGTGTAGAAATTTGATACTGTTTATGAATTCCAAAACTAGATAATGGATTATGTTTGTAAACTGATCTGTCCCTCTGGGCGTATTAGATTATATTGGATTCAGAAGTTTCACTTTTACTTTATTAAATAATGATTAAGGCTTTGATTGGGCCACGTCAGTAGGACGTTTCATCCCACCCCCTTGGTGGGCAGGGACTCACAGAGAAAAAGACATGACAAATGACAGAGTTGGAACTTTTGAGCTGGAGCCCGAGAAGTAGGCTCCAGCTCACAGAGAAGCAGAGCAGCTGAGCCCAGAGAGAATTGAGCCCTGGGGAGAGAGACAGAGCTGGTCGCCCCCATAGTCTACAGCTGGCCTTGTGGAGAGACCAGTGCAGCTGAGCACAGAAAGAAACAAGCCCTGCGAAGAGAGGAACCCAGGAAGCCTGAACTCTTGGCAGATGTCGGCAGCCATCTTGCTTCAACACATGGCATCAGACTTTGGTGAGGGAAGTAACTTATGCTTTATGGTCTGATAATTGCACGCTTCTACCCCAAATAAATACCTGTTGTAAAAGCCAACAGATTTCTGGTATTTTCCATCAGCACCCCTTTGACTGACTAATACAGTGTTTATACACCACAATTTGTTTATCCATTCATTGGTTGGTGGATACCTGGATTGTTTCCATGTTTTTGCAATCATGAATAATGCTACTATGAACATTGGTGTGCAGATGTCTGTTCGTGTGACTGTTCTCAGTTCTTCTCATATATACCAGTAGTGGTATGTAGCAAGTCTGTATTGGACTTCCTTAGGAACTGCCAAACAGTCCTCCAAGTGACTGTATCATTCTACATTCCCACTAACAGTGAATAAGCATTCCTATCTCTCCACATCCTTTTCAACATTTACAGTTTTCTGACTTTGTAATAGTGGCCAATCTAATAGGTATGAAATGATATCTCATTGTACTTTTAATTTGTATTTCCCTAATCACTAGTGACATAGAACATTTTTTCTTGTATTTCTTTGGACAAATGTCTATTCAGGTCTTTTGCCCATTTTTTAATTGGGTCATTTGTCTTTTTAATGTTGTGTCTCCCTGTATACCATGGATATTAAACCCTTATTGGATATTTGATTTCCAAATATTTTCTCCCACTTAGTTGACTGCCTTTTCACCTTTTTGACAAAGTCCTTTGAGGTGCAAAAGTGTTTTAATTTTGAGGAGGTCCCATTTATTTATTTCTTCTTTTGTTACTCATGCTTTGGGTGTAAGGTCCAAGAAACCACCACCTACCACAAGATCTTTAAGATGTTTCCCTACATTTTCTTCTAGTAGTTCTATGATCCTGGGTCTTTGAACCATTTTGAGTTGATTCTTGTATAGGGAGTGAGATAGGGGTCCTCTTTTGGCCATGGATATCTAGTTCTCCCAGCACCATTTGTTGAAGAAACTTTTTTGTCCTGTTAACACGGCTTTGGTAGGTTTGTCAAAAACCAGTTGGCTATAGAAGTAAGGGTTTATTTCTGGATTCTCAGTTATATTCACTCATCGAGGTGTCTGTCTTTATGCCAATACCATGCTGTTTTGACCACTGTAGCTTTGTAATATGTTTCAAGGTCAGGCAGTGAAATTCCTCCCACATCACTCTTCTTTTTTAGAATGCTTTTGGCTTCAAGTGCACTTTCCCTTCCAAATGAATTTGGTAATAGCCTTTTCTATTTCTGTATAGTAGGCTGTTGGAATTTTGATTGGTATTGCATTGAATCTGTAAATCAGTTTGAGTAGGGTTGACATCTTAATGATATTTAGTGTACCAATCCATAAACACAAAATGTCTCTCCATTTATTTAGGTCTTTTTAAAATTTCTTTTAGCATTGTTTTGTAGTTTTCTGCATATAGGTCCTGTACTTCTTTGGTTAAATTGATTACTCAGTATTTGAGACTTTTTGTTGCTATTGTAAATGGATTTTTTCCCCTGATTTCCTCCTCAGAGTTTTTAATACTAGTGTACAGAAACATTACTGATTTTTGCATGTTGATCTTATATTCTGCCACTTTGCTGAACTTGTTTATTATAAGCTGAAATAGCTTTGTTGTAGACATATCTGAATTTTCTAAATATAGGATCATGTCATCTGCAAATAGTGTTTTACTTCTTTTCCTATTTGGATGCTTTTTATTTTATTTATTTTTTATTTTTATTTATTTATTTTTATTTTATTTTATTTTTTTTAATTTTAATTTAATTTAATTTTATTTTATTGTCTGTTTGCCCTAGTTAGAACTTCTAGCACAATGTTGAATAAACTTTAGTGACAGAGGGCATCCTTGTCTTGTTCCTAATCTTAGAGGGAAAGCTTTCATCCTTTCTCCATTGAGTATGATGTTGGCTGTGGATTTTTCATATATGCATTTTATCCGATTGAGGAATTTTCCTTCTTTTCTTTCGAAGTATTTTTATCAAGAAAGGATGCTGGATTTTTGTCGAATGCCTTTTCTGTATCAATCAAGATGATTATGTGTGTGTGTGTTTTTTTCCCCTTTAATTTGTTAATGTGATGTATTACATTAATTGATTTTCTTATGCTGAATCAGCCTTGTGTACCAGGAATAAGTTCCACTTGGTTTTGATGTATAAGGGTTTTGATATACTGTTGGGTTCTATTTGCAAGTATTTTGTTTAAAAATTTTGCATCTGTGTTCATTAGAGAGATTGGTCTGTAATTTTTTGTAGTGTCTTTATCTGGCTTTGGTATTAAGGTGATGTTGGCTTCATAAAGTGTATTGGATAATTTTCCCTCCTCTTCAATTTTTGGAAGAGTTTAAACAGGATTAGTGTTAATTCTCGAAAAACTTGGTAGAATTCAGCTGTGAAGCCTGGACTTTTCTTTCTTGGGAGATTTTTGATGACTGATTCAATCTCTTTAAATGTGATTGGTTTGTTAATTTCTTGTATTTCTTGTAGTGTCAATGTACGTTGTTTGTGCGTTTCTGGGAATTTGTCCATTTCATCTTGGTTGTCTAGTGTTTTGGCATACAGTCACTCATAATATTCTCTTATGACCCTCTCTGTTTCTGTGGGGTCAGTTGTAACTTTACCCCTTTCACTTCTGATTCTAGCTAGGGTTTGTCAATTTTATTGACCAACTTTTGGTTTTGTTGATTTTCTTTATTGTTTTTTTTTGTTGTTGTTCTTAATTTCGTTTCTTTCTGCTCCAATCTTTATTATTTCTTAACTTCTGCTTGCTTTGGGAGTGGTTTGCTGCTCTTTTAATTTTTTTAATTTTTATTTTTACCGGGAGGTCCTGGGGATCGAACCCAGGTCCCTCCAAATGGGAGACGGATGCCCAACCATTTGAGCCACATCTGTCCCCCTGCTTTTCTTTTTTTAGTTTCTCCAGTTATTCAGTTAGATTTTAGCTCTCTCTTCTTTTATAACATAGGCTTTTAGGGCTATAGATTTCCCTTTCAGCACTGCTTTTGCGTATCCTCTAAGTTTTGATAAGTTGTGTTCTTGGTTTCATTTGTCTCAATATATTTACTAATTTCACTTACAATTTCTTCTTTGGCCCACTGATTATTTAGGAGTACGTTGTTTAGCCTTTACATTTTTGTGAATTTACCTCTTTCCTGCCTATTATTGATTTCCAGTCTCATTCCATTGTGATCTGAAGAGGGTGTTTTGTATAATTTTAGTCTTTTTATATTTATTGAGACTTGCATTGTGACCTAACATGGCCTATCCTGGAGAAAGATCCATGAGCACTTGAGAAGAATGTATAACCCGCTGAATTTGGGTGTAGCGTTCTTTATGTCTATTAAGTCTAACTTGCTTATCATATTGTTTAAGTTCTCTGTTTCCTTGTTGATCTTCCGTCTAGTTCTATTTAATGATGTGAATGGTATGTTCCAAGTCTCTAGCTATTATTGTAGAGATGTCTATTTCTCCTTCCAATTTTGCCAGTTTGCCTCATGTATTTTGGGGCACCCTGGTTAGGTGCATAGATATTTATGACTGTTTATTTCTTCCTGGTGGATTGTCCCTTTTATTAATATATAATGGCCTTCTGTATCTCTTATATCTTTTTTGCATTTAAAGTTTGTTTTGTCTGATATTCATATAGCTACTCCTGCTCTATTTTGGTTGCTGTTTGCATGGAGTATCTTTTTCCAACCTTTCACTTTCATCCGGTTGTATCCCTGGTTCTAAGGTGAGTCTCTTATAGGCAACATATGGATGGCTCATTTTTTATTTTTATTTTTTAAGATTTATTTATTTACTTTATTTTTCTTTTATTTATCCACCCCTCCCCCAGATGGTTCTCTCATCTGTCTGCTAATTGTTTGCTCTCCTTCTCTAGGAGGCACCAGGAACCGAACCTGGGATCTCCCACATGAGAAGCGAGAAGCCTGAGCCATATCCGCTCCCTGCGGACTACAGTCTACTGGCTTGTGGCATCTGCTTGTTGCAGCAGGGACAGCATCTAGCTTGTTGCAGTGGGACGGCGTCTGCTTGTTTTCTTTTTTAGGAGACACCAGGACCTGAACCCGGGAACTTCCATGTCATAGGCAGGCGCCAAACTGGTTGTGCCACATCTGCTTCTTGGCACATGTTTTTTGATCCGTTCTGTCAGCCTGTATCTTTTTTGGGAAGAGTTTAATCCATTCATATTCAATGATATTACTGTAAATTCATTATTTACATCCACCATTTTATTCTTTGGTTTTCATATGTCATATCTTATTTTTGTCTGTCTTTTTAATTTTTGGTTATCCTTTCTGCTATTCTTTCTTCTGTACTCTCCTCTAAGCCTCTCCTGTCATTTTCTTTTAGGCTCTAAGGCTTCCTTTAATATTTCCTGCAAAGGTGGATTCCTTTTTTATGAATACTTTTAGTTTCTGTTTTTGAATATTTTAAACTCATCTTCATACATGAAGGACAATTTTGCTGGATAAAGAATTCTCTGTTGGCAGTTTTTCTCTTTGAGTATTCTAATTGTATCATACCACACTGACTTCTCATCTCCATGGTTTCTGATGAGAAATCCACACTAAGTCTTACTGGATGTCCCTTGTATGTAATGGTTTGCTTCTCACTTGCTGCTCTCAGAATTTTCTCTTTATCGTTGACATTTGACATTCTGACTAGTATGTGTCCTGGAGTAGGTCTATTTGCATTTGTTCTGCTTGGAGTTTGCTGTACTTCTTGGACATGTAAGTTCATTTCTTTCATGAGAGTTGGGAAGTTTTCAGCTATTATTTCCTCAAATACTCTTTCTGCCCCCTTTCCTTTCTCTTCTCCTTCTGGAACTCCTATGATAACATATGTTGTTCATCTTGTCATTCAACTCCTTAAGCCCCTGTTCAATTTTTTCCCTTCTTTTTTCTCTCTGTTCTTTTCTCTCTTCAATTTTAGCTCTCCTCTTTGGTATCACTTATTCTTTCTTCTGTCATTTTGAGATTGCTGTTGTATGCCTCTAATGTGTTTTTTTTTAAGATTTTTTAAATTTATTTATTCATTTATCCCCCCCTTGCTGCTTGTGCTCGCTGGGTCAGCTAACCACACCGTGTGGGCGGGCTTGCCTTCACCAGGAGGCCCCGGGAACCAAACCCGGGGCCTCCCATATGGTAAACGGGAGCCCTACTGATTGAGCCACAGCCGCTTCCCTCTAATGTGTTTTTGATTCCACCTATCATGTCTTTCATTTTGATGAGGTCTGTTACTTTTCTATTCAGGTTTTCAAATTGTTCTTTGTGTTCACTCAATGTCATCTTCTTTTTTTTCTTCAGTGTCATCTTCTTCTTGATGTCCTTTATCTCTTTAGCCATATTGTCTTTCAACTTATTAATTTGACTTTGGAAACTTGTGTGCATCTCGTTGATTAGTTGTCTCAAATCCTGTGTCTTTTCTGGGGCTTTGATATATTCCTTTCTTGGGCCGTGTCTTCCATTTTCTTAGTATGGCTAATAATGTTTTGCTGATACCTAGGTATTTGATTAGGATGATGAGTTTATTCAGATGCTTAATTTTTCTCTCTTTTGTAGGGATTTAGTGGCGGGAGGCTGTGTGTTCTGTTGTTCGATTCTTGGTTCAACCTGTTCTTGGCCTTTAGGATTGATTGTCCGTTGGTTGCTCAAAATTGGGCTCTGAACCCAGTAATGGGTTGCAGACCCACTTCCTAGGGCCTTGGGCAGAGAGACTGTAAAGACTGGAAAAAGCCTCTCTTACTTATTATATTTAATTTCCTCACATGCACTTCCTTGGTCTGCCAGCAAATAGTGCCTTTGTCAGCCCTCTCAGTTCAGTGCCTGGTCACAGTGTGTTTGTTCCAACACCCGACCAGATCAATGTGATAGAGGTTCTTGCCTGGAGCCTAAAAGCCTCGTATTTAGAACTTTTTCAGTGGCACTTCTCCAGCCTTTACTGGCAGACCTCTCCCTTTTTCCGAGTAGGAAATAATTCTACTCCCTTCTGTGTCCTCAGCAACCTTTCCGGGTCAGTAGAAGGGGGAGATTGAGAGAGTTGTATCTCTTTAGTCCGAGCTGGCTCCCAAGGCAAACAATGGTGTGGGCCCCACCTGGCCTGGAAGGGCTCCATGGGACACTGCATATCAAATTTGTGGGTCAAAAGCTGAGTCAGCTTTATGCAGTGTCCTTCGTTCTCCTCTTTCCTGGGAAGGTGGATCCCTAGGGTCCCCTTTGTCTGTAGCCATAGGCCCGAGGCCTGAGAATTCAAAAGTGTATGGTATGGGGGTGGGGTGGGGTTGTTGGCAGTAGCAGCTGCCACTTTTAACTCAGTTTTGCCATCATTATTCTTTTATCATATAATATAATTGTATGATTGTATATCATACAATATTTGTCCTTGTGTGTCTTGCATATTTCACTCAGCATGATGTTTTTGAGGTTATTCTATGTTGCAGCATGTCTCATAACTTCATTCTTAGTGCCAAATAATATTCTGTTATGTGTATGTACCACATTTTATTTATTCATTAGTTGATTAACACTTGAGTTGTTCCACCTTTGGACTATGATGAAAAATGCTGCTGTAAAAATTTTTGTACAAATATCTTTTTGAGACTCTGTTTTTACTTTCTTTGGGTATATGCCTAGAAGTGGAATTGCTGGATCATATGGTAATACTGTATTTAACTTTTTAAAGGAACCACAATTTGCCTTCCACAATGGTTGTACCATTTTCTATTCCCAGCAATAAGGTACTAGAGTTCCAATTTCTCAGCATCCTCTCCATCACTCATTTTCTGCTTTTAAAATAATAGCCATCCTTGTGGGTATGAAGTGGTCTCTGATTGTGGTTTTCATTTATATTTCCCTTATGGCTAATGAGGTTTAGCATCTTTTCGTATGTCTATTGGCCATTCGTATATCTTCTTTGGAGAAATCTCTATTCAAGTCCTTTACCCACTTTTAAATTTGATTGTCTTTTTGTTATTCTGTTGTGAAAGTGTTTTATAAATTCCAAAGATTAAATCCTTATCCAATACATGGCTTGCAACTATTTTCACCCATTCTGTAGGTTGTCTTTTTTACTTTCTTGCACAAAAGTTTTTAGTTTCAAAGTAGAATTTATTTATTTATTTTGTTGATGTTGTTTTTCCTTGTGCTTTTGGTGTCATATCTAAGAATTCATTACCGAATTGCAGGCCATGAAAATTTGCACCTATGTTATCTTTTAAGAGTTTGATAGTTTTAGCTCTTATATGTAGGTCCTTATTCCATTTTGAGTTATTTTGTATATGTGTGAGGTCGGGGCCTAACTTGATTCTTTTGCATGTGGCTATCCAGTTTTCCTAATACCATTTGTTGAAGAGATTATATTTTCCTCATTGCATGTCCATTTTCAAAATGAATTGACCATAGATGCATGGGTCTATTTCTGGGCTGGCAGTTCTCTTCTATTGGTCTATATGTCTGTCTTTATGTCAGTACCACACTGTTTTGATTACTGTAGCTAGGTTGTACAATTTGAACTCAGGAAGTTTAAGTCCTTCAGCTTTGCTTTTTTTTTTTTCTTTCTTTCTTACAATTATTTTGGTTATTTGGGGCCTTTTGCAATTCCATATGAAAATGAAGACCAGCTTTTTAACTTATTCTTTTTAATTGTAGCAAGTGTCTCATTGTATGTATGGGACATCATTTATTTAACAATTTCCATTTTCCTTTTATTTCATATTTAGGGTAAGTGAATTTTCAAATGTCTATTAGTGTGTGCAAGTACAAAAAGATAGAAAATAACTATTCTAGTTGAAAACTTGAATAGTTCACCTCCATTAGTAATGAAATGACATACCACTGGCTATTCTACTTTTTCATTGTTTTTAGCAGTAAATAACCTGTTTTCTTGCTTCCAGAAGATTCCATTTTAAAATGCAGTTATTGTTTACTGGCTGAAGAGAATACTGCCTTGTTATATTTTGATTATTCTTACTACTTTCAAAGAAAGGCCAAATGAATTTTAATGGCATATGATGAATTGTTTAGGTTAGATTAGGATACAATGTTTTAGTTTTTATTTAGTTTTTCTTTGCCTTAATGTTTTAGGTATATGAAGCAATTGACACCAGAGATGGAACCTCTTGTGCAGAGTTGGTATCTTTTAAGCATCCTCATGTTGCAAACCCACGGCTTCAAGTAGGTGAAAGAATTATGTTCATAAGTGTCTAGAGTAAATAATTTCTTAATAGAAGTTCAGAATTTTAATAAGAAAACTAATATTATCACTCTCATTTAAAAAATTCAAAGTTCTTTTGCAATTTAATTCTTACAACTCAAGATTCAGAGAGGCTAAGTAGTAATGTATTGAAGGTCATACAACTAAGAAGTGGTTGTTTGGAAAAAAAAAAGTGGTTGAGGTTGGACTCTAATCCAGGGCTTGTCTGTCTCTAATGCCCATGCTGTCTCCACTATACAATAGTTGCTCTCTAAAATAGGAATCAGCAAGCTAAGGCCCAGCCTGTTGTTTTAAATAAAGTTTTATTGGAACATAGCCATGTCCATTTATTTATGTATTGTTTATGCTTTAGGCTTTTGTGCTACAATGGCATAGTTGAGTGGTGCAACAGAGATCTTATGACCCACAGAACCTAAAATATTTACTACCTGGCCTTTCTGGAAAACATTTGCCAACCCCTGCTCTATAATATCAGTATCCTTGATATAGAGGATGAACTATTTTCAAGCAATATTTTCTGTAGAAAATGTTGACATTTTGTAATGTCCTCTTTCCTCACTGTTTCTCATTATAATATTGGGGTGTGTTCCTATTGGGGTGTAAAATTTTTCTTTTGGGAGAATTATATTTTGATGATTGTATTTAGCAATGTGTAGGCTGTTACTGGGACCAAATAAATCAGCATCTTGGGGTGGAAACAGGTTATTTATTTTTATTGTGCAGCCAAATTGAAAACCTCTGCTCTAAATAAAAGTTAGTGCCAGACATTTGATTAGATTCAGGTTCAACTTAATTTGGCCAGAATATTTCAGAGATGGTGCTGTGTGCTTCATATTGCATCATACGAGAAGGTACATGTGTACCTTTTTGTCCCATTTTTAATGCAAGATTGATCTCTTAAAATTCCCCATTAGCCTTCATTTCTTTGAATGGTTTCATTCATTAGTGACCATTGTCTGAATCATTTATTTCATTAGTGTTGTAGAATGGTGATTTTTCTGATATTGTCATTTTCCCTCTCACATTTATATATGAATATATATGCATGCATTTACTATATCAGTATGAACTCAGTGATTTCTTTTTTAAATTCAGTGTGCTGTAATACATTGTGATAGTCAAATTATCTAAAATTTAGCGGGAAGCGGCTGTGGCTCAATCGGTAGAGCTCCCGTTTACCATGTGGGAGGCCCCGGGTTCGGTTCCTGGGGCCTCCTGGTGAAGGCAGGCCCGCCCGCACGACGTGGTTAGCTGACCCAGCGAGCACAAGCAGCAGGGGAGGGGATAAATGAATAAATAAATAAAATCTTTAAAATAAATAAATAAATAAATAAAATAAAATTTAGCTACTGGGAGGAAAGGAAGAATAAATTAGAATTAGAAAGCTGAGAAAATAGCTTTGAAGGAATGACTCTTAAAGTGATACTAATTCATTTTATTTGTATCTAACATGGCATAGAGTAGCTGCTTGATAAATATTTCTTCATTTACTGAATATTAAATATTAAAATATATTTTTAAATAGTGCCTAGAATATTGCCTGGTTTTTGGTGGGTAAAATTGAATTGTATTCATGGTTTTCTAGTGCCTTATCCATAGGTAGTGCTTGATAAATATTTGTTAAAGTAAGGAAGCTTGTGTTTAGTGATGCTAAAGTTTAAAATGTTAACTTTTAACTGAAAAGTGTGAAATTTTTTGAGACAGGTTTGTCTAAATCTCTTTCTCTACATTGCGTTCATTCTACACCTATTAATTTTGTTTTTTTTGGCCATTTTTTTTCCTTTTAAATTAGTTGCCCTCTCCAGAAGAGAAGTGTCAACAAGTTTTGGAACCTCCTTATGATGAAATGTTTGCAGCTCATTTAAGGTAATATGTTGGTGAGGAAGAAAAACAAACAAACCTGGAAACTGCTGAATTGACTAGGGAATTTATCTTACATCTTCTTATGCTTATAGATGTGAATAACTTACTTTCACAAAGTAGAATAGTGCATTTGTAAATGCACTTTGGTAAAACCTGTGAAAATTTTGCAGAGTTATAAATACTTTAAAATTTTATTAAACATTTTTTTTTTCATTTCAAGGATCATGTATGTTTTTAAATTTCTTTTTAAATTGTGATTGTATATCTTTATATATCTTTTGTGCAATACTACAAAAATTATTACTTAATATTTTTCATAGTAGTCTTTTATTTAGTAGGATGTGGTGCCCAGCCATGCTTTTTTTCATGAAAATATGTCTATTTTTTTTATTTCTTTGCCTTACTGAGAAAGATATTGGAGTTGAGCTAAACAAACGAAATACTGCTTTTTATTTATATTTTGTATCTATTTTCATCTTTAAAGCATCAGTTCACACACAACTTTATGTCCTAAAGCAATGTGAAATTTGATTAGCCTTTTTCCTGAATGCCTGTAGTATTTCAGAGCTGGTTGACGTGGGGGTGGGGCAAGGTGAGATTTGTAAGTAGGGAAGCCCTATAAGCCTTTATGATCTTTGGAAGAGTGAGGACACCACTATATTCATTCTAGCAGGGAGGCAACCAGTGATTTTTTTCAGCACTTTGCAGAGTTTGGTGGGGATCTAGATTTGGTGATGAAACTGACTAAAACAGTTTTGCCCAGCTCCGAATCTAGTTAAAGCTTCATTGCCAACCTATTTATATAGTAGAAGGACCATAAAGTATTGTCAATATGTACTATTAATAAAACATCTTGGAACTAGGCTTTTCCTTTCTGGGACTTGAAAGAATAGTATCAAAATATCATATACCAACCCATTTTAATTAAAATATTTATTTGTATGTGTCTTATCTTCCTTTCAACCATTTCAGCTTGTCAAGTAGGGAATTCAGTTTTCACTCCATGATAATGTATTTTATGATAGAAGTGAGATATAGTTTAACTAGTTTTACTTCTACATTTTAATTTTATTAATGTACTTTCCGTTATAACTGTACCTAAGTCTCTGGCATTTCTTTTACAGGTGTACTTATGCAGTGGGAAACCATGATTTCATAGAGGCATATAAATGCCAAACTGTGATAGTCCAATATCTTTTTGTTTTAGCTCTTAAGTTTATAACAGATACTGTGCATTATTTGGGGTTTAAGATGTTGAAACATTGGGCCAATTTTTCTGGCTATAACTAGAAAGGAAATTAAACCTTTGGAAGAGAAACTATTTTAGCTGTTTTATTTGGGAACTCAAGTTTGGCATAAATAAAAATGTTTAAATTGCTGATTTAAAAAATCCTTATACTAAGTTTTACTTTTTACTTATAGAAGGTATTTATAAATTAATTATTTTTAGTATACTTATACCTTATGATACTCAGATATTTGTAATGTAGGCTTATATATTTTTTTCTAAAAGAAATTAGTGCTGTGACACATAATCTTCTCAAGGGTGAGCTATATCCTTTAAAATTTAAAATCCTTCTTTTTCTTTATTTTTATGATATGTAATATTATTTGGATTTTGCATGTCATATCTTCCTTAATATAGTACATCATTCCTGCGAGCATTTCAGGCCCACAAAGAAGAAAACTGGTAAGTATAAACAGAAATAGCTGGAAATTAACAAATGGCAATTTATTTTTAGCAGAAGCTTTTTTAAAAATTGCTTTAAATAAATATGTATTGATTTTTCTGTGTGGGTATTTAATATCAATATGTTGAAAAATGATAATATCAACATGATAATGAACTTATAACAGTCAATGTAAACTTAAGTATCAGATCAGCAAGATTATTTGCAGTGTGATTTTTATTTCAGCCTTCCATGATGCCAAATATTTACTGAGTACTATTTTCCCTTTAGTTATTGTATTAGTCAGCCAAAGGGGTGCTCATGCAAAGTACCAGAAATCTGTTGGCTTTTATAAAGGGTATTTATTTGGGGTAAAAGCTTACAGTCACAAGGCCCTAAAGAGTCCAACTCAGTACCATAAGAGGTATTTTCTCACCCAAAGTCTGTTGCCATGTGTTGATGCAAGATGGCAGGCGATATCTGCGAGGGTTCAGCCTTTCTCTTTCTTCTTAAGGCTCCATGGTCTCAGCTCCTTCCGATCTCAGCTGTAGGTTGGAGGGTTTGTTTCTTTCTGGGTTCAGCTGCTCTGGTCTCTTTACAAGATTAGCTGTAAACTATCAGAAGAATGGCTCATCTCTGTTTCCGGTGCCACAGGATCCTCTTCCTAGTCTATGGAGCTCCCTTCCTCTGTGTATCTGCTCTGTGTATCTACTTGTTAGTGTCTCCTTGATTAAGGCCACAGAGGGTGCCCTAATCATAACATAATTTAATCAAAGGCATCTCAGCTGAATCTAATACAATCAAAGGGTATCACACCCAGAGGAACAGACCAGTTTACAAACATAATATCTCTTTTTGGAATTCATAAATAATCTTAAGCTGCCACAGTTATCAATTTAAAAAAATTATTCTAGTAACACATGTACAATCTTTTAACTACATTCAGATATATAATTCAGTGGTGTTAATTGCATTCACAATGTTCACAATGCTACCATCATCACCATCCATTAACAAAAGTTCTGTACCAATTAAGCATTAACTTCCCATTCCCTACCCTCACCCCAGTCCCTAATAACATGTATTCTATTTTCTGACTCTATGAATTTGCTTATTCTAATTGTCATATCAGTGAGATCACACAATATTTGTCCTTTTGTGTCTGGCTTATTTTGTTCAATGTGATGTATTCAAAGTTTATCTGTATTGTCACATATGTGTGTAAGAACTTTGTTCCTTTTCACAGTTGAATAATACTCTATTGTTTGCATATACCACATTTATCCATGCATTTGTTGATGTACACAGATTGCTTCCATCTTTTGGCAATTGTGAATAATGCTGCTCTGAACATTGGTGTACAAATATCTTTTTGAGTACTTGGCTTCAGTTCTTCTGGGTAGATATTTAGAAGTGAGATTGCTGGATCATATGGTAATTCTATACTTAACTTTCTGAGGAACCACCAAACTGTTTTCCACAGCTCCTGCACCATTTTACATTCCTACCAACATCCAGTGAGTGTTCCTTTTTCTCCACATCCTCTTCAACATTTGTTATTTATTTATTTATTTATTTTATTTTATTTTTTTAAAGATTTTATTTATTCATTTATCCCCCCTTGCTGCTTGTGCTCGCTGGGTCAGCTAACCACGCCGTGCGGGCGGGCCTGCCTTCACCAGGAGGCCCCGGGAACCAAACCCGGGGCCTCCCATATGGTAAACGGGAGCCCTACTGATTGAGCCACAGCCGCTTCCCATGTTATTTATTTTTAATAGTAGCCTTTCTAGTAGATGTGAAATGATATCTCATTATGGTTTTCATTTGCATTTCCCTAATGGTTAATGATGTGGAACATCTCTTCGTGTGAGTTTTGGCCATTTATATATCTTCTTTGGAAAAATGTATTCAGGTCTTTTGCCCATTTATTAAACTGGTTTGTTTGTCTTTTGTTTGTTGAGTTGTAGGTTTTCTTTACAAATTCTGGATATTAAACCCTTATCAGATTATCAGTTTCTAAATATTTTTATCTATTTTGTAGGTTGTCTTTTTCGTGCTGAAGTCCTTTGCACAAAAATTTTTAACTTTGATGAAGTCCCATTTATGTATTATTTCTTTTGTTCCTTGGGTTTTTCCTGTCAAGTCTAAAAAACCCATGTCTAATGCAAGGTCCTGAAGATGCCTCCTTATGTTTTATTCTAGGAGTTTTATGGTCGTGGTTCTTTATTTAGGTCTTTGATCTACTTTGAATCAATTTTTGTATATGATGTGACATAGGGGTCACTCTGCATTATTTTGCATATGGATATCCAGTTTTCTCAGCATCATTAGTTCAAGAAACTTTTCCCCATTGAGTGGACTTGGCAACCTTGTCAGAAGTCGGTTGACCATAGATGTGAGGGTCTATTTCTGAATGCTCAGTTTGATTCTATTGGTCTGTATGTCTGTCCTTGTGCCATAGCATGCTTTTTATTTTTAATTTAAAAAGAATTTATTGAAGTATATCGCTTATACATGAACATACATAAACAATAAGTATATAGTAGAAGTTGTGAATTTATAAAACAAACATGCATAACATCATACAGGGCTCCCATACCTAAACCTACCACCAATACTTTGCATTATTGTGAAACATTTGTAACAAATTATGAAAGAGCATCATCAAAGTATTACTACTAACTATAGTCCATATCTTACATTTGGTGTCTTTTCCCCCCAAACCACCATATTTTCTTTTTTTGTTCATGAACCATACAATTTATCTAAAGTGCACAATCAGTGGCATATGGTATATACAGAGTTGTACTTTCATCACTTCAACCAGTATTAGAGCATTTTCATTACTCAAAAAAAAAGGAATAAAAAACAAAAAACAAACCACTATCATACCCATATGTTAGTGCTACTAATTACAAATCCTATGGTGTACTTTTACTATTTCTGTTCACTTCCAAACATTTCTAAACAACTTTTTACCTATTGCACAGGTTAAAACTCAGCATAGCATGCTGTTTTTGTTTGTTTGTTTTCTGAGGTATTGGGGCCAGGGATTGAACCTCGGACCTTGCATGTGGGAAGCTGGTGCCCAACCACTGAGCCACATCAGCTCCCAAGTTGGTTTTTTTCGTTTGTTTCCTTGTTAATTTTCTTGTTTGTTAGTTTTTAGGAGGCACCGGGGACTGAACCATGTGGGAGGCAGGCGCTCAACTGCTTGAGTCTCATCCACTCCCCATAGCATGCTGCTTTGATTACGGTAGCTGCATAATAAGTTTCAAAATCAGAAGATAGGAGTCTTCTAACTTTGTTCTTTTTTACGATCGTTTTGGCTTTGGGGCCTTTTACCCTTCCATATAAATTTGATGATTGGATTTTCCATTTCTACAGAAAAGACTTTTGGAATTTTGATAAGGATTGTTTTGAATCTGTAAATTTTTTTTTTTTTTTTAAACTGGGAGGTCCCGGGGATTGAGCCAGGTCCCTCCATATGGGAGATGGACACCCAACCATTTGAGCCACATCTGCCCCCTAAACTGCTTTTGTAGAACTGACATCTTGACAATACTTAGTCTCTTAACTCATGAGCATGGATGTCCTCCCATTTATTTAGGTCTTCTTTGATTTCTTTTTTTGTTTGTTTATTTGTTTTTTAAATGCACATAGATCGTTTTTTTTGTGTATGGCCTAATTTACATTTAAAAAATTTTCTTTTTAAAGAAACTTTAGATTACACATAAATGATTCATCGAAAACATAGGGGAATTCTCATATACCCCGCCCCTCCCACTCCCACACTTTTCCCTAAATAACGTCTTTCATTAGTGTGGTACATTTGTTACAATTGATGACCTCATATTGAAGCACTACTGTTAGGTTGGTGCAAAAGTAATTGTGGTTTTGCATTGTTGAAATTTGCCATTTGATATTGGAATACATTCTTAAATAAATGTGGTTATGTTATACATCATTTTAATGTGCGTTTCTTTATATTTTTTTGCTAATGACTTATTACTTGCTGTTTATATTTATTTTGGACTATGGAAATGATGTTAGACAAAAAGAACATTCCAGCGATTTTCTTATTTGAGTTCAAAATGGGTCGTAAAGCAGCAGAGACAACTGCAACATCAACAATGCTTTTGGCCAGGAACTGCTAACAAACGTACAGTGCAGTGGGTTCAAGAAGCTTTGCAAAGGAGAACGAGAGCCTTGAACATGAGCATAGTGGCCAGCCATCGGAAGTTGACAACAATCAATTGAGAGCAATCATTGAAGATGATCCTCTTACAACTACACAAGAAGTTGTTGAAGGGCTCAACATCGACCATTCTATGGTCATTCAGCATTTGAAGCAAATTGGAAAGGTGGAAAAGCTCAATAAGTGGGTGACTCGTGAGTTGACCGAAAATCAAAAAAATCGTCATTTTGAAGTGTCATCTTCTCTTATTCTACACAACAACAATAAACCATTTATCTATTGGATTGTGACATGCAACGAAAAGTGGTTTTTACACGACAGCCAGTGACAACCAGATCAGTGGTTGGACTGAGATGAAGCTCAAAGCACTTCCTAAAGTCAAACTTGCACCAAAAAAAAAGTCATGGTCACTGCTTGGTGGTCTGCTGCTGGTATGATCCACTACAGCTTTCTGAATCCCGGTGAAACTCTTACATCTGAGGGGTATGCTTAGCAAATCGATGAGATGCAGTGAAAATTGCAACACCTGCAGCCGGCATTGGTCAACAGAAAGGGCCCATTCTTCTCCACGACATTGCCCGGCCATATGTCACACAACCGTTGCTTCAAAATTTGAATGAATTGGGCTACATAGTTTTGCCTCATCCGCCATATTCACCTGACCTCTCACCAACCGACTACCACTTCTTCAAGCATCTCAACAACTTTTTGCAGGGAAAACATTTCCACAACCAGCAGGATGCAGAAAATGCTTTCCAAGAGTTCAATGAATCCCAAAGCATGGATTTTTATGTTACAGGAAGAAACAACCTTGTTTCTCATTGGTAAAAATGTGTTGATTGTAATGGTTCCTATTTTGATTAATAAAGATGTGTTTGAGCCTTGTTATAATGATTTGAAATTCATGGTCCGAAACTACAATTACTTTTGCACCAACCTAATACTAACTGTGGTCTATAGTTTACATTATAGTTTACACTTTGTACCACACATTTTTATAGGGTTTGATAAAATGTATAATGGCCATTATCTGTCATTGCAATGTCATTCAGAATAATTCCATTGTCCCCAAAATGCCCCATGTTACACCTATTCTCCCCTTTCTCTCTCCTCAGAACCTCATATTAATGTTACAAGTTCTTGCATTACTAGAATAATAATGTCTACTTTAGTCCATAATTGCACTCCCTCCTTATGTTTGTTCATTCCTCAATCTTGAGGCTTTTAGGATTGTGATGCCCACTCTGTTTCTGATTGAGAGGGGCCTTAGATCCCATGGGGGCAGATGGATGGAACTGTCTTGCTTAAAGTTGTAGATACTCTGTTTTTTCAGGATGGGCTTTGTCCATCATCATCCTTTTGTTCATTATCCTGGGTGAGTCCGATGAACTGGAGTGTAGGTGTTGCAACTCTGTGGCGATTCTGGGCTCAACTGGCATATGAATAGATTTTCTTTGATTTCTTTCAGGAATGCTTTGTAATTTTCTGTACATAAATCCTTCACATCCTTGGTTAAATTTATTCCTAGATATTTGATTATTTTAGTTGCTATTGTAAATGGAATTTTGAAAAATTTCTTCTTCAGATTGTTTATCACTAATGTACTGATTTTTGCATGTTGATCTTGTAACCTGCCATTTTGAGAATTTGTTTATTAGCTTTAGTGCCTTTTTAATGGATTTTTCAGAATTTTCTGTACATAAGATCATGCCATCTACAAATAGGGAAAGTTTTACTTCTTCTTTTCCAGATTAGATGCCTTTTATTTCTTTTTCATGCCTAACTGCTCTGGCTATAATTTTCAGCACAGTGTTAAATAATGGGTGACAGTGGACATCCTTGACTTGTTCTTGATCTTAGAGGGAAAGCCTTCAGTTTTTCACCATTTACTAGGATGTTATTTGTTTGTTTTTCATATATGCCCTTTATCATATTGAGGAAGTTTCCTTCCATTCCTAATTTCCTAAGTGTTTTTATCAAGAAGGGGTGCTGGATTTTAACAAATAACTTTCTTTTTTTTTAAAAAAAAAGATTTTATTTATTTATTTATTTATTTATCCCCCCCTTGCTGCTTGTGCTCGCTGGGTCAGCTAACCACGCCATGCGGGTGGGCTTGCCTTCACCAGGAGGCCCCAGGAACCGAACCCGGGGCCTCCCATATGGTAAACGGGAGCCCTACTGATTGAGCCACAGCCGCTTCCCTTAACAAATAACTTTCTGTGTCAATTGAGATGATCAAATTTTTCCCCCATTTGTTCTATTATTGTGGTATATTACATTAATTGATTTTCTTATATTGAACCACCCCTGCATACCTGGGATAAATCCCACTTGATCATGGTATATAATTCTTTTAATTGCTATTGGATTCAGTTTGCTAGTATTGCATTGAGGATTTTCACGTCTGTATTCATAAGGGATATTGGTCTAATTTTCTTGTGGCTTTGGTATGAGGGTGATGTTGGCCTTACAGAATGAGTTAGGAAGTGTTCCCTCCTCTTCAGTTTTTGGAAGAGTTCGAACAGGTTGGGTGTTAATTCTTCACCAGTGAGCCATCTAGTCCTAGGGTTTACTTTGTTGACATGTTTTTGATGACTGATTCAATCTCTTGTTGTTGGTTTGTTGAGATTTTCTCTTTCTTCTTGAGTCAGTGTAGGTAGTTTGAGTGTTTCTAGGAATTTGTCCATTTCATCTAGGTTATCTAATTTGTTAGCATACAGTTGTTAATATTATCCTTTTATAGTCCTTTTTATTTCATTGGGATCTGTAGTAATATGTCCCTTTCATTTCTAATTTCAGTTATTTTCATCCACTCTGTTTTTTTTCCTTTGTCAGTCTAGCTAAGGGTTTGTCAGTTTTACTGTTCTTTTCAAAGAACCAACTTTTTATTTCATTGATTTTATATCTTTTTCATTCTTTATTTCATTTATATCTGTTCTATTATTTGTCACTTCTTCTGCTTACTTTGGATTTAATTTGCTCTTATTTTTCTAGATCCTTCAGTTGTGCGGTTAGGTCTGTGATTTGAGATCATCCTTCTTTTCTAATGTAAGCATTTAGAGCTGCAAATTTCCTCTCAGCACTATTACTGCATCCCATAAGTTTTAGTATGCCGTTTTTGATTTTCATTGGCCTCAAGATATTTCCTAATTTCCTTCGTGATTTCTTTTTTGACCCTTGTTTGTTTGAGAGCGCATTGTTTAATTTTCACATATTTGTGAGTTTTCCATTTTCCCCGATTTGATTTATACCTTCATTCCATTTTGGTCAGAGAAGATTCATGGTATGATGTCAATATTTTTTAATTTACTGAGACTTGTTTTGTGACCTAATGTATGGCCCATCGTGAAGAATGATGCATATATACTAGAGAAGAATGTTTATTCTGCTTCTGTTAGGTGAAGTATGCTGTATGAGTCTGTTAGGTTTAGAGTATCATTCAAGTCTTGTATTTCCTTATTGGTCTTCTGTCTAGTTGTTCTATCCATTATTGAAAGTGGTGTTTTAAAGTTTCCTACTATTAATGTAGAACCATTTATTTCTCCCTTCAATATTTTGATTTCTATGTGTCTGGTATGTTGCTCTGAGTTTGTCTTGTTTAGGGTTCTTTTGGTTTCTAGGATGTGCATGTTCATGTCTCTTATTATATTTGGGAATTTTTTTGCCATTATTTCTTTGAATATTCCTGCCCCTTCTCTCTCTCTCTCTCTCTCTCTCTTTCTCGTAGGAGATACCAGGGATTGATCCAGGATCTCGTACATGGGAAGCAGGCACTCAACCTTTGAACTACATCTGCGCCCCAAAGAGAGTTGTTTTTTTCGTTTGTTTGTTTGTTTTTAGGAGGTACCAGGGATTGTACCTGGAACCTCATACCTGGGGCCTTGTTGAGCTGGTGCTCAACCCCTTGAGCTACATCCGCTCTCCGTATCCCTTCTCTCTTACCCTTCTGGGATGCCTATAATGTATATATTGGTACACTTGATGGTGTCCCACAGGTCTCTTAGGCTGTATTAGCTTTTTAAAATTCTTTTCTCTTTTTGCTTTTCAGCCTGTCTCATTTCAAATGTATTATTAAGTTAACTTATTCTTTCTTCTGCCAGCTCCAGTCTGCTTTCAAAACCCTCCGGGAATTTTTCTTTCATTTATTGTGGCTTTCAACTCCAGTATTTCTGTTTTGTTCCTTTTAAAATTTTCTTCTCCTTCATTGAGATTCTCATATTGTTCATTCATTATTTTCCTGATATCCTTTACTTCTTTCTCTTTGTTTTCCTTTATGCCTTGAGCATATTGAGGATCATTTTTTTAAAGTCTTTGTCTGGTGTAGTCACTGTCTGATCTTCTTCATTGATGTTTTCTAGATTTTTATCCTGTTCCTTTCAATGGACCATCATTTCCTGTTTCTTTGTTTGTTTTGTAATCTTTAGTTGCATACTGTACATATTAATATTTTAAGTCTGGGATTTAGTCCCTAGACTGTCTGTTCCTTAAGTTTGTATCCAGCTCATGTTATGACATAGATTTCCCACAATGGGAGTACAGGATGGCTCATACACCTCCAGGGAGGATGTTGGGGAGAGGCCAGCAAGGGTGCCAGGAGCTTCTCCTATGGCCTTTAAAGCTGTGGGTTTCTTTCTTTCCTTTCTTTCTTCCCTTCCTTCCCTCTTTCCCCCTCTTCCCTCCTTCTCCCCTTCCTTCCTTTCCTCCCTCCCTTCATCCTTTCTTCCTTCCTTCCTCCCTTCCCTCCCTCCCTCCCTTCCTTCCTTCCACTTGCCTAACTACTGCAGCACTTGAATGGTTTTCCATAGATTTGATTAAATGTGCTGTCTTTAAGACTCTTCTGTCTTTGCCTGGGGGAATTGGAACAGTGGCTACTCTCAAAGCTGGCTCCCAGTCATCTGAAATAACTGATCAACAGCAACAGTTTGCAGTCAGACTACACACCCCCAGATTTTGGAGGTTAGGCCTTTATTTCCCATCCTGGCACCTGCAAGTGCATCAGGAGGCATGGCAGTGGACCTCGCTGGTGGCTGTCCCATGGTTGTGGGATGGGAGATGGTACTGCTGCATGGAGGGTGAAATTCACTGGTATTTCCATGATTTATCAGCCTCTTGCTTGTATGCTGCGCAGTGTTCCACTAGACTTGTATTTGTTTATATCAAAATAAACGAAGGCTTGTAATACCTTTTATTAAAAAAAAAAAAAATTCTACCCCCTTTTAAGTCATCTTCCACATGAAAGACTAATATGCCAACTGTATTTTTAAAAATTGTTTTCTATATATTAAATACTCTTGTGGTTTCTATTAGGAAATCTTATTAAATTGAATCTTTTTTTTTTTTACTTAGAGAAATTTGGATAATAGTGGGGCTGGAAGGGAAGGAGGATGTACTGAGAACAGCATGAGGAGCTACTATCTCATTAGGATTAGGTGTCTAGGCCTTTGAGGAGGATCAGGCTTTGCTAGGAGCATCATTTGGGGATTTGGGAGTGGAGCATTTCAATGTTAGGCCTCTATATTGATCAAGAAGCCCAGGAGCTGCATCCTGCCTCGAATGGAAAGTGAGGAAGGGAACAGTAGCTGTCGGATATCTGGAAGGGAAGGGGAGCTCCCATTCTGGATAGTCCTCCTGGGTATTGATAGTTATTTTTACCACTGGTGATGAAATCTCTGACTTCATAACCTCTGCAAATACGTTTGCTTTTTTGCTCCTACAGGGCTTTGCCTATTATGTATGCAGTTGCACTTGACCTTCGAATATTTGCCAATAATGTAAGTTTCAATTTCCTATCACTATTATTTTGAAACTAATACCCTATATCTGTTGAGGAATGAGTGGGTTTGGGATGTATCTGGTATAGGGAAAAAAAGAATAAGGGAAAGCTTAGCTAATTCTTTTTGGGTTGTTGTGACTAGATATATATATAAACATTTGCAAAAGTTTTCAACTGTATGTGTAGAGGAAAATGTTTCTGTATATGATCAGCCCTTTATGGCCTGTAGTTGTTTGGGGAAAAAGGGGGGTGGAATAATAACAAATGAATAATTCTGCATTCTTTTATTCTTAAAGATGTGGCCTGACCTTATTTTAAAGAATTCCAGCTTAATGTAGAGTCATGCAGTAGCTAAGGGTTTCTCTGGTATGATGAGGTACAGATCCTGGATTTTATAGTTTATTTCCCCTTAGGGGTCAGCATAAGCCAGTTTTGGAGCAGCAGCTTTCATTTTGGTTGTAGGACAGTTTTAAAAATTATTGATGATTTCTGATTCTGCGCAAGATGGAGTAGACACAGTTCTTTTGATTCCTCCCTCTATATAACGTACAAACCCTGGAAGTTTTAAAACAAACATGAGTCTGAACAATGAAGAGAAGAAAGTAGACTCAGACTCAAGGAAAGACATGGCAGTGACCTCTCTGTTTCCTTTTGGCCTCCTTTATGTTCTGGAGGTCTGGGGACTGAAGAAACCTGAAACCTGGAAATGCCAACACTCATACCTACTAAAAGCCCCAATAAAAGTCTTTATTACAAAAATAGTTTTGACCTTGTGGATCCTCTGGAAGCATCTTGAAGATTCCCAGTGATTCAAGGACCATGCTTTGAGAACCACTGTAGAAGAGAATATGGGTGGGAGAAAATAGAGGTTCTTTCTTCTTTAACTAAAACTGTCCTCCTACAAATAATGGAACGCTCAAATTTAGTAATGACTTTAATATCTATCAAAAGATTTTGTTTCCAGGGTTTTCACTAGCTTTTCATAGGAGATAAAAAGATCAGTGACTTAGGTTTAAAAAAAGCTGCTGGACTTCCGGGAAAATGACAGACTAGGAAGACACGGGAATCTCTTCTCCAGAAAAATAGCTAGAGGTCAGGCTGAAACAGCCTCGAAAAAGATATTCTAGGGTTTAGGACAGCAGGTGAAGGCTGCACACCACCTAGAGGAGTGAGGAACAAAAGAGGGAAATCACGATGACAGAACCGTGAGTTGGAACCAGCAGCAGCTGCTGCTGCCAGTACCCTCCCCCACACTCTTTAGAATTCTCGGGCCTCTGCGCCTGCAACTGCAGACAAAGGGGGCTCCAGGGATCTACCACTCCAGGAAAGGAGAGAGAGAGGGACACAGCCTAAGGCTGACTCAGGTTCTGACCCGCAAATTTGGGCTGTGGAGCCCCACGGACCCTTCCACATGGTGGTTTGCCTTGGGAGTCTACGAAGGACTGGAGAAATCAGACCCTCTCAATATCCCACTCTTCTAGCCTGGACTAATTGTTGAGGACGCCACAGGTGAGGGGAGAGCCTGCCTGGGGCTGACTCGGCTTTTGACTTCCAGGTTTGGTCTGCCATGTCCCAAGAGCCCTTCGAGGCCAGGTAGGGCTGCACCATTGTTTGCCTTGGAGCCTGCAAGGGGCTAAAGATATACAAACCTCCCAATTTCCTCCATTACTAACAGGGACTGATTGTTGAGGACTCAGAGGGAAGTGGAAATATTTCCTAGCTGGGAAAAGGGAGGGGGCTGCGAGAGAAGACTGGCAAACTGTCTCAGAAAGTTAGAATTACAAGGCTCTTAGCCCCCAGACAGGAAGCTCTATCACATTGATCTGGTCTGTGTCACAACAAATACACTCGGATCAGGCATTGAATTGAGATCTGCCCAAAGAGCGCCATCTCCTGGCAGACAAAAGAAGTGCACACAAGAAAATTAAAAATGAGTAGGAGAGGCTTTTCCTGGCCTCTATAGTCTCCCTGCCCAAGGCCCAAGGAAGTGATTCTACAACCAATTACTGGGTCCAGTGCCCAGTTTTGAGCAACCATCAGGACAATCCTAACAATCCAGGTCAAACCAAAAATCAAAGAGCTGTGGTAACTCACAGCCTCCTGCCACTAAATCCCTATAAAAGTGAAAGAGTTTGAGCATCTGAGTAAACTACATCCTAACCAGATGCCTAAACACCAGCAAAAAATTACGAGCCATACTAAGAAAATAGAAGACATGGCCCAAGAAAAGGAGTACATCAAAGTCCCAGAAGAGATGCAGAATTTGAGAGAACTAATCAGCGAGATGAGCACAAAGTTCCAAAATCAAATTAATGAGATGAAAGACAATATAGTTGAAGAGATAAATGACATCAAGAAGACATTGAGCGAACGTAAAGAAGAATTTGAAATCCTGAACAGAAAAGTAATGGAACTCATGAGAATGAAAGACACAATAGATGAGGTCAAAAACACATTTGAGACAAACAACAGCAGACTCTAAATGATAGAAGAAAGAATAGGTAATACCAAAGAGAGCAGCTAAAATTGAAGAGAGAAAAGAACAGAGAGAGAAAAGAATGGAAAAAAATGAGCAGGGGCTCAGAGAGTTGAATGACAACACACAATGCAATAACATACGTGTCATGGGAGTTCCAGAAGGGGAAGAGAAGGGAAAAGGGGTAGACAGAGTATTTGAGGAAATAATACCTGAAAATTTCTGAACTCTCATGAAAGAAATGAACTTACATGTTCAAGAAGCACACCATACCCCAATCAGAATAAATCCAAGTAGACCTATACCAAGACACATACTACTCAGAATGTCAAATGTAAAAGATAAAGAGAAAATTCTCAGAGCAGCAAGAGAGAAGCAAACAATCACGTACAAGGGACATCCAGTAAGACTTAATGCAGATTTCTCTTCAGAAACCATGGAGGTGAGAAGACAGTGGTACGATACAATTAGGAAACTGAAAGAAAAAAACTGCCAGCCGAGAATTCTTTATCCAGCAAAAGTGTCCTTCAAATATGAAGGTGAGTATAAAGTATTCACAAACAAACAGAAACTAAGAGAGTTTACAAAAAAGAATCCACCTTTGCAGTAATATTAAAGGAAACCTTAGAATCTGAAAGAAAAAGACCGGAGAAAGAGGCTTGGAGGAGAGTATAGAAGAAATATAGCAGAAAGGATAACAAAAAGAGTAAAAAGACAGACAAAAACAAGATGACATATGAAAACCAAAGAATAAAATGGAGGAAGTAAATAGTGCATTTACAATAATTTCATTGAATGTGAATGGATTAAACTCCCCAATCAAAAGATACAGGCTGATAGAGTGGATAAAAAAACATGAGCCATCCATATGCTGCTTACAAGAAACTCACCTCAGACCCAGGGATACAAACCGGCTGAAAGTGAGAGGTTGGAAAAAAGATACTGCACACAAATAGTAACCAGAAAAGAGCAGGGGTAGCTATACTAATATCAGACAAAACAGACTTTAATGTAAAAAACTTATAAGAGATACAGAAGGCCATTATATATTAATAAAAGGGACGATCCACCAGGAAGATGTAACATAAATATCTATGCACTTAACCAGGGTACCCCAAAATATATGATACAAACTCTGGCAAAACTGAAGGAAGAAATACTTTTCTACAATCATTGGAAACTTCAACACCCAACTCACATCATTAGATAGAACAACTAGACCGAAAATGAACAAGGAAACAGAACTTGAACAATATGATAAACAAGTTAGACCTAACAGACATATATAGAACACTGCATCCAAACTCAGAGGGTTATACATTCTTCTCAATTGCCCATGGCTCTTTCTCCAGGATAGACCACATGTTAGGTCACAATTCAGCTCTCAATAAATATAAAAAGATTGAAATTATACAAAGCACCTTCTCAGATCATAATGGAATGAAACTAGAAATCAATAATAGACAGGGAAAAAGTAAATTCGCAAATGTATGGAGACTGAACAACACACTCCTAAATATTCGGTGGGTCAAAGAAGAAATTGCAAGTGAAATTGGTAAATTTATCGAGACAAATGAAAATGAGAACACAACATATCAAAACTTACGGGATACAGCGAAGACAGTCTTGAGAGGGAAATTTATAGCGCTAAATGTCTGTATTAAAAAACAAGAAAGAGCTAAATTCAAAGATTTAACTGAACAACTAGAGAAACTAGAAGAAGAACAGCAAACCAATCCCAAAGCAAGCAGAAGGGAAGAAATAATAAATATTAGAGCAGAAATAAATAAAAATGAGAACAGAAAAACAATAGAGAAAATCAACAAAACCAAAAGCTGGTTCTTTAGGAAGATCAATAAAATTGACAAACCCCTCACTAGACTAACAAAGAAAAAAAGAGAGAAGATGCAAATTAATACAATCAGAAATGAAAGAGGGGAAATGACCGACCTCACAGAAATAAAAAGAATCATAAGAGGATATTATGAGAAACTATATGCCAACAAACTAGACAGCCTAAATGAAATGGACAAATTTCTAGAAACGCACTACCAACCTACACTGACGCTACAAGAAATACAAGAGCTTAACAAACCAATCACAATTAAGGAGATTGAATCTGTCATCAAAAATCTCCCACCAAAGAAAAGTCCAGGACCAGATGGCTTCACAGGTGAATTCTACCAAGCATTTCAAAAAGAGTTAACACCAATCCTGTTTAAACTCTTCCAAAAAATTGAGGAGGAGGGAAAATTACCCAACACATTTTATGAAGCTAACATCACCCTAATACCAAAAGCCAGATAAAGATTCTACAAGAAAAGAAAATTACAGACCAATCTCTCTCATGAACATAGATGCAAAAATTCTCAACAAAATACTTGCAAATAGAATCTAACAGCATATCAAAAGACTTATACATCATGACCAAGTGGGATTTATTCCTGGTATGCAAGGGTGGTTCAACATAAGAAAATCAATCAATGTAATAAACCACTTTAACAAAAGGAAAACAACCACATGACCATCTTAATAGTTGCAGAAAAGGCATTCGACAAAATTCAGCATCCGTTTTGATAAAAATATTTCAAAAGATAGGAATAAAAGTAAAATTCCTCAATATGATAAAAGGCATATATGAAAACCCCACAGCCAGCATCATATTCAATGGGGAAAGGTTGAAAGCTTTCCCTCTAAGATTGGGAACAAGACAAGGATGCCCACTGTCACCATTGTTATTCAACATTGTACTAGAAATTCTAGCTAGGGCAATTAGACAAGAAAACAAAATTAAAGGCATACAAATAGGAAAAGAGGAAGTAAAACTGTCACTGTTTGCAGATGACATGATCCTGTATTTAGAAAATCCTGAACAACAAAGCTACTTGAACTAATAAATGAGTTCAGCAAAGTGGCGGGATACAAGATCACCATGCAAAATCAGTAATGTTTTTGAACACTAGTATTGAACAACCTGAGGGGGAAATTGGGGAAAATTCCATTTTCAATAGCAACAAAAAGTCTAGGAGTTAATTTAACCAAAGAAGTACAGGACCTATATGCAGAAAACTACAAAACAATGCTAAGAGAAAATTTAAAAGACCTAAACAAATGGAAAGGCATTCCATGTTCATGGTTTGGAAGAATAAATATCATGAAGATGTCAATCTTGTCCAAACTGATTTATAGATTCACTGCAATACCAATCAAAATCCCAACAGCTTATTTTACAGAATTAGGGAAGACAATTACCAAATTCATCTGGAAGGCTAAGTGCACCTGAATAGCCAAAAGTATTCTAAAAAAGAAGAGCAATGTGGGAGGAGTTTAACTGCCTGACCTTGAAACATATTACAAAGTTACAGTGGTCAAAACAGCATGGTACTGGCATAAAGAGAGACACATCGATCAGTGGAATAGAATTGAGAACCTAGAAATAAACCCTTACCTATGCAGTCAACTCTTTTGACAAACCTACCAAGCCCATGCTAATGGGAAAAAACAGTCTCTTCAAGAAATGGTGTTGGGAGAACTGGATATCTATAACCAAAAGAATGAAAGAGGACCCCTATCTCACTCCCTATACAAGAGTCAACCCAAAATGGACCAAAGACCTAAATATAAAATCTAGGACCATAAAACTACCAGAAGAAAATGTAGGGAAACATCTTCAAGACCTTGTAGTAGGTGTTAGTTTCTTGGTCCTTATGCCCAAAGCACATGCAACAAAAGAAAAAATAGATAAATGGGACCTCCTCAAAATTAAACACTTTTGCACCTCACAGGACTTTGTCAGAGGGTGGAAAAGCAGCCAACTCAATGGGAGAAAATATTTGGAAATCACATATCTGATAAGGGTTAAATATCCAGGATATAAAAAGAAATGTTACAACTCAACAATAAAAAGACAAACGACTCAATTAAAAAATGGCAAAAGACTTGAATAGATATCTGTCCAAAGTAGAAATACAAATGGCAAAAAAAATACATAAAGAAATGCTCAACATCACTCATGATTAGGGAAATGCAAATCAAAACTACAATGAGATATCATTTCACACCTATCAGAATGGCCACTATTAGAAAGACAGAGAACTACAAGTGTTGGAGAGGATAGGAACACTTCTTCACTGTTGGTGGGAATGCAGAATGGTACAGACACTGTAGAAGACTGTTTGGCAGATCCTAAAGAAGTTGAATATAGACTTGCCACGTGACCCTGCAATACCACTACTGGGTATATACCCAGAAGAACTGAGAGCAGTGACACGAACAGTCATCTGCGCACTGATGTTCATAGCAACATTATTCACCATTGCCAAAAGTTGGAAACAACCCAGGTGTCCATCAACAGACGAATGGATAAACTTTAAACTGTGGTGTATTCACATGATGGAATATTATGCAGCTGTAAGAAGAAATGAAGTCGTAAAGCATATGGAAACATGGATGAACCTGGAGGGCATTATGTTGAGTGAAGCAAGCCAGACACAAAAGGACAAATACTGTATGGATGCCTTACTATGAACGAAATATATTGTGCAACATATTGTTTGATTCAAAAAAAAAATTTATATGTATCCATTACATTTAATTGAGAAATGTATATATTTATTCATCTGTGTTTACTTTTTAGTTTTTAATTATTTATATTTTCAATTATTAAATGTACAAAATAAAGTAAAAAGAAAAAAGCTGCTTAGTTGTACAGCACCATATCATATAATATTGATTTAAAAAAATGTGAATAATTTATTAGCTTGAATTGGTTGAAGAGAGATTTGATTTGTGGAAGAGTTATGAGATAATCTGTAGATTTCTCAATTTTTAAAAATATTGTAGTATAGACTTGATGATTTCTCCAGAAATGGGCCATTTGGCCATCGACTCTTCACTGTAGCCATTTTTGCTTTACCTGTGCTGTGATTTTCTTATTTAATTAAGGAATCTGGAGGAAAATAAAAATACTCTTATATTCTATTAGGCGGATCAACAGTTGGTAAAGAAAGGAAAAAGCAAAGTTGGGGACATGTTGGAAAAAGCAGCTGAATTATTGATGAGCTGTTTTCGCGTCTGTGCCAGTGACACGTAAGTAAGGACTTTCAAGGCTATAAGATATTATCAATCTTGTATTAAAACAGTATTCACGTCTTCATTTGCCTCTTCCCATCCTTGCTATTGTTGTCATATATTTTACTTAGACATAATTATAAAGCCCACAGTCACTGTTATTATTTTTGCTTCATAAAGAGTCAGATGTTTTATAAAGAAGGTAAAAGAGAAAAAAATAGTCTTTTACATTTACCCACATATTTACCATTTCTAGAGTTCATCCTTTCTGTCGATCTGAGTTTCCATCTGACATCATTTCCCTTTATCTTGAAAAACTTTCTTTTTTTTTTTTTTTTTTTGGCGCAAGCCTGCTGACAATGAATTCTCATAAGCTATTATTTTTCTGAAAATGTCTTTATTTTGTATTTGTTTTTGAAGAATATTTTTGCTACATAGAGAATTCAAGATTGACAGTTTTTTCCTTTTAAAATGACTTAGAATGTCATTCCATCTGGTTTCCTTTGTTTCTAATGATGTCAGTTTCATTCTTATTATTTCTCGATATAAAATGGGTCCTTTTCCCTTTGGCTGTATTTTCCTTTGTTTATGAATTTCAGTAATTTGGCCCTCATGTGTGTAGTTATTTCTGTGTTTTCCTTTGGGGTCATTGAGCTTCTTGGATTTGTAAGTTGATTTTATTTTTTGCTTTTATTTTTTGAGGTGCCATGGCCGGGTACTGAACCTGGGACCTCGTGTGTGGGAAGCCAGTGCTCAACCACTGAGCCACATCGGCTCCCCTGAGTTCATTTTTTCTTTTTTTGCTTGTTTGTTTTTTCGTCTTTAGGAGGTACTGGGAACCCAACCCGGGACCTTCCCTTGTGGGAAGCAGGCGCTTAACTGCTTGAGCCACATCTGCTCCCCAATTTAATTTTATTAAATCAAAATTTTACTTTTTTACATTCTTTTTTCAACCATTTTTTCTGCCCCATTTTCTCTTTTCTTCTGAGACTCCAAATACATGAATGTTAGACTGCATGGTTTTATTCTATAGGTCACTGATGCTTTATTTGTTTATTTATTTGTTTCTCTTTTTTGAGTAATTTGTATTACTGCCTTCAGATTATCTGATCTTTAATTCATTTTTTATTCAGATACTATATTTTTTCATTCTAGACTCTCTATTTGATTCTACTTTGGAGTTTCCATTTTTGTCTGAAATCCCATCTCTTCACCCATCACTTCGTCACTGTCTTAGTTTCCTAGGGCTGCCATAACAAAGTACCATAACCTGGGTTGCTTAAAACAACAGAAATTTATTATACAGTTCTGAAGGCTAGAAGTCTGGATGTTGGCAGGGCCATACTTCCTCTAAGTTCATAGTGAAAAATCTGTTCTATATCTCTCTCTTGGCTTCTGGTGATGGTCTGCTAGCAATCCATGATGTTCTGTGCCTCAGTTGTCATATGACATTCTCCCCTCTGTCTCTCTTTCTGTGTCCAAATTTCCTCTTCTTATAAGGACACCAGTCATTTTAGATTAAGGGTCCATCCTACTCCACTATGACCTCATTTAATTAGTATAATTCTATGTGTAATGACCTAATTTCCAAATAAGTTCACATTCTGAAATACTGGGAAATAGGACTTCAACATATTTTTTTGGCAGATGCAATTCAGTCCATAACAATCACACATCTGTTTGGCTGAGTTTTAGGAAATTGTAAAGCAAAGAAATATAAAGCAAAGCCCTCCATATGTAAACAAATTAACAAAAACTACTGTTCATAGAAAGTATTCCGGTTTCTCATTTCTTACCGTTACTTGTCTTCTCTCCACCCAGCCATACTTCAAAACATTCTAAGCAAAGCTGGCCTTCTAAAGATACCTTAATGTATCAAGATACTTTCCCTCTGAAAGCTTTTTGCTTTTTCCTTTGCCTGGAATTTTCTTTCCATCTCTTCATCTGACTATCTGTATTTACTTTAAATTTAACTGCCTTCTCAGAAACCTCTCTCCACTGAACCCCAAAGTAAATTAGATTTCCCTTTAATAAACTTCATAGCAGGCTATATTTTTCATTCATTACACTTACCAAAAGTAGTTGTTTGTATGATTATATATTTAACATGTATTAGATTACAAAGTCCATGAGGACATATGTCTCTTTCACCCTGGGGTCCCTTGTACCATAGTAGACATTCAAAAATATTTATCAAATGAATACTTGAAATTCTATTTGATTGCATATTCCTACACAGCAATATATATGTATTCTAAATGCCCTAGCTTCTATTTATAGAGTTCTTATGAGGTTCTACATAAATTCTATAAATACATAGTCTCTCTCAATCCTTAGAACATTATTTGGTGGGGATTTTTATCCACATTAGAGAGATGAGGAAAGTAAGATTCAGTGATTAAATAACTCCTAGATCATGTAGGTTAGGGAAGCAGAGTTGGTATTCAAACCCAGGTCAGTCTGTCTCCAAAGTCCCTGCTGGTAACTGTTCTTCATTTTGATATGGTAGGTACTCAATCAATATTTGTTTTGTGAAACAAATCCTAGGTTAGGAAGCTATGTTGTTATATAAATAGTATTTTCTAACCTAGTTTGTACATCCAGGAAGAGAAATGAATCAGTTTGGTTAGCTATGTGGTACATATGAATAAAGACACCATTATAACTGTAATCCAGTAGAGTTTGTTTGTTTTTTTAAAGGAGGTAATGGGGTTTGAACCCAGGACCTCGTACGTGGAAAGCAGACACTCAACCACTAAGCTACATCCACTCCGCAAAGAGAGTTGGCTTTTTTGTTTATTTTATTGAACCTGGGACCTCGTACATGGGAAGCAGGTGCTCAACTACTTGAGCTACATCTGCTCCAAGAAAGTTTTATTATCTGACTTTTTTTTTTTTTTTTCATTTTCTTATATCTGACATATTTATAGTTACTATGGAAGAAAGCTGAGGAATAATCTAATCACCCTGAGCCCTCCAGAGAGCTAGAGTGGAAGGTGCCCATGGGAGGCAGGGCCCAGTTTAACTTACTGACATGATCATACTTTTGTCAACTTGAGCTTCTCTCCAGAAACTTGTTCATTCTTCTGGAGTAGCCACATTTGTCAAATTTATATCCCAAAAAAGCTTTTATTAATAACACATTGATAATACTGTAGGAGACTGGTAGTAACAAGAGTCCATTGCACTCTTCTCATTAAATGTTTTGATGCTATAGTCATTGCTTGCTCCATTGCCCTCTGTTGGTCTGAGCCACTCCTCTGAAGTCTTCCACATGGTCCTAGGCCCTCATGCTTGTTCTTGGGGATTGCCTACTATTATCTATTACCTTAATCACTTTCACACAATTTGTCGTTTTAAATAGTAAGTGTTTAAAATTTAAAAGTAATTTTTCAAAACTGGAAGATTGTTTAATAAATCATAATAGTCCACACTTTGGAGTTAGTGCAGCTATTTAAAGTGATAATACAGACTTCTATATTTGACAAGGCAAAAAAGTCACAAAATACAGTGAAAAAAATAGGGTAAAAATAGTATGTATAATATAAGCCTACTTTTGCAAAAACAAAGGGAAAAAGTATTTTTGCTTGTTTTAGTGCACTCCTCTTGGGGCCATCTAGAACTTAAATTAATTTCAGTAAGATGGAAAATTTTTTTAAAGATTTATATTTTATTTATTTATTACCCCCCTCCTCCCATTGTTTTTTTTGCACTCGCTGTCTTGCTCTCTGTCCATTCGCTGTGTGTTCTCTGTGTCTGTCTTCTCCTCGTCTCTTTAGGAGGCACCAGGAACTGATCCTGGGACCTCCAGTGTGGGAGAGAGGCACTCAATCGCTTGAGCCACCTCAGCTCCCTGGTTTGTGTGTCTTTTCATTGTCCCTCCTCTTTGTCTTTTTGTTGCGTCAGCTCTCCACGTGGGCCAGCTCTCTGCGTGGGCCAGCACGCTTTCACTAGGAGGCCCCAAGAAACAAACCTGGGACCTCCTATACGGTAGGTAGGAGCCCAATCGCTTGAACCACATCTGCGTCCAGTAAGATGGAAATTTAAGAACCAAGAGAGAGCCTAAGCAAAGGTTTTACACATTCCTCCCTATCACATTTATTTTTTTTTTTTAAGATTTTATTTATTCATTCATTTATCCCCCCCTTGCCGCTTGTGCTCACTGGGTCAGCTAACCACGCCGTGTGGGCGGGCTTGCCTTCACCAGGAGGCCCCGGGAACCGAACCCGGGGCCTCCCATATGGTAGCCCTACTGATTGAGCCACAGCCGCTTCCCTCCCTATCACATTTAATGCCCAAACAATATTTATATATTTCCCACACTTCTTTTATATATATATAGTACATTTAATAATTGAAAATATGAACAATTAAAAACTAAAAAGTAAACACAGATGAATAAATACATACATTTCCCAATTAAATGTACTGGATACATATAAAATTCCCACTCTAATACTGTGAGGATGAAATCTTTAATCATCTAAAGCAGGGATCAGCAAACTTTTTCAGGAAATGGCCAAATAGTAAATATTGTAGGTTTTACAGATCATTTGCAAACCATATGGTCTCTGTCATAATGACTCAGCTCTTTCAATGTAGCCTGAAAGCAGCTATAGACCATACATAAATGAATGAATGTGACTCTATTCTAATAAATAAAAATTTTTCTAATAAAACTTTTTTAATGGACCCTGAAATTCGAATTACACATAATTTTCACATTTTATGAAAAATTATTCTTCTTTTGATGACTTTTCAGCCTCTTAAAAGTTTAAAAAGTCACTTTTACTTAGCTCACTGGCTGTACAAAAATAGGCAGCAGGCCAGATTTGGCTTGTGGGCCATAGTTTGCCAACCCTTGATCTATATCAGTGGTTCTGACTTTAATGACCTTTAGATTCACCCAGAGGAATTGTTAAAACACACATTGCTGGACTCCATACCCAGAATTTCTGATTCAGTAGGTAGGGGTGAGACAAGGATGTCTACGTTATCACTATTTTACTTCACTGTACTGGAAGTTCTAGCCAGAGCAGTTAGGCATGCAAAGAAATAAAAGGCATCCAAATTGGAAAGGAAGAAGTAAAACTTTACCTATTTGCAGATGACATGATCCTATGTACAGAAAATCCTGAAAAATCCACAGCAAAGCTACTAGAGCTAATAAAATGAATTTAGCAAAGTGGTGGCAAACAAGATCAACCCTCCCAAATCAGTTGTTTCCTTAAACTAGTAATGATCAATGAGAAGAAGAATTCAAGAAAAAAATTCCATTCACAAAAGCAACTGAAGAATTGAATATCTAAGAATAAATCTAACCAAGGATGTAAAGAACTTGTACACAGAAAACTACAAAACATTACTAAAAGAAATCAAAGAAGACCTAAATAAATGGAAAGATCCTGTGTTCATGGATTGGAAGACTAAATATTAGGATGTCATTCCTACCCAAAGTGATTTATAGATTCAACAAAATCCCATTCAAAATTCCAACAACCTTCTTTGCAGAAATGGAAAAGCTGATCATCAAATCTATATGGAAGGATAAGGGGCCCCAGATAGCCCAAGCCATCTTGAAAAGAAGAACAAACTTGGAGGACTCATACTTCCCAATTTTAAAACTTATTACAAAACCACACTAATCAAAACAGCATGGTATGGGTACAAGGACAGACATATAGACCAATGAAATCAGGTTGAGAGCTCAGATATCAACCCTCAACATTTATGGCCAACTGATTTTTGACAAGGCTGCCAAGTCCACTCAGTTGAGAAAGAATAGTATCTTCAACCAATAGTGCTGTGAGAACTGGATCTCTATTTGCAAAAGAATGAAGGTAGGTCCCCTCCCTACCACTATATATAAAAAATCAACTCAAAATGGAGCAAAGAGTTAAATATAAGCGCCAGAATTATCAAACTCCTAGAAGAAAATTTAGGGAAGCATCTTCAGGATGTTGTGTTAGGCAATGGTTTTTTAGACATAGTACCCAAAGCACGTACAACAAAATCAAGAATAGATAAATAAGGACTTCATGAAAATTTTAAAGCTTTGTGCATCAAAAGACTATCATGAAAGTAAAATGACAGCCTACACAATGGGAGAAAATATTTGGAAACCACCTGTGGCAGTTTGACATTATTTTATGAATCCCAAAATGAGAAAGATTATGTTTGTAAACCAGTCTATTCCTCTGGGTGTGAGACCCTTTGATTGCATTAAATTCAGCTAAGGTGTCTTTGATTATATTACCTGTTAAGATTGGGGCTTTTGATTCAACTCAGGCTGAGTCCCTGCCCCCTTGCTGTGTCTGATGTAAATGCACCCTTACTCAAACACACAGGAAGAGAGAGCTCTGTCATTTTTTATCCTACCATGTGACAGAAAGGAGAAGGCTTAAACAGCTGAGGCCCTAGGGAGAGATGAGACATTTTGCCTGATAGTTTACACTGAGATTGGAAAGAAAGGAGAACAACCGAGACTAATATAGGAAGCCAGGAAAGAAACAAGCCCTATGCCAGGAGAGAGAGGACTATAGGATCACTTAAGCAAGAAGCCTCAAGCTGCTTTGCTCATGGAGCCTCAAGAGAAGAGGAAGCCCAAAGGGGAAAACAGAGACCAGCCAGAGACTGGTGACCATCAAGCTTCAACATGTGGCAACTGACAGTGAAAAAGCAACCTTGAGTTGAGTTTTTATAACCTGGTAACTGTCAGCTTTTACCCCACATAAATACCCTTTATAAAAGCCAACTTTCTGATATTTTGCATCAACAGCCCTTTGGCAGACTAATACACCACCTGTCTGATAACTGTTTTATATCCAGAATATATAAAGAAGTCCTGCAACTCAACAACAAAAAGAGAAACAACGCAATTAAAAAATGTACAAAAGACTTGAATAGATGCTTCTCCAAAGAAGATATACAAATGGCCAGAAAGCTAATGAAAATACAAATCAAAACCATGGTGAGGTACCATTTCACACTCACTAGAATGACTACTATTTTTTTTTTTTTAATGGAAATAACAGTTGTTGGAGAGGACATGAAGAAACAGGAATACTCATTGCTAGTGGGAATGTAAAATGGTGCAGCTGCTGTTGAAGACAGTTTGGTTGTTCCTCAAAAAGTTAAAAAGTATAGAATTACCATATGGCATGGCAATCCCACTTCTAGGTATGTAAACAAAAGAATTAAAAGCAGGGACTTGAACAGATATTTGCACACCGATGTTCATAGTGGCATTAATCACAGTTGCTAAAAGATGGAAGCACCCCAAGTGTCCATCAATAGATGAATGGATAAACAAAATGTGGTCTGTACACATAGTACAATATTATTCAGCTGTGAAAAGGAATGAAGTCCTGATACATGTGACAGCATGGATGAACCTTGAAGACATCATGGTTAGTGAAATTAGCCAGACACAAAAGGACAAATATTGTATTATCTCACTGATATGACATAATTAGACTAGGGAAACTCAGAGTCAGAATCTAGAATATAGGTTACCAAGGGACTGTGTGGAGGTAGGGAATAGGGAGAGTTAAGGCTTAAAATGTAGTTTCTTTTTGTGACGATGGAAAAATTTTGGTAATGGATAGTGATGATGGTAGCACAAAATTGTGAACATAATTAACAGCATTGAGTTATATATTTGAATGTGGTTAAAACGGGAAATTTTAGGTTGTATATATGTTACTAGGATAAAAAAGAAAATCCATAGAACTATACCACAGAAAAAGTGAACCCTAATTTAAACCATGGACTATTGCTAATAATACAATTATAAACAGGTTCTTTAAGCAGTTATAACAAATGTACTACACCAGTTCAAGGTGATAATAATAGTATGGTATATGTGAACCCTGTATTCTATGTATGATTTTTCTGTAAACCCACAACTTCTCTAATAAAAAACAAAAAGAGTTAAAGTCATAGAATGCTTACAAGAAAACATAGGGGTCAGTCTTCATGATCTTTGATTTAGCCATGGATTCTTAGATATGACACTGAAAGCACAGGTAACAGAAGAAAAAGATAAATTGGACTTCATCAAAATTTAAAACTTTTGTGATTCAAAGGATACCATAAAGCAAGTGAAAAGACAACCTAAAGAATGGAAAAAGTATTTACAGATCAATATATCTGATAAGGGTCTACTATCCAGAATATATAAAGAACTCCTTCAACTCAATAACCAAAAGGCAACCCAACTAAAAATGAGCAAAGGATTCGAGTAGACATTTCTACAAAGAAGATATACAAATGCAGGATGCTCAGCATCATTATTTATTAGGGAAATGCAAATCAAAACCACAATGAGATACTACTTCACACCCACTAAGATGGCTATTAAAAAAATAGAACAGTGGAAAAATAACAAGGATTGATGAGGATGTGGAGAAATTGGAACCTTTTGCATTGATGATGGGCACATAAAATGGTGTAGCCCTATGGAAAAGAGTTTGGCAGTTCCTAAAAAAATTAAACATCAAGTTACTATATGACGCTGCCAGTCTACTCCTAGGTTCATATCCGAAAGAATTGAAAACAGGAATTCAAACTGGTACTTATACAGCAATGTTCATAGAGGCATTCTTCACAATAAACAAAGTGGAAACGAGCCAAGCATCCATCAATGTGTGAACAGGTAGAATATGGTATGTCCATGCATTGTAATATTATTGAGGCATAAAAGGGAATGAAGTTCTGATGCATACCACAACGTGGATGTACCTTGAAAACATTATGCTAAGTGAAATAAGCAAAAAGATAAATATTGCAGGTTTCCACTTACATGAAATATCTAGACTAAGCAAATTCATATAGACAGAAAGTACATTAGAGGTTACTAGGGGTTATTGCTTAGTGGGTACAGAGTTTCTGTTTGGGGTGATGAACATGTTCTGGAACTAGGTAGTGATGATTGCACAACACTCTGAATGTAATAAGTGCCACTGAATTGTACACTTGAAGGTGGATAAAATGGAAAATTTTATGTTATATGTTTTACCACAATAAAGAATTTTTAAAAAGTTACAGTATAGAAAAAAAAAAGAGATGAGATCAAAAGCTAGACATTTTAAGAAATTTTAATGGGAACAACTTCTGAACATGTACCAAAATTAACTAAAAGTGAATCAAGACCTAAAGAACTAAAACTATTAAACTTCCTCAGAGAAAATATAAGGGTACATTTTCATGCCCTTGGATTAAGGCAATATTTTCTTAGATATGATACCAAAAGTATAAGCAACCAAGGGAAAAAAAAAAAATAGATAAATTTCACTTCCCCCAACTCCGATGGCTTGCTTAGTGTTTTTTTTTTTTGCTCATCTACTCTTTGTCTGGTTTAGTTTTTTTTTTTTTTTTGAAGATTGATTGATTTATTTCACACATACACCCTTTGTTGTTTGCACTCACTGTGTCTGTTCATTGTGTGCTCGTCTTCCTTTTCAGGAGGCACCGGGAACGGAACCCAGGACCTCCCATGTGGGAGGAAGGCGCCTAATCACTCAAGCCACTGCCACTCCCTGCTTTATGGTATCTCTCATTATATTTTTCCTCCTTGTGTCTCTTGTTGCATCATCTTGTTGTGTCAGCTCGCCATGCCAACCCATTGCATCAGCTCACTATCTTGCTCATCTTCTTTAGGAGGCACCGGCAACCGAACCTGGGACCTCCCATGTGGTAGGCGGGAGCTCAGTTGCTTGAGCCACATCCACTTCCCTGTCTATTTTTTCTTTAGGAGGTACCAGGAACTGAACCAGGATATCCTATGTGGGAGGAGGGTGCTTAACCGCTTGAGCTACATGTGTTCCCTGCCCGTTTGTTTTTGCTTGTTTTCTGCTCATTATTTTTGCTCATTGTCTGCTTGTTGGTTTTGCTCAATGTCTGGTTGTTGTCTGCTCATTGTTTGTTTGTCTTCTGTCTTCTTTAGGAGGCACTGGGAACCAAACCCAAGACTTCCATTTGGGGTGTGGGCACTCAACTGCTTGAGCCACATCCACTGCCTATTATTTGCACTTTATCAAAGTAAAAAAACTTTTTTGTTTCAAAGGATACTGTCAAGAAAATGAAAAACAACCCACAGAATGGCAGAAAATATTTTCAAATCATGTATTTGATAAGGGTCTAGTATCCAAAGTATATAAAGACCTATTACAATTCAACAGTAAAAAGACAATCCGATTGAAAAATGAGCAAAGGATTTGAGTGGACATTTCTCCAGTGAAGATATACAAATGGCCAGTAAGCACATATCAGATGTTCAACAGCGTTTGTTAAAAGGGATATGCAAATCAGAATGTCAATGAAATAACTGTTTCATATGCACTAGGATGGTTATGATAGAAAAGAGCAGCAATAAAAAGTGTTGGTGTTGATGTGGTAAGGATTGAAACCTTTGTATTGTTAGTGGGAATGGAAAATGGAAAAAAGTTTGGCAGGTCCTCAAGAAGTTAAACATAGGGTTACCATATGACCCAGGAGTTCCACTCGTAGGTACACATACCCAACAGAATTGAAAACGTAGGTCCACACAAAAACTTGTACCTGAACTCTCATAGCAGCATTATAAGTAATAACAAAAAGTGGAAATGGCTCAAATGTCCATCAACTGTTGAATGGTTACACAAAATTTGCTATATCCATACAATGAAGTGTTCAGCCATGAAAAGGAGTGAAGTACTGATATACGTGTTCTACAACCCGGTTGAACCTTGAAAATGTGAGGTGAAAGAAGCTATACACAAAAGGCCACATGCTGTATGATTCATTTATAGAAATGTCCAGAATAGGCAAATCCCTAGAGACAGAAAGTAGAGTAGTAGTTGCCAGAGGCTGGAGGGTAGAGGGAATGAGGAATATCTACTAAAGTGTTTGGAGGTTCTTTTTGCGGTGACGAAATATTTTGGAATTAGTGGTGATGTTTGCACAAATTTGAGAACATACCAGAAACCTCTGAACTGTACACTGTAAAAGGGTGTCAAACTGGCAGAAATATTACTATAAACCTAACACAGTTATTGTATAAATTGCAATTTACTTGCCTATACTTTTTTTTTTCTTTTTCTTTTTTCCTTTTTTTTTAACCACAACTCTTCGAGGTAGAACAATATTATTTGTCTACATTTTACAGATGAGGAAAATGAAAGAGTGTGTCTTTCTCAAGATCATACAACAAGTTAGTGATAAAAATTATATAAAAGAGCTGAGTAGCGCAACTAACAAAGCAGTTATAATAAAATAGACTTTGAGACTTTAAAACTGAATTATATTTTACACTATTTTAAATGTTTCTATATGGGCACAGTTTGGTTTTGAGAAAGCAATTTAATTTTCCATGGCTTGTGAACAGCCTGATTGTTTTCCATACTGGGCGCTTTTATTTTTATGTGCATTGACTTCATGCTCTTGGATTTAGTATTTCCAGGCAACTTGCCATTTGGCCCTTCTTTTTTTCTGGGACTAATTTCTGTGAAAGTCTGCATGCTTTGTGGAAGAATAACCATTTGTAGTATAAAAATAGATGGCAGGGAAGCGGGTATAGCTCAGTGGTTGAGTGCCTGCTTCCCATGTACGAGGTCCTGGGTTCAATCCCCGGTACCTCCTAAAAAAATAAAAATAATTAAAGAATACATGGCAGAGTCAAACATGAATTTTTTTTCAACATTTTATGATGAAAAATTTTAAACATTCAGCAAAGTTAAAAGAATTTTGCAGTAAATACCTATATAGCCACTGCTTCTACCATTAACATTTTTTTAAAAATTCCAAGTGAGAAAGTTTATTTGCTAGTTTAGCAAAGAGATCATTGGTCTAGCAAGGGACCAAAAATCTGCCTCCCTGATTTTGAGGAGTTTAGGCTTTTTATGGATTCAAACAGGAGAGGGTAGAGTGGTGACAATCACAATAGTAAATATACACAAGCCTAGTTTTCAAATAACCATAAACAAAGGTAAGGTTAGTCTAGAATAAACTCCACAATAGTAAGTAGACGCAAAGTTGAGCCTAGTTTTGAAACAACCATAAACCAGGGTAAGATCAGACTAGAATAACCATCACATTAATAAGTATATATAAGGGTGAGCCTAGTTTGAAATAACCATAAAGAAGGGTGAGGTTGATTTAGGCAGTTTCAATAATTTCAGGTATTAGTTGGTATTAATTTTGGCTGTTCTATAATATACTGAAAAATAAGGGAAAAAAGCATCTATATAATGATTCAGGAATCATACAAATTTTGTTAATTCTTTTTTTTTTACTTTTGTTGAAGTATTCATACATGAACATAAATAATAAATGTATAGTGAAAGTTGTGAACTTAAAACAATCATGTATAACATCCTACAAGGCTGCCATGCATCACCCCACCACCAATACCTTGCATTGTTGTGAAACATTTGTTAGAAATTATGAAAGAATATAGAATAACTATAGTCCATACCTTACATTTGCTGTATTTTTCCCCCAGTGCACCCTATTATTATTATTTATTCATTTTTATACCCCCCCACCCCATTTTTGCTGTTCTTGTTTCCATTCACTGGGCAATTCTCTGTGTGTTTCCTGCACTCTCTTCTCATCCTTCTCCTCCTGTCTTCACCGGGATTTGATCCTCGGGACCTCCGATGTGGGGGAGAGGCATCCTACTGCCTGTGCCACCTTAGTTCCTGGTTTTTCGGCGCGTCTCATCTTGGCTCTCCCTTGTGTCTCTATCCTGTTACGACATCATCTTGCTGCATGGCTCAGTGGGGCCTGACGGCACACCCGTGCGTGGGGCCTGGCAGCACATCTGCGCGCGGGGACTGGCAGCGTGCAGGGCCTGGAGGGCTCACCCACTTGCGGGGTGAATTTTTACCAGGAGGTCCCGGGGATCGAACCCAGGTCCCTCCATATAGGAGATGGATGTCCAACCATTTGAGCTACATCCACCCCCCCTGTTATATCTCTTAAGGTTGACCAAAAATACCTAGAGTTACAGTCATTTCCCATACAGATGGCCTTATAATAAATCAGGCTTGGTTTATCACCAGCATTCTAAAAACCAGACCTAGGGAGAAAAGCTAGGTCTGGGGACACATGCATGCTTTCTAATATAGTGAATGTTTAGCCTACCCTGGTTATCACAAAATCAGGTCAGCGAGAATATTCGCATTTGGTTAATTCTTAATTCTTGGTTACTAGGTTACAAATCCAAGAAAGCTTACAGCAGAGTAAAGAAAGCCTTAGGCCTAGTATTCATATTTGATATGAAACAAATGGTGCAGTTTGATCCAAAGATACTGAAGCATTTGGGACAAGAAAGAAATTTGTTATGGGTAGGACAATGGGATCCCTTGCAATGTACATAGGTCAGGGCTTATGGTGACAATTCCAACAGTCTGTAAGGTTACCTTCCTTTGAAATGTCCTTGAAGAAGCAGACAATAGCATTGTCTTTCCAGGCCAGCGCAAATCCGAAGCATAGGGAAATATAAAGATTTTATGCATTATAAGTATTAATAAGATAGAATCTATGAGAGGACTTGCTTATGTTAGGACTTGATCTGTCACCTTGAGAATAAGTAGTCTACTTTGTGGCCTTGTCTACTTCCCTTTGTAACTGGATTCCTTTAAATTCTTAGCTATGTTACATAAAAAATTTTAAGAACATGCCATTTCAGTTAGGCCAGTAGTTTATTAAGGAAATGAGAGAAGAGAAGAGAAATGGGAGAAAACAGATTATGGGTCGCAGATATACTTGCGGGCCAGTCCAAGTAGAGAGAGAACAAGCTTGTGCTGTTCCTTTTTAAACCATTAATTACTCCTCCCATTCTTAAGGTTCAGGAGAGAAGTTCCAGCTGTTTGCTGTTTTGATTGGTTACTCCACCCATCAATTACCCTGGGAGGGGCCCACTGACAAGGCCCCTTGTGAATATCCGGGGACCATTAACATTTTACTATAGTTACTTTATCTCCTCTATTCTTGCATCTCTCCTGATATCCATCTGTCTTCGTTTGCCATGGCTGCTGTGACAAATCTCACAAACTGGTTGGCTTAAATGATAGGAATTTATTGTCTTACAGTTTTGAAGGCTAAAATTCCAAAATCAAAGTGTCTCTAGGCCATGTTTTCTCCAAAGTCTGTAGCATTCTGATGGTAATTGACTGGCAGTCAACCTCCTTCTGTCACATGGTGATTCTCTTCCTGTAGCTTCTACTTCTGTGTCCAAATTTCCTTTGTTTTAAGGACTCCAGTCATAGGATTAAGGCCCACTCTGATTCAGTTTGGTCTCATGTTGGTTTTTGGGTTTTTTTTGTAAGTAAACTTTATTTCAAATTCAAAAAATAAAATAACAAACAAAAGGCAGCTTAAAAAGTTATGAAAGCATAACTCCAAAAAATTCTGTCCAGGCACTTTTATCTCATCTAATCCTAAAAACAAACCCAGTTGTTCCTCTAGTGTTCAGAAAAATACATAGATTGGTTAAATGATATGATCCAGGTCTCCTTGTTAGTGAAGAAAATGAAGGAAAAAAATGCTAACTCATATCTCATAAAACTAAACCCCATATTCTTTTTTCTTTTTCTTTTTCCACCTTTGGCACTGATATAGTACCTGTATTAGTTTGCCAGCGGGCTGCCAATGCAAAGTACCAGAAATCTGTTGGCTTTTTAAAAGGTTTGTTTGGGGTAAAAGCTTATAATTCCAAGGCCATAAAACATCCAACTCGAGGCATCATAAGAGATACTTTCTCACCAGACAATTGCCACACGTTATCACGTTAAGAAGTTGAATCAAAGCACTGAAGTGATTTTATCAAGTAATCAAAGGCCCCTCTGCTGATTTTAATGCAATCAAATGTTGAGCGAAGCAAGCCAGACACAAAAGGACAAATAACTGTATGAATGCGTTACTATGAACCAAATATATTGTGCAACATATTGTTTGATTAAAAAAAAAAATTATATGTATCCATTACATTTAATTGAGAAATGTATATATTTATCATCTGTATTTACTTTTTAGTTTTTTAATTGTTTATATTTTCAATTATTAAATGTACAAAATAAAGTTAAAAAAAAGAAAGAAATCTAGGTCGGTTCTGGAAAAAAAAAGTTGTTGAATCAAAGCACTGAAGTGATTTTATCACGAAATCTAATCAAAGGCCCCTCTGCTGATTTTATTTTATTTTATTTTATTTTATTTTATTTTATTTTATTTTATTTTTATTTATTTATTCATTTTAAAGATTTTATTTATTTATTCATTTATCCCCCCCTTGCTGCCTGTGTTTGCTGGGTCAGCTAACCACGCCATGCGGGCGGGCCCGCCTTCACCAGGAGGCCCCGGGAACCAAACCCGGGGCCTCCCACATGGCAAACGGGAGCCCCACTGATTGAGCCACAACCGCTTCCCTCCTCTGCTGATTTTAATGCAATCAAAGGGTATCATACCCAGAGGAATAGATTAGTTTACAATCTTTCTCTTTTTTGGATTCATAAAATAATCTCAAACTGCCACAGTACCTTCTTTGCTTTTGCTACAAAAATATATACAATATTATTTTTAACTATAGTCTGAAAGTTACATTAGATATATTTTTCCCATGTATCACCATATTCTTAACACCTTGTAGTAGAAGAACATTCCAGTATTTATATTATTAACTACAGTCCCCATCTGCTGCTGCAGTTTGGTCTCACCTTAAAAAGATCTCCAAAGCTTATTAATGAATTCATAACCACAGGGAAGGGGGCGGTTAGGATTTGAGTTCAGTCTTTGTGGGGGACATGATTCAGTCCCACATACCTTCCATCAGTTTATCTTTTTTAAAAAAATGCATTTCAAAGTAAATTGTAATCATCAGGGCACTTTCCCCTAAATACTACAGCTTTTATCAGTAAACTTTTTCATAAATACTTGTTTTTCTTTTTTCTTTGAGATAAAATTTACAATAAACCAAAATCTTAACTGTATATTTGCTGATTTTGACTAATGCCTGTATTACCCAAACCTCTACTGAGATATAGAACATCATCACCCCAGAAATCTCCCTCATTCCCATTTGTAGGCATCCCTCATCCCTCTGCCCCCCAGAAATAGCCACTCTTCTGATTTTTTTCTCCTGTGGATTAGTTTTGCCTCTTCTTTAACTTCATATAAAGGATTCATATAGTATGTTTTTGTGTCTTGCTCTTTTTGAGATTCATTCACGTATATTTTAGTACTTCATTTTGTTGTAATGATCAGAGAAAATCCTTTTTCCTTTTTTCAAAATTGCTTTATGATAATTGACTTTCATGTAACATTACTGCAAGCTGAACATTTTTCAGCTGATGGAAAAAACTTGTGCAGCAAAGGGAGGATATTACCTATAAATATTTAATTGGGATTAGAATTCCTGGTTTGCTCTCTTTTCAATTTTGTTTATTAGATAAGACATCTTCTTTCATAATGCTCTTTTATTTGATGGATATGACTTGAGCTGTGGGATTTTTTTCTCAACATATTTATTTGCTTAGGAAGTTTATTTTGTGATTTATAAATAATATTTTATTTCCTATGTAACTTTTAAAAAATTATTTTCCTATAGTCGTGCTGGTATAGAGGATTCTAAGAAGTGGGGGATGCTGTTTCTCGTGAATCAATTATTTAAAATCTACTTTAAGGTATACTTTATTTGAATACTTTATAATAGATCTTTATAAATTTTCTTTCTCCATATCCTGCCTAATATTGGATTATTTCTATTAATTACTTGCTAGCCTCCCTGGCAGTATTTGGGAAATTATCATAGTCATATTCGTAATTATAATAGCTAACATTTATTGAGTGCCTACTAAGTACAAGGCACTATTTTAAATGCTTTATAGGTATGATCTTATTTAAATTTTGACCTTGCACTGTGTTAACATTATCTTCAGGGGAAACTAATGCACCCATTAAATTAAGTAACTTGCCCAGTGTGGTGGAACTGGCCTTTAAAAGCAGATGGTTTCACTTCAGAGCTTTCTACCCTTTATCACAGTAATTAACTATTTGAAAATAGATGGGTGCATAGATGTATGTCAAGAAAAATAAACCATCCTTTGCTACATGAAATGATGAGCGGCATCATCACAAATCAACAGCTAGAATTTGGATCCTTGAGGCTTTAAATCTATATCACATATTTAACTTGTTTTCCATGACCATGTTGCTTTAATCTATACAGCATGTCTTTGCTGACAGTCACAAAGGGTCATCATTTGAACATAAGTTTAGCTGCCTTGAAGCGCAACTCTCTCTTTGAAGTGCTTCTTAGGGCTTCCAAAGTAAATGTAATTATATGCCATGCAGTTTTACTTTTTATTTTTATTATTAATTAATTAATTTTGATGGATATAATTTTTATAATTCACATTTTAAGGGGACAGATACTTAGGAAGTAGAAGCTTATATTTATTCTGCCACCTGCCTGGTTTTTAAAAAATATTTTAAATGGATTGTTATTTATTATAGATCAATAAACTCCATTTGTGTAAACCCCTAATTAGAGCAATCGACAGCTCAAATCTGAAAGATGATTACAGCACTGCCCAGAGAGTTACATACAAATACTATGTTGGACGCAAGGCTATGTTTGATAGTGACTTTAAGCAAGGTATGTTATTAATCTTTTTTTCAGTATTTTCAATAAGATATTGCATTCTGGACAACTTAAGTTATATAGATAGTTTCAGAGAACACAATTACTGTATTTTATTATTACTTAATGTGGACTAGATGTATAAACCAAAGTTCTTTATTCTTTTGACACTAAAATTGATTAAATAAATGGAAATATTTTTGAAGGTTCTTAATCCATAGTGGGTTTTTGAAATACATGTCAGAGTTGGTTTATCATGGATGTCCTTTTCTTGGTGAGGTGATTAAGTATGGCTATTCTTTGAATTGAATATAAGTAATTATTTTCTGTCTTTGCTTTTTACCTCAGAGTACTTATGCTATATTGACATAGGAAATGGAGATTAGGATAACACTTAGCTTCAATTAAGTGTTTTACTACCCAAAATCACTCACGGAAAAGACTTACCAAGCAGTGAGAATATATCATTGGATCTACTATCATATTTTTTGTTTATAGTTTAAAAAATAGTTATGTATACTGGCATTGTTATTGTATCATTTCTGCAATTTCATTAAATTACGTTTTTATATTAGTTTATATCATTAGCTTTCTCAGGAACATCAAACTCAGTTTTTTCTTTTCAAACTTTTTGATTAGCTGTCATAAAGTTATTTGTGATCTCTTTTATAGTATTCAAATCAGGCTTTTAAAAACTCATTCATTCAACAAATATTTGTTGAGTGTACACTCCAAAGTACATGAAGCTACATAACTTTAGGCAAATAAAGATAGATATATAAAATAGCTTCTCTGCCTGTGCTATCATAAGCATGAATTCTCTGATAACATAAAATAACAGCTTTTTGGAAATAATTGCTTTAGTTTTAATTCTATAGACTTACATAGGTCAACTTTTTATTTTCTTAAACAAAATTTTTAGTAGACCTAGGTCTTTCAAGAGGGGTTTTCTTTGGTTATTCCTCCCTTACTTTTTGGTTTTTCCCCTTAAATATGAAGCTTAGGAGCAGAAGATTTTAAATTATATTCTATTGAATTCTATTAAGATATTGATATGTTTTTCTTCTGAAGATTCATTGAATGGTGTTTTGGAATACCTAACATAGACAGAAATGATCTATTAATATTGATGCTAGATATTTATGTAAGTTCTTCCTGAATAGTGATATGAAGTCCAAAATATAAAATGGGTGTTGCAAAGCAAGAATTGAGATTTTCAGAACTACCAAGACCCTATCTTATGCAGACAATGTCATCAGAAGCAACACACCCTCTTGCTGGGATTTGTGGCCAAGTGAACTACACTGAGATTTGCCTATGCTTCTAAAGTGTCTTCTGTCTGAGAGAACATCTTTCCAGCATCATGGAAGAAGCCCAGTTCCTCTCAATCTTGGTCTAATTAAGTTCCTCTGATTAAATTCATAACAGATCTATGCTATGCAGCTTGTAGATTTGATCATGCTAAATTGACTTTTTTTTTTTGTCTTTGGAAATATATTAAATTCATACCTATTTTATATGAAATGTAATCCCTTTTTGATGTTGCTGTCAGGACAGAATTAATTTATTATGGGTTAATAAGATGATTTTGTGAGTATATATTCATTTTATTTTAAGTGGAAGATATATAATACATCAAATTATATGCTAAGCTGGAGGATGGTGTTTTTCTTAAAGATATTTTTATCCTGAGTTTATTATATGCTTTAAAGTGTGTTTCAGAGCTTCATTTTTGTGTCTTTATTTTTCCCATGAATGTGGATTTTATTTGAGTAATTTTATTTAAACTTTTAAAATGCTAATTATAATGGCTTGCTAGATGATCTTAGGCAAATTACAGTCTCAAAGTAAGTTAATTTTTTTATTTTTTTCCTCTGTTGAATAGGACTTCCAGGCAGTTCTTTTTGAATTTGGTGCTGTAGATCTTTCTTTAGCAAAATCACTGGTCACAGAAATGAAAATGGGCTGCTCCTTTTTGTAATGATAAAGGGAAGCTTCTGCTTTTGCTTTTCATGTATGGATAAAATGAGAATAAGGAACAGCAGGAAATGCAGTTTTACTATTTTAGAATATTGGTGAATACTTGGATGCTTTGGGTGTAACATTTGATGGGGGGCACTGGACTATCTTTCTGCAGCTGAGGAATATCTGTCATTTGCCTTTGAGCATTGTCACCGTTCAAGTCAGAAGAACAAAAGAATGATTTTGATATATTTACTTCCAGTGAAAATGCTATTGGTAAGTGATTGTTACTCAGTTTTTGTAGATTGTGTTGCTTTCAAGAAGTTGATAGACTTTTGAAAAAAATGTAGTTGGCCACAGTCTTTAAATATGAGCTTAATCCAAAAAGAGAGAAAGAATAAGCTTTGGTATGTGGCCTGAACTATGTACTCCATGATTAATACTTACAGATCCTTTTAGAAAGGTTTTGCCTCTATTTTCTTGAGGCCCAGAGGAAATAAAGTCAAGGTCACATTTGAATGATGAAACTAGATTTGTACCCAGGTTTTCTGATTTCTATACCAGTGGGTTTTGTTTTTTTTTTCCCCAATATACCATGGTGTTTTTAAGAAATTCTAAGAAAAGATAGGTTACAATTTTTAAAACCTAATTCCATGATAAGAATTTTATCAAAGAAAATTCTGGTAAAAATGAAAGCATTTTTATTCTGGAAAATTAACTCTTTGTCTTAGGGTCATATGCCAACTATTGAGCTTTTGAAAAAATATCATCTTATGCAGTTTGCTGAAGTAACCAAAGCCGTAAGGTAGAGTATTATTTTTCAATGTGGGAGATTTTAAAATATGAAATTAAATAATATTTCACTCATCTTGTGTAAGAAATCATTGCTTTTTGATGTTGTCTCTTCCTGGGATTATGTTTTCTAATTATTCTTGCATATCTTTCCCTCACTCAACTCCAGTGAAGGCAATCTCTTACTACTGAATGAGGCTTTAACAAAGCATGAAACGTTTTTTATTCGCTGTGGTATTTTCCTTATCCTTGAAAAACTGAAGATCATCACCTACAGGAATCTTTTTAAGAAAGTGTAAGCAAAGTGTTTCTCTCCAAATTCTTAGTATGACTCATAGAGTTGTCAGATTATGGAAAATGTTATAATTAGAGGGGATATGTATTCTTCTGAAATAAGGATGCCTATTTGTGTGGGCCAATGTCCCATAAATTTTCCTTAAATTGTGTGGAATAAAATTAAATATCCCAAGCCCACCCATTGCCTCTTACTAGCCTTGGTACTGAGACATGACTAAGCAAATGCTCTGTCTATACTTTTGGGAAAGGGAGTTTGTTCTTATTAGATATAACACAATATTATTTGTGGTAAGAGAATTTTGTAACAAATATTTTTAAATGTTGGCCCTAAGAATCAAATACTTCATATTTTACCAAACTGTTTGGGACTAATTGCTCATTTCCTTCATTTATAATCAACTAACCTCCCCTTCCCATTCCTATTTGTCAGAAAGTTAAATTTTTATATAATTGGGGTATATAAGAATTTGACTCTCTCTGAGACCTAGTCCCAACAGGATGCAAGTTAATTCAACAAAATCAGACTTTTTATATAGCTACGTGTAGTATATCAAAAATAGTAATGACCATATTTCATTGAATAGTGTCTTACAAGATGCACCCCGAATTTAGAGATTTTAAAATGTGAGAAAATATTCATCTTACATTTAATGAAATACTCAGTAAAAATACAAAATTATATTTGTACTGGTGGCTTCCTTAAATTGAAAAGCCAAAATTATATTTAATAGCTCTTATTTTTATAGTGTGTTTGTGTATATCTAATAAGTAGGAAATTTTTTTTCATTCTTATTGAACAATGATTTGTTAAAAGATGAAGTTTCCTCCCCCCATTGACTTAATCAGTGTACCTTTTCTTGACCTTTAAAGTACTGTATCCTGTTAACTGAAGTAGACTTCTGTTTTCTTCTTTCAGGTATTTGTTACTCAAAACACATCAATTGTCTCTTGATGCTTTTCTAGTTGCTTTAAAATTCATGCAAGTGGAGGATGTGGATATTGATGAAGTCCAGTGTATTTTGGCTAATCTGATATACATGGTATATGATCACCTTGTTTTAATTTAAACAGCTATTCATAAAAGAATTGCCTCTAGAATTCGAAGCTTTAGTGTGGTAGTATTAAAATTGTTAAAAAAGTCTTTTGCTTTTGTGAAGATATTTTTTAACAGAACTAATTTTACTCCAGGAAATATAATATTCAGAGGGCTTCATAGGAAGTGAGAGTGGGTAGGTAGATATAATATATATTTCTATATTCTCCACCTTGTATTTATTCATTATCATCCCATTGAATTGAATTGTCCTAGTATTGGGGAAGAATGTTATGCCAAGGAATGACTTAATTAAATCACAGAGCATCTTGATGTGACTAATTCAGAAATAAAAATTCCAGGGGATGGATGTGGCTCGGGTGGTTGGGCGTCCGTCTCCCATATGGAGGGATCTGGGTTCGATCCCTGGGACCTCCCGGTAAAAATAAAATAAAATAATAATAATAATAATAATAATAATAATAATAAAGCCAACCTTTTTTTTCCTCCTACAGGGTCACATTAAAGGCTATATATCACATCAGCATCAGAAACTAGTTGTTAGCAAGCAAAACCCATTCCCTCCATTATCTACAGTGTGTTGAATATATAATCCTGTGGATGGAAAAACAGTTTGTTACTTTTGCTTTCAATCATGATGACATCAGTATTGATACTGTTACATTATTCTCTGAAGCCGGGAAACTGTTCAAGGCACCTTTCTCAGGGATCCTGAGACTGTGAATTTGCCAGCTTGTACGGATAACTTGAAATGCTCGTTTGTCATTCATAACTAATGTTAACTTCGTGAGGATTTGAAATTCCTTTTTCTGAAAATAAAAAAACCTCAGTTTGCTCTAAGTATTTGTGATATGTATGTAAAGCATGTTTGTCTTGAAGGCAGCTACACAATTTACTTTTCGTAAATGTTCATAAAAGCTATCTTTGTAACTTTTTAAACTGTTTCTATAAAAAAGGTATTCTGAATTTAGACAAATGACATATTCTTTATTATATCCTCTGCGATACATCTATTTTTAAATATTAAATTTGAACATTTTATGTGATCAGAATGTTTGGTTAACTTATGGCTTCTTTTAAAACCCAAATTTAATTTGATTTAAAATTTCGAGATTTTATAGCCTGCCATTTTCAGCTTTTTCAGAGTATGCATATTCCCTTTATGAAAAAATTACTAAAGAAGAAATCTTCATAAGAAACTATTTTAGATCATCTTTGGAAAGTTACCCAATTTGAAAGCTGTTCATCCCCTTTGTACAAAGAGAAAGCATTCTAGAAAGTTTGAATTCCTTTTTATTCTACAGGTGTTTGTGTCTGGCTCCTGTGTCAGGTTCTTCTTGCTCCATAACAGACCACCCTAAAACTTAGTGACTTAAAATAACAGGCCTCGTTTATTTTGCTCATAAATCTGCAATTTGATCAGGGCTCAGTGGAGACAGTTTGCTTCTGCTCCAAATAACGTCACTTGGGGTGGCTTTACTGGGGTTAATGATCCACTTTCAAGATGGCTCCCTCCTGTGGCAGGCACATGGTGCTGAGCTGATGCTGTGGGCCTCTTCTTCATAAGGGTCTCCCCAAAAGCTGCTTGGGCTTTTTCATGGCAAGGTAGCTGGATTCCAAGTGAGTGACCCAGAAGAACCAGGTAAAAGTGATATAGCCCCTTTTATGACCTAACTTTAGTCACATCCAGTTTCAGGCTTTGAAATGTGGAATAGACTGTAGGCATATAGATTTCATGCCAGCAAGTTCTTATTGACTTGTAGGGCTGTCACTCTCCCCATCCAGCAACAAGATAAATCCAGTCACCAGTTTCCATTAGCAGAAAAGTATGGCCACTGGGGCAAGCATAGAGTGACTTCACACTGGTAAGAATAGCTCTCAGGCATTGTATACTTATTCCTCTGTTTTCTTAACTACACTTAGCTCCATTGGGGCACTGTTTCTCTACAGTTTTACATGTGGATGTCTGATCTTTCTACTACACAAAAGGGGACCTTAGACATCATTCAACTTCCAATAATATGTTTTTACAATAATTTGAATATTCAAATTTGATAAGCAGACCTGAATTTCATAATTCTGGCTTTAATAGAAGTAGAAAGCTAAGGTTTGTCAACATTTCCAGGTAATTCATTCAACTGTAAATATTGACACTTGTAATCAACGACTGACAGTTAAGGTGATAAATGTTATACTTGGCAATGAAGGAAACAGAACCCCACCTTATAAAGTGCCCTTATATATACACTCGTGGTGTAAAAGCCTATCTACAGAGTGGCCTGGTTCAAGTGCAGGGGCATACATATCATTGTGGTTGTTTAGCATTGACAAAATAATCAGTTAATCTCTGTCCAAGTGTAAACTAGTTTGGCCCTTCTAAATATCATCAAAACTAAGTTCCAATATCTTGAATTTTACTGTTTTGTTTGATTTGTTTATCTCAAATGGTTTCTAACTTTTCATTAAAGTTTAAATGCCAGCAGAACAAGTCTTTCCATTTTGAATGGCTCTTAAATGTCTCAGTTGGTGGTTCAGGCCTTTCACTTTCTCTGTAATAGTCCTTGTTTTTACAGAGCCCATAATTATTGGAATGAAAGTCTTCATCAGCTTTTCTTCTGCTTATGCTGTGTTTGTAATAATTTTCAAATAGGGTTTATACTTCCTCAAATCTAAATTTGTAGTGTAAATTAATATTATAAAACAAGATTGCAGATATTTCTACAGCATTATTAAAAATTGCAATGCTTGTTTGCTGAAGTTTTTTTAGATTTAATTTCAGCATTTATTAAAATGAGAATATATTATTTTTCTAATATATGTTTAAACTTATTATTGCTTTTTACTTTATTATTCTTTCATACTTAAACAATATACAAAATTCAAGATAGCATTATGAACCTCCATATACCCATCACCCGGTTTCAACAATTATCAACTCATTGCCAGTCTTGTTACATCTATTCCCCATCCATTTCCATCTTCTGTATTATTTTGTAATGAAACCCAGATATTACATTTTAACCATAAATATTTCAATGTATCTCTCTAAAAAAGGACTCTACTATTTTTTAATTAATTAATTTTTTATTAGAGAAATTGCAGGTTCATAGAAAATTCATGCAGAAAATACAGAGCTCCCATAAACCCCTACTCACATACACAGGTTCTCTATCACCAGCACTTTGTACCAGGTGGCACCCCTGTTACAATTGATAAAACAACATCACTATAATTATACCATTTTGAAACCACAGACCATAGCTTACATTAGGGCTTTCAAATCATCAGTAGGCATTTAAGCCAGTGACCTATTTACCTTATGGTAGTTTGAAAATAATACAACCAAATTTCATTAAGACTTTCAGATTCTCTACAGCCATACCCCTTAGTCTGAGTTAAATTAGCATATTTAATTTTGCCACAGTCCTTTCTGAAAAATAGGCCAATTCATCTGCAGATTGGGAAAAAAAGTTTAATCCTAGAATTAAAGTATAATATCAAAAATGAAAGATGCTTGGTATATTTAAAAACAGTAAGATTTTAAATATCTGTATCTATCTTTTCTATTCTTGGTTGAAACTGCAGTCTTCATAATGAAAACAGATTATCATTATTATTCAACAAATGTACTAAATACTGTGCTAGGTTTACCAACCCTATTTGGTAGATGCTATTATTATTCCCATTTAGAGATGAGGAAACTGAGACACAAAGAGGTTAAATAATTGCCCAAGAGTTATACAACTAGTTATGTAGCAGAGTTGAACAATTTCCTTCCCATTAGTAAGTACCTTTCCTGGCACTCAATCCTCTTTTAAAGGCCCAAAGTTTTCTGTCTTTCTTCCCAATCCCTTATACTTCCTGATCCTTTTCTCTAAAACGGTTTCTATATAGTATTTTAGTAATTGGAGCAGTTTGATATTATATATGAATTCCAAAAAGAGATACTGATTATGTTTGTAAACTGGGCTGTTCCTCTGGGCATGATAACCTTTGATTGTACTAGATTCAGCTGAGAAGACTTTGATTAAATTATGTTAAAATTAGGGCTTTGATTCAACCACATCATTAGGCTGACTCAGTTTGAGTCCCTGCCCCTTTTGTGGACTATATAAATGGACATTCACTCGAGGAGGACACAGAAGTAGAGGCACAGAAAAGATACACAGAGGAAGAGAGACAGCTCCGTAGACACGGTTGAGACACTGGGGAGAGAGATGAGCCATTTGCCTGATAGTTACAGCTGACCTTGTGAAGAGAACAGAGCAGCTGAGCCCGGAAAGAAACTAGCCACAGGAAGAGAGACATGCCCTTTGCCAGCCTACAGCTGAGATTGTTAGTAGCTGGACCCAGGGAGCCTTAAGAGGAAAGAGGAAATCTGAACCCTTGCAGATGTCGCCCGCCATCTTGCTTCAACACGTGGCAATAGACTTGGTAAGGAAGTAACCTTGAGTTGTACTCTTTAGGGCCTTGTAACTATAAGCTTTTACCCCAAATAAATACCCTTTAAAAAAGCCAACAGATTTCTGGTACTTTGCATCAGCACCCCTTTAGCTGACTAATACATTATTATTTTAGTATTACTTTATTTTACTATTATTTAGTATTGCTAATCCTCTTCAAGTTGCCTCTTCCAACATTTAGCAGTCATTTCACTTATACTGGCAATAGGTAAACCCAACAGAATTATGAAATTATGTTTTGTCCATAACTGACTTAAAAGCTTCCATACCAAAGACATACACTTATTCGTAGGAGGTTATTATTAGACTAAGCTATGTTCATCGACTACTTAGCATCAGCAAACATTGGATGTGAAAAAGTAGACAATTTTAGAAAACTGGGTTTTATTACTGACATATTTTATTATTTAATATATCAGTTCCTCTTTTAAAGTCTCTGTTTAGATGAAAAGTTCTAAGGAAACAATTATCACAACATTTAGTAATGATCTAGCAAGCAATAACTCATCGTTGTATGCTGACTAGGTTTTTCTCAAGCTGTAATAGCTTTACAATTGTTTTGTTGTAATAATTTCAGTTTATCCCCATGGTTGCAGTTAAAATTTGGAGTTTCACCATTTATTTTATTCTTTCTAATTTGCTGAGTTGTAATTACTTCATTATTTGTGCAAACCAGAGTGAGTATCTTGAAATCTTTGTGAAAAGAAATACCTGTCCATATTCTTCTGTTGGTAATGAGCTCATAATCCCTGTCAAAAACCAAGTGCCTCTGTGTTCTCTTGCAACAATGCTTCCCTCCAACCACTGTCCAGCGCCCAGTTCACTCTTCTCACAATACATCCTTGTTGTGACTGTCACATTAAGTACTTTTCCACATTCCTCTCCATCAAAATGTGTAACTGGCAACTGTATTAGTGAATTGCCTGATTCAGTCGCATTGACTGTCCAGCCACTGACAAGGCCCACTTTCCCTGGAATCAGAATGTGTTCTGCAAAGTCTTTTTCAGGCATGCAGATGGGAAGCCCAGTGCTGAGGCACTGAATGGGCTCTTCCAGCTCTAACAGTGAAATATCATTTTCCCCAGTTTCTTCATTGTACCTCATGTGCACATAAATTCTCTTTATCTTGATTGTCAATAGGTCATTACTCCATCTGTTAAAGTCTGAAATAATGAACATTCACATGTTTATTTAATGTCTGGTTTTCAAGGTTGAAATAATAATTAGAAATTAGTTTCTCAGTGAGTCATGGTATGAGGCATGATAGAATATGCCATAGCTAACTGCATTGATCTCTAGTATTCGTCTATGGATTTAAAGGTAAATAACAAGAGTGAGTGTTTCAACGAATTTCCATGACCTTTCCTCACACTGTCCTTTAAATAAAATCAAATTAACTTCTGTGGAGTCTTTTTTTGGATGTGGGGTGGGGTAGTAGGATGTAAATACAGTGGTATTTGGTATAATGGTCAAAAAGTAGGAAGGAATTATGAGGAATTTCTCCTAAATACAAACTAACCAAGATTTGGCTGTTCAGAAATAGTTTTTAGGCTGACATTTTGATGATTGAACATTTAAGGGTGATGAGTAGAAATCTATTTATAAGATCTTCAGATTTGTGAGCTAGCAGTCATACAGTGATTTGCGTTTTATAGATTACTTTCACAGAGTATTATTTAACATTTACAACATCCTTATGGGATAGACATTATTGCCCATTTTTAATAGATGAGAAAATTGGCACAGTTAAGTCAGATAATAAGCCCAAATTCACACAGCCCAAGGTCACATTGGTAGTGGGGGAACTGGAACCCAGCTCTTTTGATTTTCAGCTAGTTGCCCATCTCATACCACAATTGTTCCATTTCAATCTCAAATGAAGTTATATTTTTATGGAATGTATTTTCTTCCTTATACTAAATATTAGTTAACATTTGCCTGTTTACTATGTCGAGACATTCTCAACATAGTATTTTACAATACGTATTTTACAAGTGCTTTCTGATTTTATAGTAAGTATCTCAATTCAGTTGTGTCTTGCTTTAGGCACAAGATTCCAGGTTTTAAATTTTCATTCCTACACAGGATAGTCTTTATTTTCAATATGCTCTTGTACAAATTAGTGATAAAATACTTACTTGTTTTCACACTAATATTTCTGTGTATGAGTGAACATTTTGCTGTTGTCAGTATAAACTTTTCCTGTATTATAACACCACCACAGAAGTCTTCTTCTTCAGAATTTGTTAATATTACCTTTTGAAAACCAAAACAGACAGTAGCTAGTGACAATTTGCAATATTAGGGAGTAGTATAGTGTAATGGTTGAAAAGTATGTGCTTCAAAAGTATTTACTCCAAAGGTACATCCTACCCCACCATTTAATGGCTACAAGTCCCTGACAGTCTAAGCTTTTGTTTGCTCAGCTCTAAAATGGAGTGTACACTTCTCACTCTGGCCAAGGTGGAGTAACAGGGATTGGATATACCCTCCTACCTGAAACAATTAAAAAATAGACAAAATACATGAAACCATGGTTCTCAAGACATTGGACTTTAAGCAGCAAAGGACAGTAATACCTGAGAGATGTTTGCTTCAGTTTACTGCCTTAAGAGAGTTTCCATGCCACAGGGCAGGAAGGGGTTACCTAGGTGGGGACCCAGTGGACTCCCTGACTAAGGGGATAGATGTGAGAGCCCAGGAAGAGTTTGCAGGACATATGGAGAGGAGTGAAGTTTACAAAATGAGAATTTTGGAGATCTGCAGAAGACCCCCTTCAGTTTTCAGCTGAGTAATAATTAACACATGCATGTGAGGAAACTACTAAAGGTCAAGGAAAGAACCACCTGAAGGATTAGAGGGAACAGTGCTCAGCACTCACACAGGGGTAAGAACAGTGCCTGTTCCCACCAGCTGGGTTGAAAAAACTCATGATTTATGGTCCTTGAGTAGAGCACACAGAAGGGTCTTGTCTTAGTAGTGGAGAATAACTAGCCCTAGACTAAAGACCACTCTGGTCCTACCTAGAAATTTTTAGCTCAATATCCTAAATGATCAAACAATTGCCAAGTATCTTAACTGTATCCCAGAATAAAACTCAATATTTATAGAACAAAAATATCCAACACCTGAAAAGATAGAATTTGCAATGTCTGGCAACCAATTAAAGACATAGAAGAAAGCAGGAAAACATGACCATGATAAAGAGAAAAATCTATCAAAACTGACTAAAAACTGATAGATTAGAATTAGCAGAAAAGACGATAACAGTTATATCTGAATTACAAATGTTCAAAGAGTTCAGTAGAGACATTAAATATATATATTCTGTGTGGGATTAATGGTAGATTAGTCACTCGAAATTATTGTGACCTTGAAGACAAGCAATAAAAACTGTCCATAATGTAGGAGAAAAAAAATGACCATCACAGAGTTGTGGGACTTCAAGCAGCTTAATTTGAGTCCCCCAAGGAAGAGAGGGGAAACAGAAAATATATTTGAAGAAACTAATGGTGAAAATGTTCCCAATTTTGATGAAAACTAAACCCACAGATCCAAGAATCTCAACAAACCCAAAGTACAAGAAACATGAAGAAAACTACAGCAGGACACATCATAAGAGAAAAACCTTAATAGCAACCAGGGGAAAAAACATGTATAGGAGAACAAAGATAAGGATGACACATTTCTCTTTGGAAATAAGTAAAATGACAGTGTGAAAACATGTTTAAAGTATTGAAAGGAAAAAACCTCAACCTAGAATTCTGATTCCATATAAAATATCTTTCAAAGATGAAGATGAAATAAGGGAGTTGAAATAAAAGATTTGAAAGAATTCATCATCAGCAATCTTGCCCCAAAAGAAATATTGAAGTCCATCAGGCAGAAAGAAATTGATAACAGATGGAATTCTGAATCTGCAAAAAGGAATGAAGAGTACTAAAAATGGTAAATATATTCCATTAAATATATGACTACACTCCAGTATATATGTAAGATTTTTTTCTGATTATATAAGCTTTTTTTTACAGGATAATTTACTGCTTTAACAAAAATAATAAAAATGTAGTATGGGATTTATATATAGAAGTAAAATGTATGACAACAATTGCACAAAGGTCAGGAGGGGGGAAATGGGAGTGTACTGTTTGAAGGTTCTTATCCTAGAGTGAGGGAATGTAATAGCAGTTCAAGGTAGAGTGGACCAGGATAAGTTAAAGATGTATACCATAAACCCTAAAGAAACCACTAAACCAAATAAAGAATTATAGCTAATATGCTAACAAAATAAAATGGAATCATAAAAAATAGTTAATTAAATAGAAGACAGAAAAAAGAGAAAGAACATATAGAAAAATGGAGAATAGCAAAATGATAGATTTAAATCTAAGCATACCAATAATAACAATGTAAATGGTCTAAATACTCCAGTTAAAAGAGTGGTTTTTCAGGTTGGATGAAAATAAAAGACTAATAACAGGGATATAAAATGAAAATGAAGTAAAGCATTACCCACATAACACCAGTACTGGCTCAAGAAATGTTTATGATAAATTTACATCTTCTAACGAAGTGGAAAATGCCAAGAAAATATTTTTAAAAGGTTTATAAATGTAATCTCATTTTTAGAAATCTTATGTTTATTAATAATAGTTGGCATTTATTGAATACCTACCATATGTTAGATTCATTATCTTTAATCTCTACATACATTATCTCTAATCTTCACTACAATTCTGGATGGTATTATTATCTTCATTTTAAGTGAATAAAACCAAATTTGAGGAATGAGCAATTATAGCAATAGCCTGCTAGACTTGGTAAAATGCAGTGGAACTCGGTAACCAATTTCTTACCTAGAATGTAAGAAATAACTTCTAAAGATAATTTTCAACTTTATATCCTACCAAGTCAATTACTTTCTTTTTCAGTGTCTTCTTGGAAAATACCATATATATATATTTTTTAAGATTTTATTTATTTATTCATTTATCCCCCCCTTGCTGCTTGTGCTCACCGGGTCAGCCAACCACGCCGTGCGGGCGGGCCCGCCCTCACCAGGAGGCCCCGGGAACCGAACCTGGGGCCTCCCATATGGTAAACGGGAGCCCCACTGATTGAGCCACAGCCGCTTCCCCAAATACCATATATTTAACTCAGTTAAATAACTTCAGAATTATTTATAGCACTTGAATAAAAATCTAATAATATTTAGATTGCCTGGGTCAATATGTCTCCAAACATATATATCTAGATAGATAGATAGATAGATAGATAGATAGATAGATAGATAGATAGATAACGTTTTTTTTGTTTTGTTTTGTTTTTTTAAGAGAATGTTCATTTTAGAGATTATAGCCGTCAGCCTTGCTGACACTAATGCTTCTTCTGTAGGTTAAAATGGCAACTAATATTCTGTTGAGTAGTTAGGGAAACTGATGACAGCATGTCATAATTAGAGTTAGACCGTCATCATTATTTGTTAAAGGATTGGTTGTGTACATTGAGCAGTTATCTGTTTAATCCATCATAGTCTAAGGCTTGCCTGAGCCCAGTGATGCGTCAGACCATAAGAATGGGAATATGAATAATGGGTCTTAGAAAGGTTAAGGAGGAAAAGCAATAAAAAGAAAATTCTAACTAATTAAGCTAATAATTAGCATTCTGGCCTTTATCCCTTCCTGTCTATCATTCTATTTACTCTACCTTATTTCAGTCTCTTTTCATTTCCATTCCTTGAGCTAAATTATATTCTCTAGCCAGTCCTGAACACTGAAGTCTTCAAAACAGGCAGTGTTTGAAGTGCTTTAATGGTTTTCTTTTTTCTCATTTACACTTTTTTTTGTCTGTCTTCTTTTTGGTGCATCACTTCACCGCGCATGGGCATGAGCCTCTCAACGCTGCACAGGTCTGGGACGCCTTTTTTTTTTTTTTTTCTTTTTTTACCAGGAGGTCTCGGGGATCAAACCCAAGTCCTCCATATGGTAAATGGGAGCTTAGTTGCTTCAGCCACAGCTACTTCCCTCTTTATACTCTTAACAACCCTATGACATAGGAACTTATGGCAGACTGCTCAGAACCCCTCTTTCTTCCATTGTAATAGAGTTTTTCGAGCTGGACATAGGAATACCCACCTAGAGACTTTCCCATCCTTTCTTGCAGCCAAGGTAGTTCATGTGAATACATTCTTAGCAATGGAATGTGAGCACTGGTGATGTGTACAACTAGCCTGTCGTTTTCATAGACAAAATTGGATGCCTTGGACTTCTTCCACTTTTTCTGCAGACTAGAACATAGGCATGGCAGTGACCCAGCTTCAGTCATGCTAATGAGGATAAACCCTTAACTGATGGGAGGGCAGCAAAGTGGAAGGTACCTGGGTCCCAAAATAACCATATAAAGTAGAGCTGTCCTGCAATCATGGACCAGCCGACTGAGAATCTCTTTGTTTCACACATGTAGCCTTTAACCTGGGGATTTAATGCTATTATTTTCTTCATTTTATATATGAAAAAACTGAGAGAGATTATATAATTTTCTAAGGGTCCAAGGTCACACAGCTAATATGTGATAGAGTTGGGGTTTGAGTTCAGAGCACTGCTGTTAGCCACTATATTATCATGTGAAAACATTTTTCCTGAAAAGACAAAAATTCACAGGTTCAAGAAGCAGAACAAAATCCAAGGTAGATAACAGGAGATTGACACCTAGTCATATTGTATAGCAAAATTGAGGAATACCAAAGACAAAGAGAAGATCTTAAGGCATCCAGAAAACCTAGACTACCTAGAAAGTAATGGTAATTAGACTGTCGACCAGCTTTCCAACAGCAACAATGGAAGTCCTAAGACATTGAAATATCTTTAAGGGTTAGCAGGAAAAAGATCAATTTAGTATGCTTAGCAAAACTGTCTTATAAAAATCAGGGTAAAATAAAGACATTTTCACAAAAACTTAGAGAGTTTATTACCTACAGAACCTCATTAAAGGAACTTCTAAACCTGTGCTGCCCAGTATGGTAGTCACTAGCTTCATGTGAATCATGAGCATTTGAAATGTGACTGGTCCAAATTGAGATGTGCTGTAAGTTTAAAATACACAACATTTTTGAAGATTTCATATGAAAATATGTGAGAAATCTCAACAATTTTTTTATATTCATTGCATGTTGGAATAATATTTGGATATATTGGGCTAAACAAGATATATTACTAAGATTAATTTCATCTCTTTTTACTTTTATTAATGTAGCTATTAGAAAAGTTCTAAAGTACATATGTGGCTCACGTATTTCTGTTGGATGTCTGGATTTACATGGGTAAATCTAAACCAATATTTGTGGTATATATCATACCTATTTTGGGGAGTTTTAAAAAATAAAAAATAAAACTAGTCAAAATATCAGGGGAGCTTAGAGTGAGATGCTTGAAATTATTTGGGAGGAATAATTTCCTCCCAAATATAATAACTATATATTGCTAATTTAAATGTGCATGCTAAAATGTCAAGAGTAACAAATAAGTAGCAATAGATTATTTGCCTTTTAAACCAGAGAGGGCGGGGGGAGGAAAATAACAAAATCTAATGCCAAAGAAGAGAAGTTTAGTGAATAAAATAATGGAGCTGAAATTCAAACTAAGCAGATAGAGAGGCAAGCCTGTGCCCTTAACCACTGGGATCTTCTGCCTCCTAGACAGTAGCATGGCAGTGATGCAAAGTATGTCGGACACCATGTCATAGTGGTTTAGAAACTGAAGTGGTAATATAAGCCATGCCTTAAAGATGCTTATATTCTAAGAAAAATGACATTGGTAATAGCTTTTTGAAGTACCTAAGAATGGCTCTGGATGGAGGCTGTTAATAATGGTGTGATTTTTTATTTATAGCAATTAGTGAAGACATCTGAAGTTGTGAATTTAGCATTGGTAAGTGCTTTGAAAATGTGATAAGAAAATTAGTAAATAGTTTACCTAAATAATGAAACCAGTTTCACTTAGTCTTTACATTTCTGATTGGCAAAGAGGGTAGAAGTGACAAGCAAGGTGAAATTTGAAACATAAAATTAAAACACATTTTAAAAAATTTTCTGTTACCTGCCATGGAAAATTCTGAAGATTCTCTTTGCGTTCCCACAGTGTTGAGATACATTCAGGACTCAGGATTCCACATGCACACTTCTCTTCGTTTGTGATGACAAAATGAGAAGAAAAGTCAGTGCCTTCCAAGTTGTAACTATTATTTCTTAATGCTTATTATTTTGTGATAATTCATACATATATAGAACATAGTGAAATTAAATTACCTACTCTATGTCTTTACAATTTAACTTAGATAATATAATAATCTGAGCAAGCCTTGTAATTTAAATAGCACCTTTTTGGTCATTTTTGTTGCTCCAACATGGAGATAGGGACCACTGGTTGTATTATAGTTATTCTTCATTACAAAAAGAAGAAATGGCCTTTTAAATTTTACTGTATAAGAAGAAAAGAAGATGTGGAATGGAAATTGACAGAGTTGAAAGAGTGAGACTACTTTTTCTGATTTGAGAACTTACCATTTGGAATGCATAATTTGTGATCCTCACCAAGTTTATACCCCTTAGCACAACTGCACATAAAGGATTCCTGTCCTGGATGGCAAAAGTGTTGGCATCCATCAGTCCTCTCTGGGTGACATTCATTTTTAGCTGAAAATGTTTAAAAAATTACAGAAATGTTATCATGGAGGTAGTCATTTTTATGACTATCTCTTTGAGCATTGGGGCTCTGCTTTTTCAGTCCAAATGCTCTCATTCTTTTGAGAATGTTAGCTCTTTCCATAAGCCTTTCCCATACATGCATGTTTCAGGAATGTGCATGGAGCCATCCAGGAAGAGAGTGCCCTGAGGGTCCTGGGCAGAGGGAGCAAAGTTGTGAACGCCTGAGGTGAGAAGAGCTCTGTGTGGCTGATTGGAAGACTTGCCTTCCAGAGGGCTGGCACCAGCCAGGGCAGAGTGGACGGAGATAATGTTGGAGACAGAGGCCTGATTGGGCCCCTACCTTCTTCACAGTTTGGATATTTTGCACATTGTAATGGGAAGCCATAGAAGACTTTGGAGTAAGGGAGTTAAAAAGGTCTAGTTTATGTACTAAAAAGATTGCCCTCCTGTTATGTGAGCAGGGGAGGAAACACTGGGAGCATGAAGGGTGGAAACGGGCTGTTGAAGTCCAGGCAAGGGGGCTTGGTTTGTGTAGTGGCAGTAGAGACTGACGCCATGAGTTCGATAGATAGTTTGGAAGTAGAAACCTCAGGACGTCTCCAGGGAATGGGGATGGGTTTGAGGGAGAGGAGGGAGTCTATCATGACTCCCATGTTGGCGGCTTGAGCAGCTGGGGATGGAATTACTTTCTACTGAGATGGAGAAGAAACAAACATGTATGGGAGTGAGAATCAAATATCACTTTGGCACATGTTAGATTGAGATTTGTGACACTTCCAATTGGAGCTATTATGAAGGCAGCTGGAAATGGAAATCTGGACTTCATAGGAGAGGTTCGAGCTGGGGGAAAAAAACTTTTTGTACCAGAAAATGACTCCTCTTTGACCAGAGGCATTGAAACTATAAAATCAATTTATTTCTGTATCTGATGATTATTAATAGGAAATTGGTTTCTCCCCATCCTGACTAAATAAATGTTGCAGAAATAAAGGATATTAGTTTTATGATGGTTTAAGTTGTAACTGAGTGGAGTCTCAGATTGTCATAACTTGGATCTGATAATGCCTGCTTGTGGCCCTACCCACACCCTCTTATAAATTTTCTCTCCACATTCGGTATCACTCCAGCTTATGATAAAATGTATCCCAGGAATTCACATGAATATTATGAATCACATTATGAATGCGATAGGTGGGAATGGGTTTGGGAGGAAAAGGGACCCTAAGACATGCAAAATATTGGGGAGGCAGTATTTGTGGGGTAGAAGGGCATTTCAAAGAATGACTGCTATCACATGGTTCTTTTTTTTCCACTTGGAGTAAAATCAAATATGGTTCACATGGGTTACATTGGGATTTGAGCTTAAATCACCAGGAGGGTGGTCGCGATTGAGGAGAAAGCATTGATTGAAAGCCTGAGGTCCAAATGTATTGGGAAACCTGTGGCCTAAAGCAGAGGTGGCCTGGACAGTTTGGGAGCAACCTGCCTAGCACCCGATCTCACCGTATGCACAGTTCCTTCCTTCATAGCCATAGGAGCAGTTGCAGGTATAACTGCGGATATTGTCATGGCACGACCCGTTGTTCAAGCAGGGCTGGGAGATACACTGGTTGCCACCTATCAGAAGAGCAACAGGTGGGAGATGGAAACCTTATGGCAGGGTGATGGGGTGGGGTGAGTTGGTCTCCAAGCATCTCATTAGTTTTTACCTCTGTCAGCAAATAGGTGCACTAACTCATCCCTTCACCTTTCAGACCATCTGCCCTGTGGTTGCAGTTCTTCAAGGATGTTGAGGTTTCCAGGAGGCAGGAAATTAGAGGGCACAGCTGGAGACCACAGGTTATTATCGGGTGTTCTCCCTGTCTGGCTGGATGTTATTTTCTGTGTGTCTACATGCATTTCCCCAAAATGTCTTTCATTAACAGATTTGTTCCGTATGAGGCTCCGTTTTAATTTCCCCCCTTTCTTCAACCTTTCTTCTGTGCTTAATTACCATTGTGATTGATAATTGCTTAAAATATTCTGTTACTAATTTCAAGATGGGGATTGTGGCTTAGCGCTGGCATCAACCCCTCCTCCCCACTCCATGCACCTCTATTAGTCTTCTCGTTGCAGCCCCAGAAGCTCCAAGGAATTTCTAAGATTCTGGGAGCATATTTGGAAAACGCCGCTCGAGATGATTGCTTAGTATGTACTTGCGGGACCCCCCAGACCCCAGGGGAGTGCGGGAGCTTTCTGACTAGCTTCGTGAAGTTAAGTTCCAGTGCCCTGGGTGTTCTGGCCAGTGGTTCCAGGAGCCATCAAAGTTTAAAAAGTTTGAAATCCACTGCCCTTAAGTTGTTAACATTTCTTCTTCTGACTTCCTTACCTCATCTCAAAGGAGAAATGAAAAAAATCACTTACCCATATACCATTTCCAAAATTTATTCTGTAAATTTAAAACATAAAAATGTTAAAAATGGAGCATTTTTCTATATTCTCTCCTCTAGATGGACTTGAAGATAAAAAAAAATGCTAATCTTATACACATAATAGAAAAATATTAGTCTAAACAAAGAAGGCAAAAGTCTTGAACTATACTTAATATATATTTAATATCTCAGTGTAATACATGTAGTGCATGCAATATGTTATGTAGTATATGTATATATGTAATATATCCTATTTAATATAAACTATTTAAAGAAGAAAATAGTCTATGACAGTGGGTACAAATGCCATTACCGTAGTCTTCTAAATGTCATCTCTTACTCATTAAAGGGAATATTCATTCTTCAGGGCAGTTGGCTGAATTTTTCATGATTTACCCATGTGTTTGGATATGATAAACACAACTTGTGTTTATATACATACATACATACATACATATATACATACATACATATATATGTATGTATACCCTGAAATTTTCATTGTCAAGTCTGAAAACAACTTCATTTTCCCAATGTGACCATGTGCTGAAAAGGAAAGTCACTTTCACGTCTTCCCAGGTTTTCAGAAAGGCAGCCAGTCTTATACCTTGTGCTTGTGTTCCCCTTTTTAAAACCTGAAAACCTCCCTCTGCAAAGATGTATGCAGAGGCCTCATGGAGTTGGTCAGTATGAGCTCCAGACTTGATACCCTCTCTCTTTTCATTTCCCAGGCCAAACGAAGAATGGGAGGGAAAGTTGCTCATTTCCTTTATCCTAGGCTCTCCATGCTAGTTCCCTCAACTCCGACCCCTTCCACACCTCAAAGAACCAAGCATAATAAATACAAGTTTTTGCTGCTTGTCAGAATATAAGTATACTATTTTGGAAACTTCTGGGCTGCAATCCTCCTAACGCTACCTAACGGCCCGAGCAGCCCAGACAGATTGCTACTTCACCTAGAACACTCCCTGGGATTCTGGGGGGTGGATCAGGAGCCGGAAGGAGGCCAGATTCCCCTCACCTCTGCGGGTCAAGGTGGAGCTCTCTGCCACAGTAGGAGAAAACTAGTGGATCCCAGGAGGGGCTTATGACCCAGATGGTAAGGAAAATCGCAGGGCAGGATTGGAAAAATATTTACACTTTTAGCAAATTTTGTTCATTTTTCTAAAGAATTAAAAAAAAAAAAAAGAAAAAACACAGTAAAACTGTCCATATACCTATCAACTAGGTACTTTTGACTTTACTCAATTGTGTATATATTCTAATAAAGAAGGACAAACAGTCTATGGCAGTGGGCACCAACACCTTTACCTCAGCCTCCTAAATGTCATCTCTTCCCCAGGGGGTGGAATAACCATTTATTCCAGAGGATTAGGGAAAGATGCTGACTTCACTGACTTATTTAAGTAAGCCTTTGCTGTGAAGCGACCACTGGTAGCATAAACTGGGCAGTGGAACGTAATGATGAGTTAGCATCGCTAGAACAGGACCTGAGGGGCTTGAGGCTTCCCTCCTTTTAGAGCAGTAGAATGCTTGTCCATAAAAATGAGCCCCTTCTCGCTCAGTCCCCGGGGGGCCTGGGAGGTAGGGGGCTGGGCAAAGGGCACCTAAGGTCTCTGCTCTTCTAGCTCACCACCACTTCATGCAAAGGAGTAGGTCGAGTCGGAGTCTAGAAATGAGTATAAGAATCAAAGCCAATCTGACAACTTGGCATTCTCCCCTTTTCAACTTTATCTGCACAAGTCTGGAAAAATCCCCAGGAAAACAGTGGACCACATCCTCTGAAGAAAAGTGTAAAAACCAGAGCTGGGCCCACACTCCAAGCCATAAAAGCTCTTTGGACCCAGAATAAAAATAAGCAAACAATTAAGGCTCCATTCTTCCCCAATATGTGATTTCTACCCTTCTGATTCCCGGGGAACCAGCAGAAATGATTCCCAGATCCTGGGTTAACTGTGATGCAATTGAGCCTTCTTTGTTAATTTTCTGGCAGGTTCAGAGCCATGGGTAAGGAGAAGGAACAACAGGCAGACACTTGAATACAAAAAGAGGATCAGGTTTGAATTCTCTATTACTTAATAGCCATATACAATTGGCCTCTAGATCAACATTGTACGTGTCTCAAGTTTTTTCTAAGGACATCTGAACTGGTTTTATCCTTTTCATGAGTGGACTTGCCTCTGGAGCATTGGTTCACTGCCAAAGGGATTAGGGCAACTATTCATTTGTAGCTAAATAGATATTTAGTGGTCAAGAAAACTCAAAACCCATGGGATTATCCCAGTCAAATCCTCATTCTCTTCAAAAGTACACGATATGCATATAAAAATTCAATCAATTTTTCTTTTTTAAATAAGCTAACTAAACAATTAAAAATTAAATGTGTGTATGTGTATGTGTTGGGGTGGAGGTATCTAAAATTAGACTTATTAGACTTAAAGTCTACAAAGAAAACATAAGAAATTGCCCCCCCCCATAATATTATACTTGGACTCTAACAATTTGAATGTCACAAGTAATAAATTAAGATCACAATTTTCCCTTTATCAGGAAGTTTGAAAACTGAAATTTAGGGCAAAATACTTTTCAAAATTTTAATCCTTTCACATGCTTTAAGAATTTTTCTTAATCATATTAAGGATTGTCTATTTCAGAAGAGTTCTCTATATATGGGCATTTTAGAAACTATAATTTTTAAACATTTTAAAAATATAGTAGAGAAACAGGTCAAAATTTTATTCAGAATCAACTTTATTGCTACATTTATATGTAAACTGGGAATATTTATTAAATATTTTCTATTTTGAAATACTTGCAAATATTCAGCCCCTCATGTTCTGACTTATTTCCCTCTATCTGACTATGTTCTGATAAGCTGATGGATAATTAACAATGACAAATTCCTATCTGTATTATTTATTGTATACACATAGCTGCATGTATATGAAAAATATAAATACTTAATCCAAATTATAGATTATGGCTAAGTTTCTTACTATTACCTTGGCATCTATTACCTAGGGAGATTTTTGTGTTTTCAAAAATTATCTGATTTATTGAAACAAGTCTGTATTAAAAATATCAAATTCTGTCAGAGTGATGACAAGCAGATTGATGTGTGTGATGAGTAAGGTCTAATTAATGTGCTTAATTTGCTTCATATGAATAAACAGACTGAATTAGCATACCGGGTCCACCACTCATTGGATGTGTGATCCAGGCTAAATTATTTAACATCTCTCTATCTCCATTTCCTCATCTGTAAAATCAGGATTATGAGTGTCAATCTCATAGGGTACATAAATAGGTTAATTCAGCGTAGTATCTCCATTGTTCTCTTAGAGAACAACTATATTCTCTAAGGCAGCAGCAGTTTATATAATTAGAAAAGTGCATGAGGTCGTGGGGATGGCATGGGGGTGAGGAGTACATACAGTGTTAATGTCGTCTTCAAATACTTCTCTTGCTTCTTCATAAACACAGATTTCTTCATAACATTCCCTTTCCAAATTTCCCTCAAAGATTTCTTCCAAAAGATAGGAACCAGCACGCTTCCATCTTACCAGAACTTCATTTGCTTTTGAGGTCGAAAGAAATACTATAGAACAAGGTAAGAATGTCAGTATAAAAATATTGATGGACTTACCCAAGTATTGAGGTATCTATTTTCCAAAAGAATCTAGGATAAAATTAAGTGCTTTAACTACCTGATTTTTTTGTCTTTGGCCTGGTTACCACTTTTTCTCTCCCTATCAGTCTCTAAGCCCCATGAAAGCAGGGCCGTAGTTTTTGCCGACCAATTATATCTTTAGTGCCAAGCCTGGCAACTGACGCATGATGAATATGCAGTCCATTTTGTTAACAATTCTTATGAATTAGATGGGGCATATACAATAATACTTTGTGAATATATAGTCCGAGGCTCAGAGGGGTTGTGACTTAGCCAAGTGTCCACAGCTGGTAGAGTGTCAGAGTATTAATTTGAAATCAGGCCGTTCATTTATTTATTCACTTAAAATTTAGTTAGCATCTAATATGTACCAGGCTTGGTGTTGGGCAAGGGTGTTACAAAAATGCAAGCCTCAATCTCTGCTTTCACATGTTTCATGATTTAGTCCAGGACAGACAGACACATAGATAACTAATTACAATATCACATATTAAATGCTTTAATAAAATTAAAGAAAAATGATTAATTCTGCCTGGAATACGGAGGAGGACGGGTTGAAAAGGCTTCACAGAGCTATTGACATTTGACATGAGTACTGGAAATTGAAAGGATTTTCAACAGGAAGGTCTCCTCGAACAGAAGAAGCTACAAAGGCAGGGAAATGTAAAAAGTATACAAAGTATGTATGTTCAGGTGGGCTAAAGAACCCCCAAACGTAGTGACTCAAACTAGAATTTTATTTCTTGCTCCTGAGCATTCCTAGATGGGTGCCTGGGTCAATCTGTGATTCTCCTCCACACGATAAGATTCTAGGTCCCAGGTTCCAGCCATCTTATGGCTTTCCATCCCTAGGGCACTGATGGGGAAAGATGGTGAAAAAGTCCTGGAAGATACATACCCCTATCTTAAAATCTTGGCCTGAAAGTGGCACACAGGACTTTACTAACATTCCATTGATGATAATGATGTAGCTACGATGGAGTTTGGAAATGTAGTCGCTGCTGGGCAGATGCTTCCCAACTGTAGATTACTTCGGAAGTTGAGAATGGATTTGGAAAGACAGCTTTTTTCTCTGCCACAGAAGGATATGAGGAAGTGGTCAGTATTCCAGTTTGGCTAAAAATTTGGGTGCATGGGGATAGAAAGGGGGAAGAGTGGTGGGAGATGAAGATGGAAAAGTAGGTTCAATTCATCCAACAAATATTTATGGAGTACCTTCTATACACCAGATTCTGAGCTAAGTGTTGGGAATTCAGCAGAAAACCAGACAAGACCAAGTCCCAACCTTTATGGAGCTACAAACTAACAAGGGAAATAGAAGTTAAGCAAATAATTTCACAAATAATTAGGGTTATAAGAAGTGCAGGGCTCAGAAGTATGAAAAGCCAAAGCATGAAAGATAATATATACTTAGAGAACCTTTATCAGAGGAAACCCACTGCAGGGTCAGGTAGTGGCTTTTAGACTGAGACAGGAAAGGTGGGTCAGTAGGAGTTCTCAGTAAAGGGGTGGGGTGGGCAGTGGAGAGCATTTTAGGCAGAGGGAGAGAATGGCACTGCCTCATGACCTCTAAGGCAGGAAGGAATGTGCAAAGTTCTCAGAGCTGGACTGTAAGGATGAGAGAGATGTGAAATGAGACTCGTGATTTGTTTGTCCCCCGATAGAAGTTCTCTCTTTTGCCATAGAACTAGAACACCCTAGTTTTTGCTAGGCACATGGCTACCTAGAATAAAGACTGTTTTCCAGATTCCCTTGATATTAGGTTTAGCTGTGTGACTAAGCACCGGTTAATGAGATGGAAACACAAGGTCAGGTGGCAGCTCCTGGGAACTTGTCTTAAAAGACAGCTTCCTCCACCTCGCTGCCTGGAACACAACTCTAAGCACCACTTTGGTATATGAGGATAAGGGCCACATCAAGGGATGACTGAGTGGTAGGATGGAAGGAACCTCTGTCCCCGTGAAATTTGTTGGACAGAGTGGCCTACCAGTCCTGGAATATGTGTCTTTATATTTGTACGTAAAAAATAAATAAACTTCTATCTTTTTTTAACCACCCTCCTAACTTTGTGTTTAAAAATATTCAAATCTATAGAGAATTTGCATGTATACCACAATGAATACCCGTATACCAGTCACCCAGATTCATTGACTGTTAACATTTGGTCACGTTTACATAATTTCTCTCATGTACATATATTGTTTTTTATATTTATAAAACCAATTGAGACTAAATAGCAGACATCATAACCTTCACCCCTATATGTTTCAATATTTCTCCCCTAGGAACAAAGACATTCTCTTACATAACTTTAATACAATTACCAAATTCAAAAAAATATCTGAAATCACTGAAACTGGCTGGATTTAGCCTAGACCTGCTATTATGATGGTCACTCTAAACAGGTTTCACCCCTGTTTATGGTTACTCAAAACTGAGCCTACCCCTTGTGTATACTTACTGTTGTGATGGTAATTCTAGACTGAATTTACCTTTGTTTATGATTATTTCAGACCTGGGCTCACCCTGTGTACACTTGCCATTGTGATGGTTCCCGCTCCACCCTCCTAAGAGCCCTATGGAAAACCTTACCTCTGACCTCTACTCTGTACTTTCCTATCCGAGAACCCTGATCTCCCATAATGATAATGACTGTAACTTTGTAACTCACCCTGGTTTGGTACCCACACCAACAAGTTCAACCCCTTAATGTTTATTAATGAAGGAACCTGTGTCTAATAAAATATTAGAATTTCTGCAGATGGGGGAGACTGGTTTGCGATTGTACATCTCTGGTCTCCCTCTGGTGAATAAACCCTCTTTTCCTTCCTAGTCTAGTTCGGTGTGCCTCTTTATCCTGCAGTGCTAGATGAACGAACCCCCCCGAGGACTACCCCGGCCCCTCTTCACTTCCCCCTTTTTCTTTATTTACTTATTTAACTGATTTTAAATTGTGAATTAATTTATTTTCCATTCCAGAAGTTCTATTTGATTACTTTTTCATATAAGTTTGATCATTTTAATGGCTCTTTCTTCCTTCTCATATGTTTCCTGAGACATATTACATATTCATTTTAAATTCTGTATCTAAGCCAGCCAATGCCTCTGCTTACTTGAATGTGTTTCTGCAGAAATTTCAAAAAGGCTGGCAATAATAAAGCCATGCTACGAGCCTTAAGGACACTGAAGTCATTAAGGTCCCTGAAAATGGCTACAACTCGTGGTGAAGAAAAAAAAATAAAATAAAATAAATTCTGTATCTGAGTATTTTAAGTTTTTGTGAGTCTGATTCTGCTTTTTAATTTTTTCTGTGGGCTCTCACTCATGGTTGTCTGGTTTCTGTGGGTGGTTGTTTTTTGTTTGTCTTTTAATCATGAACTGCTACATGGATTTGCATTTCCCTCTTTCAGGGACTGGGGCACTTCTAATCCAGGATGATGTGAAACATCATTATTTCCTTGAGGTTTTCCAGACTATCAAGTAGTGTGAATTTGAACGGCCCGTCTTCATGAGGGACAAATTGTCGCCATCAATTCTTGGGGGAGATCTTTTTTCCTTCTTCAACCAGTGCCAAAATCAAGATGGGGAAATATGTTTATTGTTCCTCTGTGTGGACTGGTTTATCCATCTCCTTTCCACTGAGATGGTGTCTGTTTGCTTTATATCAGGGTCTCCTATTAGATTCCATCCTTGGGCAAGCCCTCAATTCTCTCTCCTGCATCTCTCCCTGTATTTTCCTCAAAATAGAAGCTCTGGTTATCAGATTTCAGTAAAAACCTGAGGATGACAGTTGGTTTTGATGCTCATTTACTTCCTTTCTTTCCGTTTATTAATTTATTTATTTAGGCTTCTGTTGATTCTTACCTTTGTGCCAGCTGAGTGACTCATTTATTGAAAATTATATCAACATTTTCAGTTTTTATTAGGAGTATTTTTCTAAGTATCTGAGTACTTCCTGAAATGAAATTCTACAAATCCCTATTTTGTTTAAACTACTGTTATTTTGTTTTAATTTTAATTTTTTGACCTTTTCTTTATTTGTTTCATTTTGCTTTTTTATTTTTTGAAACTACTGTTATTTTAGGTTTCTGTTAATCACAGCCAAACAATCCTAGTTAATACATGTTAAGGGGTTTGAATTTTATATTAAATATTTTAACCAGAGGAGTGATATGACCATCTTAGTTTTTAAAAACCATTCTATTTATTGTGTAGAGAATGGATTAGATGGAGCAACAAGGATACAAACAGACCAATTAGGAGACTTAGCTATCTTGGAGAGCACTGTCAAATGGAAATGCAGTGTAAGCCCCATATGTAATTTAAAATTTTCTAGTAGCTTCATTAAACACATCAATAGAAGTATCAATTTCAATAGAAATTAATTGTAATAACATTTACTTAACCCAATAGACCCAAAATATTATCATTTGAAATTGTAGTCAATACTACAAATATTAACAAATGTTTACATTCTTATTTTGGTATTAAGTCTTCGAAATCTAGTGTGTATTTTATACTTATATTGCATCTCAATTCAGACTAGCCACATTTTAAGTGCTCAATAGCCACATGTGGCCTGTGGCCACCCTACTGGGCAATACAGGTCTAGGAGAAAGGTGGCTGCAGCTGGGACTCAGATCGTAGTAGTGGAGATGGAGAAAAGTGATTGACTGGATGGAAGGGTGGGAGTGAGGGAGGAGTCAAGGAAGGTTCCAGGTATCTGAGTTAAACCACAGGTAGATTGTGTCCCCTTTCTGAAGCTGGGGGAAAATAGAAAAGGTCATGGATTCAGCTTTTGGGTCAGAATGTGAAAGAATGCTGCCTTGAACAGGAAGGTAACTGGGAACCAAGGTGGTTTTCAAACCTAAGGACCAAGAGTGCTCAATTTTTATCCCATCTCCATTTATACGATTTACTTCTTTATAAAATGGAATGTAGAAATTTTAAAACATCAACAGGGGTCATAATTCACTCACAAAGAGAAAGTCAAACCACTTGACTCACTTGAAGTATCCATTAAAACAGTTTTCACATCTTAATTGATACACTTTCACTTTCTCTAACCGATTTTCAGAGTAATCAGATTCTTTACATATTTTCTTTCTCTTTCATATACCCCTATCCAACACTGTCTTTTAGGTGTTAATTTGTTAAAGGAATGTGAAAGAACCTTCTCACCGTGGTCTGGGTCTTGGCTAAAAGTTCAGCCACTCTAAATACTCAGATCAATCTTGTCAGATCCAGGAGACCCACAAATCAAAATAATCTCTCCTGCCATTTATGGGGCCAATGCTGAACCGCGGGTGATTTGATTTGCAGCTTTAAGGAATGGTTGTGGAAGCAATAGAAGCATGCCACTTATGTCTCCCTTCAAGAGAAGTTCCTGCTAGGAGGGTAGCTAGGCAGGCAGCCTCCAGCTGCTCCACCTTCAGAGTCACCACAGTGCTTGGTCACACTGAGGCCATGCCCTCCCGAGCTTCTCCTAGCCAATGGCTGGGTCCGGCAGGGGTACTGGAGCCAGATGGTTTCTGCCTGATGCAGGACTCTGACAAGCAATCTTTGCTTGGAGACTCCTAATTGGTTTGACAGAGACTTTCTTAGAGCTACACTGCAGGCTGCGGGTCTCCTACCCAATCCACCTTCCTTCCTTATCTCCTTCCACAGGCACCTGACCTGTACTGTGGTCTGCAGCCTCTCTCTACCAAATTCTGCTCCCTCCCCCTTTATCCTTCACAGACATGTCCCCCCAATTAATCTGTTGTATGCACAATTCCATCTTGGCATTTTATTTTTGGAGGACCTAAAGCAGCGACATCATTTTCAACATATTTGTCACCAAATGATAAAGGGACCCAAAAAAAAGCACTTTCATGAGGGTGAAATGAGGCAATGGTCAGTCACTCAAGTGCTCATTTGGCTCCTAGAAAAAGCATTATCTATCAAAACCACTTGTGGACCATTTCAAAAAGGATAGCAATAGAAAAACGACTTAATGCAATGGTAAGTCAGACACCTACCTGACTGTTCAGTCTGATGAAGTAAGAGGACAAGGTAAAGAAACTGGAGACCCAGGAAGCAGACTGCCATTCTAATTCAGTGGGCCAGTCCCCTGCCTCCACGGCCACTGGCTCAGCAGGACTCTGCAGGGCAAGATCTGCAAACAGGGCAAGTCAAAGTTCAAAGCTCAGCCAAGTGGAGCTCCCCTATCAAGGGGGAGTTGTCCTCACAGTCCATTAGCAGTCTCTCCATAGGACAAGAAGGAATGACTTCTCCAAAAATGAGCTAGTCCTAGAATGTCCATGGCAAGAAATTAGGAGATGGAAGCGAAAATGACCTCTCAGGGAAAACAAAACCCTTCTTTTTTGCAGGGAGGACACAATTTTAACATGAACAATTTTACTGGAAATTCATTGTTCTAAACCATATGCTTCAGTCCCATATATTTCTGTTTGAGACAGAGAAAGGGAAGACAAGGCAGAGAAAGGAAAAGTCAGGGTAAACAGGGCCTTGGTAAGCTATTTCAGAGAGAAAGGGAGGTACAAGGAGTACTCGAGAGTAAAGACAAAAGTGGCTGAAGGAGATCCCTTCTAAGGAAATGACAGTGAAGTGAGGTTATAGAATGAGGCAGAGGGAGAAGACCCTGCATTCATTTAGCAAAACCGAAGTGGGCACCTACTATGTGCCAGACATTGCTCTGAGCATAGAGTAGTGAACAAGGCAGATAAAGTCACAGGATGATTACATTCTGGGCAGAGGTGGAGGTCGTGGGTAGGGGGTGGTGGGTAAAGGATAGGAGATGGGAGAGGATAGAAAAAAAAAGAGAAAGGAAGGAAGGAGGGAGGGAGGGATGCATAAAATAATGTTAAATTGTGTGCTAAAGAAAATAAGAGCAGGTAAGGGGATATGGAGTGATGGACTGATATTTTAGATCAGATGGTCACAGACGGCTCCCTGAAGATAGAGCAAGCCTCGCGAATATCTGCAAGAAGAGCATCCAGGCAGAGGCACGGTCAGTACAAGACCCTAAGTGGGAAGCGAGTGTGACATGTCCGAGGAACGGTGTGGCAGGTGGGCAGTGGAAGGATGTGCGATAGGGAGACGGAACCAGGACTTAATCATGTTGGCCGGGGTCAGCAAACATTCTTTAAAGGGCCAGAGAGTAAATCTCGTTGGCTTTGCAGGCCAAATGATCTTTGTCAATCTACTCAATTCTGGTGTTGTACTTTGAAAGAAGCATAGACAGCGGTAAATGAATGGGCAAGGCTGTGTTTCAATAAGATTTTATTTATTAAAACAGGCAGTGGTGGGATTTGGCCCACAGGCCTTTGTTTGCTGACCTATGATGTAGGCCCTTGAGGTTTTTTTGTTTTTTTATAAACAATTTATTGAAGAATATAATTCATACATGAACATACATAAACTATAAGTGTTCAGTAAACATCGAGATCTTACAAAACAAACATGCATAACATCATACAGGGCTCCCACACATCACCCCCCAACAAACACCCTGCATTGTTGTGAAACATTTGTTAACAAATTATGAAAGAGCATCGTCAAAGTATTACTACTAACTATAGTCCATATCTTCCTCTATACAAATTTTAAAGGATTTATTTATTTATTTACTTTTATCCATTCCCCCCCACCCCTGTTTTTGCTGTTTCTGTGTCCATTCGCTGGGCAACTCTTTGTGTCCATTTCCTGCCCTCTCTTCTCATCCTTCTCCTGTCTTCACTGGGATTCAATCCTCGGAACTCCAGTGTGGGAGAGAGGCATCCTACTGCATGCACCACCTTAGTTCCTGGTTTTTTGGTGCATCTCATCTTGACTCTCCCTTGTGTCACTCTCCTGTTACGTCATCATCTTGCTGCATGGCTTGTGGGGCCTGGGGGGCTCACCTGCTTGCAGGGCCTGGCAGCGCACCTGTGCACAGGGCCTGGTGGCCCACGCGCCTTCTATATTTTTCTTTTTTTCATTTTTACTAGGATGTTCCGGAGGTCGAACCCAGGTCCCTCCAGAGGGGAGATGGATGCCCAACCACCCAAGCCACATCCGTCCCCCTGCTATATCTCTTAAGGTTGACCAAAGATACCCAAAGTTATGGTCTTTTCCCATACAGGATGGTCATATAATAAATCAGGCTTAGTTTATCACCAGCATTCTAAAAACCAGACCTAGGGGGAAAAACTAGGTCTGGGGACACATGCACAGTTTCTAATATAGCAAATGTTTAGCCTACTCTGATTATCACAAAAGCAGGACAGCGAAAATATTCGCACCCTTGAATTTTATTTCAAGTGTATTGGAGGGTTTTGAGCAGGAATGTGACATGGTAAGATTTATATTCTAAAAAAATCACATGGCTACTATGTGGAAACAGAACATTCTAGAGGAAACTAGAATGGATGCAGGGAAATCAGTGGGGAGGCTGTTACAGTAGTCCAGGCAAGAGATGCTGGTGATAGCTGTGGTGGTAGTGAGTAGTGACTGTATTCTCAAGAGCTTATGAAGGCAAAATTAAAGGGAACTGTGAATTGGTTGTGTGGAGCAAAGTACACCTTTAAGGTTTTTGGACCAAGCACATGGGTGGAAAGCTGTCCATTTTTAAAGCTGGGCAAGATTTCAGGGAGCAGAGGGAATCAAGGTTTTGCAGATGTTGAATTTGAGACGACTATTAAAAATCCAAATGGAGATGTAGTTGGCGGTTTAGGTATAAGACTCTGGGTTCACAGTAGAGATTGGGGTTGATCGCAGATAAAATTATAGTATTATCAGCATATAGGTTGTTAAATCCATGAGACCTGGTTTTGTGCCATCTATTGTTTAATTGAATGATTCTCAAAAGTGGCAGAATTTAATGAAAGGATTATAAATACAATTTCATTAAAACAGGACCCAAAAAATACAATGAAGCAGACAAACCTTTTAGTAAAGAGGGCATGCTTATGAATATAAATAAACTCTGGCCTTTGTTTTTGAAAGTTGGAAAGAAGAAAACAAATTGAAATTTATTTTCAATGAACCAGTCAAAACAATTTAAAACCCAGAAGTTAATTTTGTAGAATGAATCTTAGGTGGATCTCACTGAGCCTGACAATCTTATGTTGCTGGCTTTTAAGAAAAGCTTCCCTTTTTTGTGTGGAAATATATTCTCAGGTGAAAATTTATATACTTTCAAAATATTCTGCCAAATAATTTTTAAACCATGATGCACTTTTATAACTAAAGATATGACTAGCTGCTTAAAAATTTTAAACCAGACAAGGGATGTGTATATTTGATCCAACAAATATTTACTAAGTACCTCCTATAAGCCTGACACTGGCATCTGAAATATAGGCTTTTCTCTGGCTTGTGGCTGATAGTGATGTTGATCATGGTTTAATTTTATCTGCCATCTCAAAGATAGCCCTTTTGGGCCAAAAATCCTATAATAAGTTTTCAAAACATTAAAATCCATCTCTCCTATCCATCTTCTATTCTGGAAAGACAAACCAACTAATAATGCCAGAGATTTCTTTTTTCATAAAATATGATTTCTCATTCTATATACCTGGAAGGAATCTTTCTTCCTTCAGGGTCTTTGAGGCCTCTTCTTGTAGTGTCCTCAAAGATGTTGTAATCCTGTCTATGGAGGTTTCCCCAACTAAGTCTACTGATCCCACAACTCAGTCCAAAAATAGTCTTAAGTATGTGTGATCTAGTCATTTAAGTACTTTAATCTTACTGCATTACCTGTATAATCACCGTGTTTAATTAACTCTAAGACGTTTTGCATATTTTAACATCTCTGAAATCAGAATATTCCTTACAAACAATTTTCTATTTTTTAAAAAGATTTATTTATTTCTCCCCACCCCCTCGTTGTTTTTGCATTTGCTGTGTCTGTTTTTTTGTTGTGTGCTGGTCTTCTCTTTTTTTAGGAGGTACTGGGAACCGAACCATGTGGGAGGGAGGCACCCAATCACCAGAGCCACTTCTGTTCCCTGCTTGTGTTTCCTCGCTGTCTCTTGGTTGCATCATCTCACTGCGTCATCTTGTTGCATCAGCCTGAGCCACATCCGCTTCCCTCAATTGCATTCTAATGTTAGCCCAGATAGCAGGCAAGTTCTTCCTGAGAGGGTTGGTCTTTTGTGACAGTCCCCTGGTGGCACTGCCAACTGGGACTACTTTAAATGAAAGTCTTTGTGTGCGGTTCTGGGGTCCACAGGAGTAGTGTGGATTCACCACACCCGGGGTGAATCCTTGGCCCTCCTCTGTTTCAGATTCTAAGAGGAGATCCCCCACCCCACCCCTCCGCCTATACCCAGGGCTCACATTGAGACAAACACGTTTTCTTGCTGTCCCTTTTTCATGGCTGGTTTATTTGTCATAACTCTTGCACTGAGGGTGTAAACCTTTGATGTCCCAGCTTTATGTAGTGATCTCCTAGTAAACTCCCCATCCTGCGCATTTTTCTTTCTTAAGGGCTCATAAAATGGTATATCTTAGATTTGATGAAATAAAGTGTTTCTTCTGATGTCCATGTAAGGGATTGATAGACAACACTTTATCAGCTAGAACTTAATTTCCCCAGTGTGGCAGTTTGATGTAATTATGAATTCCAAAAATATAATTAAATCATGCTTGTAAACTGATCTGTTAATCTGGGCATGATTAGGTTAGGATTAGGGCATTGAGCCCCACCCCTTGGTGGGTGGGGAATCGAATATAAAAGGCAAGGCAAAGGACAGTTGAAGTAGTCTTCTGAGAAGCAGTTTTGATGTTGGAAAGAAGGCCCCAGGAGAAGAGAAGCAAGCTGTTCGCCTGATTGTCTACAGCTGAACTTGTGGAGGAAACAGGAGCTAAGCCTGGAGAGAAATGCAGCCCCGGGAAGAGAGGGACCCCAGAAGCCTGAACCCTGGCAAATGCCTGCAGCTGTCTTGCTCTAACACGTGGCAATGGACTGTGGTAAGAGAAGAAACTTAACGCTTTATGGCCTGGTATCTGTGGACTTCTACCCCAAACAAATACCCTTTATAAAGACCAACCCATTTTTGGTATTTTACATTAGCACTCCTTTGGCTGAGTAAAACACCCAGGATCCCAAATGAAATAACACGAGAGAGAAACAATGACATGGCCCATAAACCTGCCTCTCAGCCAGGGACAAGTGTACATGTGAAAAATTGTAAAACTCAATAGGGTTCCTTCAGAGCTTGGGGAAGTACTAATGCCTTCATGTTGAAGTCACCATCCAGACAATTTTTCTCCTTTTCTGGCATGCTTCTAGATTTTATTTCTATATCAAGATGATTTCTTGAGTAGGAGAGCTGTTCAAGAGCTTTTCCCTCTTCACTGCATCTATCAAGGCTGGAGGGCCTGCTTTACAAATAACTGCTACCTGCTCCTGGGTAAGTTTTCCTGGAAGGAAGGCTTGGAATCACCTTCTATCCTGCTTAGCACTAGTGTGGAGATACCACAATGGTATTTTCAGTTCTCCTCTTAGACCTTGAAATTTGGGGTTATCTTTTTTCAAGTAAACTTTTGGATTATACGTAGGCTGCTCCTCTCAAACAAATATTTGATTCATGGTGTTTATTTTCTCCCTGGAACTTGGGACCTATGTAGGCAACTGACCTTGTTATTGAGTCAGCTGAGCACAGGAAACTATTATAGAGACACCACTTGGTGTCAGTACAGCCACAAAGTCTAGCCAGGAGGAGCACCAGAGACCATAATCTGTCAGAAAAGGTTAGTGGAATTGTTCTTGGCCTGGGTGTCAAGTGATCTGAGTTCTAGTCCACTTTCTGCCACTAACTGGCTATGACTATAAGTGATCACTTAATTTCCCTGTCTCACATCTCTACATTATAGGTCATTGTTTATTCATTCATTCGGTGAGTAATTACTGAGCACTTACTCTATGCCAAGTCCTGTTCCAGGCAGTGGAAATACAAAGGTGAACAACTTGACCATGGAGCTTATATATATATATAGTGGGGGTGTGGGGAGATTGTGGTGGAGTGAAGATTGATGTGAAAACTCTTTGACACAAAATCTACTATACAAGCATGAGTCATATTAGTATGGAATAATGACCTAAAGAGTAGGTATGCCCTCCAACCTTCCCTTGTACCAACTCCCCTTCCGGCCATGCTCCAGCCACACTGGCCTCTTTTCAATCCCTGGAGCAGGCCGAGCTCTTGCCTACACCAGGGTCTTTGCCTTGTTCCCTCTGCCTGAAGCACTCTACTCCCTGCTTATTCCTGTGTTCTTTCCATGGCTGACCCTTCTTCATCAGGAAGCTCCCCCTGATCTCCCTATCTCAACGAGGTAGAGTCAGCTCTAAATTACTGGGTGTGTTTTCGTTTGTTTGTTTGTTTGTTTTTTAGGAGGTACCTCATACATGTGAAGGAGGCGCTCAGTCACTGAGCTACAAGAGTCAGCTCTAAGTCAATCAAAAGCACCCCTGGAGAACTTATTCTTCCTCTTAGTAGATCAATGGAGACAGGATTTCCTATAACATTGAGCACCACAAAGATAGTTGACTTATATTTAGGGACCATTTTGTAAGAAATAAGTGTGTCTTTAAACCCTAGACTCATGCTCGGCACCATGAGATAAAGACTCTATACCCTATTTGGGACCTGATCCTGTCTGAGGGTACAGCAAATTCATACTTCCCACTTAGACTTGTTACACATTACCCACATGTAGTGGGCCAGCTCAGGGGATTGCCTCCAGGATTTATCTTCTCTCTCTCTCTCTCATCTCCCTTTCTTCCTCTCCCCATACTTCTTCCATGCAGCACCCCCATTTATAAATGAATTCACTTCTGTTACGGGAGCATCTGATTAGACCGCCACCCCGCAATGACTGTTATTCTCTATCACTGCATCCTGTTGGCTTCCTGCATAATCTCATTTAATCTAGATTTTTGGTCTTTCTTGACATTGACTTTCTGAAGAGTTAGACCAGTTTGCAGAATACTCCTAAATTTGGACTGGTTGGATTGTTCCCACATAATTAGACTCAGGTTAAACATTTATGACAGGAATACTACATAGGTGATGTTGTATCTTTCCTAGTGCATCACATCTGGGGACCCATGATATCGGTTTGTCCCATTATTGGTGATGTTCTATTCGTTCACTTGTTTAAGTTTGTGTCCACCAGTTTCCCCCATTGTAAAGGTGCCTTTCCCCATTGTAATTAATAAGTCATTTCTGGAATGATACTTTGAGACTGTGTGACTATCTTGTTTCTCCACAACTTTTAAACCAAAGGTTTTAGTATTTATTGATGTTTCTTGCCTGAATCAGTTATTACTAGGGAGGCTGTAAGAGCAGTGGTCCTTTTAACATGGAAATTCAAGCCCTTCTTGTTCCCTTTAAGGCTCATTCCATCCACAACGGAGATGGAAAACAGCTATGCCCCATCACCATGCAATCCCAATAATCCATTTATTTTGGCTAACTTGTCTCATTTTTTTCTTTCTTCCTAGCCCTTATGCTCCACACTTTTAATCAACATGGAAGCCTCCTCTACCCCCTTCAAAGGTTACATCATGCTTCTGCAGACAGGGGCTTAAGGACTGGACAAAGACTCCAGTACGTGGGGACCTCAGAACTCTTAGATATGGAAGATTGCTTCGGTGTCCAGGATTTGTATTCTCATCAACCCACTAACCTCCTGCTTCAGCTTTAGAATATCGGTGCTGTGTTCCTGCCATCACTTCGACTGGCTTTGCTCCGCTGTTGTGTGCATACCAACTCAGATTCAGCTGGGCCTCCCTGCCCCTTGAAAGCCTTATAACTGTCTTGAACCTCCGTCTTCAAAACCCCTCTCTCCTCCCACTCAGGGGAACCAGTAGAATTTACTGAAACTATTTTTTGTGTTAGGGAAGGAGCAGGGGCTGGGAAAGGATATAGGATAGGGGTTTTTATTGGAGTATTGCAATCTCTCCCCTTACTATCCAGAGAAAAAATTCTTACATTCTCACATTCTCTTTTTTCCTCACCCTTGGATTCCTGCTGATCTCTATGTCCACAGTTCTCACCTTGCACATCAAGCAGCCCCTTAGATTATTTTTCTGCACAAAGTCATTTCCCTCCCTAAGGGAAATTCTGGTGATAGCTAGAAAATAGAATGGTCCCCTCATTGCATAAACCTTTTTTCTGAATTAACATATATATGAAGTGGGTTTAATTAGCTCCATTTTACAGATGAAGAAACTGATACTCAGAGGGGTAGGTAAATTGTTTAAGGCCACGGTTATTAGTAGCACTGTCTGTCTGAGTTCAAGGCTACTGTCCTTTCCAGTGCCTCAAACTGCAGAATTAGTGACTGCTATCAAGTTTTCCCTTATTTTCTTTAGAACACCACTGAATTGAATTCTACTTTCTGTACAGGGATAGTAAGCAGACTCATGGCAGTGACCCATCAAGGTGATGAAGACTCCTCTTGCTCTACTTTCTGCTGTGCCTCAGTTTCTTTTCCACCTCTAAGACATGGATCAATATTTGGCCATCCAATAATAGTAGTCAAGAATGAGAGATGGCAAGTAGTGACAATGAAGGTATTTTTTTGTTTGTTAATCTTTTCCCAGAGTTTTCTCTGGACTGCTAAATGACCTTTCCTCTCTAGAAACATGAATCCAAGTCCAGGGGTTTTTCTCTGGAGCCAGCATGGTTGCCATAGAGGCTACTTTGCATCACGGAGAAATCCTCATCCTCACAAAACATGACCGTCTCCTAAGGTCTTAAACCTTTCTCTGGGAAAGGTCTCTTGTGTGAACACAATAGTCTGCTAACTCAAAGCAAACAAGCCAAGAAATGTTATCATGTTTTAAAATGCTAACTAGCTTTCTCTGAAAATGAATGTGGAGCTAGTGAATACTGAGAGTAAATGTTTTCTTCATACCCTTTCTGGGAAGTTGGATACTTGTTCACATTGATTTCTTTTAACCGTGCCATCTGTCCTTGTTTACAAAAAGCTTGGTCCAGCCAGAGTACTTCTTTTGGAGTTTTTGTACTAGAACTTTTAAACTTTGCTTAGCAAAGTTGCGCAAATTGCAAACTGTATAGGGACATTTGGAAAACATCAGTAGGTCCTGTTTTGTGAGAACGTTTTCTCATTTTTAAAAGTACATTTGGTATTCACTCCATTCAACTTTGGGGTCCATAGCTATCTTTTAAATCTATGACAGAGAAAGGACTTATCATTTTGGGAGTAATCTATCCAAGTTTCCTCAAGAGGAAATGCAAACAGTCCTCACCCCCATCTCTCTCCTAGCACACACTATCCTTCATTTTCACACTTCAGCTCTGGCCGCACCTTGAGATCACATGAGGAGCTTTAAAAACTTCTGATAACTGGATCCCACCCCAGAGATTCTGGTTTAAGTAATCTGGCATGTGGCCTGGGCATCAGGTCTTTTAAAGCTTACAGATGATTCTAAGACGCAGTCAGTTTTGAAACCATTGTACTGGAAGGTTGCAGTTGCCAGCTGATGAGCATTTTACTTGGGGTTTTAGGAGACAATGCCAGTTTCTTGAGTGTGCACAATAGACTCCCCTCAGGAGCTTTTAAGAAATACCAATTAAGTCTGGATTTCTGGGGGATGTGGTCTGGACATTGGTATTTTGTTGTAAAATCACCCACAGGTAATTCTAATGCAAAGCCTGAATGGAAAACCAGTTAAATCCATTTAAAAATATTCATGCCAATGAGAAGCTCTCTGGACCTTTTCTTACCAGGGCACTTGCCCTTTATAAGAGATCATCTGGAAGAAGCCTTTCCACCAGGCTAATTCACAGGAGAGATGAATGAGGGCCATCCAGCTCACAGAGAGGCTACGCTGGCACCTATGGGCAACTCCCCACCCCGGGCCCCAGCAGTGGTACTGCGCAGGGCAGATGCCACCAAATCACGGGGTTGGTCCTGATTCCAGCCTTACCTTATATCTGTGCTCACTTTGAGCCTTGGTCATTTATTCTCAAAGTCTGAGTGTGGCTGGCTAAGGCTGGGCAGTTCGGGTCAGTTTAAAAGAGAAAAATGCTATATGAACAGGAACTCACTTGATCACAGTCTTGAGCAGAGTCATCATCCAGGAGAGCCTAGACGCCTATTCTGTTAAAGTATAAAATTTCCAAAAGAAATTTACCAACCTGGCTAGGGAAAGGCAGAATCTAATGTCCCAAATGAAAATTTCCTCATTTTTCCACTTTAATAGAGCAAGAATAAAATCAGGATAAGGAATTTACCCAGCTCTAATCATTGCAGATAGGAAAACCTATCCAAAGATTCTACCTGTCAAAGGTGGTTAGTAGTAAAAAAACAAAACAAAACACCAACCAGCTTCTAGCAGACCTTTTGAGTAGAATTGCATGTACTTTAATGGGAATGGACTGCAGATACTGGAATAAACAGGCAGAGTCCACACCCCAAGCTGCTGAGCTGCATTCAGCTGGGTGGGGGCTGCGACTGGGTTCCTCCTGTGGCTTTCATTGACTTATCTATCCAATTGAGGAAGGAGGTGACTTTGGTATAGATTCCGTATTTCCCTTTCTTCGCACATCCTTCTCCCCAGCTGACAATCCCCGTGACAAAGTAGGTGTCCTTGAACCGAGTGACGTGAGGACCACCACTGTCTCCCTGGCAGGCATCTTCAGGATTCAAGTCGTAGCCCGCACAGAACATGTTCTGGGTTATCATAAAACTGCTGGACAGCTTGCACGTGGTCCGGTCCACGTAGGGCACTACCAGCATTTTGAGGGTGGGCGACTGGCGGCCCTTCTCGTGGACGCGCCCAAACCCGCTGATGATGCCTGTTTTCTGAGTCATCAGCATGGACTCGGCCCAGTCCTTCTCGGGTAAGCAGGCAGGAGCCACGTTCATCCGAAATGTGATGGGCGTCTTCAGTTTTATGACGGCGATGTCACAGTCATAGGTCTCTTGGACAAATTTGTTGTGCTTTATTATAATGTCCACTTCATGTGCCATTTCATTGCCCTCTTCCTTTTCAGTGTTCCGATCACCTGGGATAGGATGAAAAACACAGTAGTATTCAGTTTGTACCATAATACATACAATTTGATTACCTTTTCCCCCCTTGTCCTTAGGTCTAGTAAGCAATTATATTGCATCATATTTTATTTTATTTTTTTTTGGCCAGTCTGTGTCCCCACTGGATCATGAGTTCTGAAAGGAAAGAACCATATTGTATACATTTCTTTTCAGTGATATCAGCTCATATACCTGAGTGAGATTTTCAGAGAACAGGCTACAGTGAAATGAGGTAGAGGTAGACATTTCAAGAGATACAGAAAGCAGGAAGAAAGCAACAGAAAGATTTCACTGGGGTAGAATCTTACCATGTCTTCTCCCCTTCTTGATGTTTATGTATGTACAGGTGAACACACGTCCACACGTGTGTGCATGCATGGGTGAGTGCATGCATGTGTCAGTACATGTGTGTGTGCATGCCTGTGGCATTTATGGAATGCTCACCAAGCACAATGTTAGGCCCTGATATCCAAACTTCTAATATTCAAAATCTCAGAAGACATGATTTATCTTCCCCATTTTGTGGAGAAGATAAAAGTGGATTATAAGAGAGAAGCCATTTATTTCCCCAAGTTCAGCCAGCTTGGTTAAGCAGGATTCACCTAAAATTGCTTGATTCAAAAATCGTGGTTTTTTTTTTTTTTTTTTTTTACTGGGAGGTCCCGGGGATCGAACCCAGGTCCCTCCATATGGGAGACAGACACCCAACCAGTTGAGCCACATCCACCCCCCTCGTGTTTTTTTTTAATTAAGCAAACCTGCCTTTCTACACTTGTTATTTTTTAAAGAAGTTTTTTTTCCCGATTAAAAATTGGAATATGGTCACTTTAGAATATTTGAAAAATATAGAAAAGCATGAAGAAGCGAATGAAAATGATCTTCGATTTCACCACCCAGGAGTTTCCATTAACAACATTTTTGTATACATGTTTATTTAGTACTTCAGATACTTTAAATTCATTCTTTTGACAAATATTCCCGATTATGTATTGTGTGCCAGCTGAAGATCTTTAATTCTAGACCTGTGCTGTCCAATATGCTGCTAGCCACCAGCCACGTGTGTCAAGTGAGCACTTGAATTGTGACTAGTCTGATTGAGAAGTGCTGAAAAGGTAAAATTTCAGACTTTGTAGGAAAAAAAGAATGCAAAATATTTCATTAATAAACTTAAAACTGATTACCTGTTGAAATGATAGTATTTTGGAGACAGAGGGTTAAACAAGATATATTATTAGAATGAATTTCACCTGTTTCTTTATACTTTTTAAATGTGGCTACCAGAAAATTTAAAATTTCTCACATTTGTGGCTTGCATTATATTTTTATTGGCCAGCATTGCCCTAGAGCAGGGGTTCTTAACCTTCTTTTTGTTCCATGGACCCCTTTGCCAGTCAGGTGAAAACCACAGACCGCTTACTAAGTCTACACTGTTCTGTGCATTATTTAATAAATTTATCACACCCGCACAAGACATCCCCACAAGAATAATGTTTTTTTTTGAATTTCAATTCAACCTCATAGACCCCTGGTTAAGAACCCCTGCTCTAGAGTCTGGTAGAGAAAGACAAGACATCAATGAAATAATCCCAAAAATATAAGTGACAGAGAGTATTTGAGAGAGGGATTTAACCTAGTCAGGGAGGCCAGCGAGAGGGGAACTGTACAGAGAGAAGGGAGTGGCTACCTCAGGGAAAGCCGCTGTCTCCTCCTCATCCTAGTTTCCCTCCTCCTCACTTTCCTCTCCTCTGTGAGCCATACCCCCTCAGGCCCCACCACCACCTCACACACTCTGGATTTTAGTCTTTTAACTAGCGTTGCCAGCAAATTTTAGAGGTTCTGGTGATCTGTAAAAATAAGAAAGTGACAAAGGGGCACCTCTTTCCATGTACCTGAGGAGAGTATTTGGGAACAGTTACTTACCTACTCTCACCTTGAATCTTTTGGCTTGGTGGATGCAGTGAGCTGCAGTGAGGATGTAGTACTCATTCAGGATGGTGCCTCCACAAAACCCTTCATTTTCTTCATTTATTAGTAGAGCCTATAACAAGAAAGTTGTTGATTCCAGGCTTGTATTTGCAAAGCCAGATAAAAGTTTGGGTACAGTTTAGCCAATAGACCAGGTTTTATTTGACTTTCTGAGAGGAGGAATTTAAAAGAGAACCTTTATATCCAAAGTCCTTTTCAAGTAGTATTCCCCACTGTCTTCTCAATTCACACGCGTTCCTTTCCATTTTTCCTGCCTTCACAATAGTCTCCTCACTTCCTACCTGGGTCACGGCATCCCCCATATCCCTCAACTGGTCTGCCACCAGTGAGTTTTCCCCTTCCCTTCTATCCTGCCCTCTGCTGCCCTTTCCCCTGCTTGAAAACTCATGTCGTCTCCCTCTTGCCTCTGGAATCAAACCTTAACTCTTTAGATTGGAATGCAAGACCCAAACTAATTCATTCCACATTGTCCACCTAACTCTTCTCTCACTGTTCCCCAGCACAGTTCCAGCCCACCTTGCCCTTTCCTGTGTATCCCATTGGTTGCGCTCACCTGATACCCTCTTGCTACTCCAAATGCTACACTTTCTCCAAGAACCAGCCCACATATACCTCCATGGAACCTTCCCCAACTCCTACCCCCTTAATTCACTCTTTGAATTTTCATAGCCTGGGTTTAGGTATCTCCATCACACTTGCTTTATGGATCAACATATTGATTGACTTATTCACTTATTTAACAAACATTTATTAAAGTCCTACTAAGTGCCAAGTGCTGTTCTCTTGAGGATGGTTCTCATGTTTTACCTATGTCTTTCTCCACCTGGACTATAAATTCACATTGACAGGAATTTGTCTTTAATTTCTTCTGAATCTGTCAGAGTACTCTATAAAGTGCTGTGCACATTATATATTTCAAGTGCTTTTGAAAAAATCACTGATACCTTTTGTGGTCATATTGCCTATGATTTATACCCCACACTAGGCAGATGACAGTTTTTGGAGAAAATATTTACATAAAATGGTGTGACTTCATAGTCCCTGGACTGGTCCAACTATTGAAATCTATCTCCCATTGTCAAAATACTACCATTAAAGGGTAATTTCTTTTTTTTTTTTTAAAGACTTATTTCATTTATTTATCCCCCCTTTGCTGCTTGTGCTCGCTATGTCCATTTGCTGTGCATTTTTCTGTGTCTGCTTGTCTCCCTTTGTTGGGTCATCTTGCTGCGTCAGCTCACCAAGCTGCACGGACTGTCAGCTCACCGCGCAGCACCAGCCAGCTTGCCTTCAGCAGGAGGACCCGGGAATTGAACCTAGGGCCTCCCATATGGTAAACGGGAGCCCAACCAATTGAGCCACGTCCACTTCCCAAAGGATAATTTCTTTAGAAGCCTTGTAGATACTTCTATCAGTGATTTTCTTCCTGGCAGGCTTTACCTGAAAGGACTTGAGAGTGAGGAATATTAATATTTCACAGGGGAAAGGGCATTGGCAGGCCAAGAGAAACAATTCTCTTATTTTACTTTTCTTTCCCCCAAAGAGCTGGGCTTACAAATAAGGAGGTGCAGCATATTTTTATTCTCTTTTCTCTAGGGAATTTCGCATCCTCTAAATAATATTCATTGACTGGGAGTTATTTGTAGGTCAATGAAACAACTGATAATATCAAGTTCCAAAAGAATTCTTAAAGACTTTCATGACTAGAATGAAGTTGTAATTTTTTTTCAAAAGAAGTATAGTTTATTAACTCATAATCTAACTTGGGTAACCAAGTGAGGGGAAAGTCAATGTTTCTAAGAACTGAATATGAACTGTTCTTCCTAAACATGTATATAAGGCAATTTGCCAAGTCTTGAACCAGGAAGACAAGAATCATAAATCACAACGGACTTGATGAGAGTATGCCCTGATGAAAATTCTGCCTTAGTGCCTTTGCTCCTACTTCCTTCTGACTAGAGTGCCCATCCCCATCATCTTCACCAATGGAACTCCAACCAGAACCATTCTTTAGAGTCCCCAATCCAATGCCTCAACTCTTTAGGAAACTTCTGGTTCATCCTAGTTCAAGTTCAGTGTTTTCATTGGTACCTCTTTTGTAATCCTTATCACACACTAACTTGAATTGTGATTATTTGGGTAGATTTCACCTTCCTAGACTTTAAACTTCTATATGTCAGGGAGTTATCTTTAATGATTTTTATACCCTAAATATACAACACCCAGGTCAATACCTAATTTTAAATATGTTTTCAGTACATGTGTTGAATGAATGAATGAGTGAATGATAAATACATTTTGATATTTCCTTTCCTTGAGCTCTTTATCATTTAGACAAATACCTACCTTGGTGTAACCTAGAGGTGAGGGGAGAACTGAGGTCATTTCTGAAGGTTGCTGGCAGCGGATGCCTAATTAAATTTGAATTTCAGATCAACAGCAAATAGTTTTTTTTAAAGAAAGTGCCAAGGATTGAACCTGGGACCTCGTACATGGGAAGCAGACACTCAACCACTGAGCTGCACCCGCTCCCCAACAAATAATTCTTAGTATATATTCTATGCCATATTTGGGGCATGCTTATCCTAAAAAATTCATTGTTTATCTCAAATTCTAATTTAATTGGGAGTCCTTTATTTTTATTTGCTAATCTGGCAACTCTAGTCCAAATTGACCATCAATACAGTAATTTTTACCTTTGAAAACCAATGGATGTGCTTCTCTCTAAGGTACTAGCTACTTCCTTAGGATGTGGATGTCTGGGTAAAGCAATTTACAAAATTAGAAATGAAAGAAGAGTGACTCTTTCTGTCTCCAGTCAGCTAGAGGAGGAAACCGAAGCCCTTGTCCAGCACCCATCAGCAGGACCATCCCTGCTCCCGGCTGGCTACGATCTGCAGTTTGAGCTGGTGCCTGATCAACTGGTTTTTCATCCTGTCTCCTCAGACTGAAGCAGAGGTTTTAAGACCTTTGAGGGCTGGGGCAGAAATCACCTCAGCCGTTTCACAGAACATAGCATAGACCTGGTCACACAGAAGGTAATCAATAAAAAATGCGTGATTGGAAAGGTGTGGGGAGGTGGGGAGGGGCGATGTTGCTGGGGCCCCCAGTCACTCCTCTTCCTCCCCCTAGCCCTGTCTCTCCGTGCTCCTTCAACATCTGGGGTGTTTCCTTCACCTCCACTGGCATGGAGAGAGAGGACGCCCAGGTGTGCTTGAGGGTGGCTGAAGCCACCCTGCCCTAGTCCAGACCTGTGCCTTGGAGTGCATATTGCCAGAGGGTTGGCACCTGGTGTCACACCTTTGTACCAAGCCAGGAAATGTCCACTTAATATACTAAATACATGGTTTTGTGGTGCAGACTGATGGTGATTCAGTTAAAGGCTGACTTGGCTAGAGTTACCTGCCAAGGGCATTCTCCCTCTTTGCATTCCCTTCCGCCCACTATCCGTACAAGGCTGCTGCCATCCTCTTCAGGATATGTCTGATTGAAGTCAAGCAGGTCTAAAGGATTCTCTGTAGGAGCCAGGTCAACATTGTCATTCTGCTTCAGTGTGGTGCCTTCAGAGGCGTTTCCACTGCTAATGTCGGCCTGTGTCAGTGACCTTTTACTTCGTCCCAGAGTAAGTTTTCCACAGGGGTAAGGGTCTAAAAGAAAAAGAATATCCCCAGGCCTTTAAGCAAAGTGAAACCTCCCTAAACTACACAAACAATTTGCAGTGTAGTGAAAAGAGTATGGGCTGTGTAGTCTAAGGAACCTGGGGAGAGGGTCCAGTTTGGGTGACACATTTCATAGTTCTGAATCTCAGTTTTCTCATCTGAAGAATGAGGGGGATGAAGAGCAAGGATAAGAGTATTCTAGGTAACTGGAAAGGAGCACAAAGAAACTTTCTGGAATGATAGGGGTTGTGTTATACAGGTGATGGAATCGTCAAAACTCAGTTAATAGGCCTGTTTTTTTATTTTTTTATTTTACTGGGAGGTCCCGGGGATCGAACCCAGGTCCCTCCATATGGGAGACAGATGCCCAACCATTTGAGCCACATCTGCCCCCCAGAACTTAGTTAAGAGACACCTCAGGTTTCTGTGTTAATTTTACCTCAAATGAAAACACTGTAAACAAATACTGAATTCTAGTTCATGATAAGTATGCTGAAGTATTGAAGAGGAAATGCACAGATGTCTGCATTTTACTTTGAAATGCATCAAAAAAACAAGATGGCTTGATGGATGGATGGAGGGGTAAATAGAGGATATATGTGTGATAAAGCAAGTATAGTAAAATGTTAATGATAGAATCCAGGTGATGGATATATGGGTACTTGCTGTAAAATTCTTCAACTTTGCTGTGTGTTTGAAAAATTTCCTAATGACATGTTGGGGAAAAAAAGTGTTCCAGAAGGAACAATATGTGCAAACAACCTGAAGCATAAGAAAGGACGATATGACATAGCTTTGTATAACAATTTCTTTAAAAAATTATAGCTATCCTTAAAAGCACCAAGCACAAGGGAGATACCCAGTAAGTATTAGAAAACTTCCTTCCCATACTATCACCAGTTAGGACAATAAAGTAGAGAAGGGGACAAAGGAGGCCTGAGGAAAAAGGAAACAGAGAAGATGGGAGAAAGGAAGGCAGCAGTTAAGGGAACGAGGACAGAGGGAGGGAGGGAGGGGTATGGGAAAGGCCAGGAAAGATGCAAAGCAGAGGGAAACAATAGATTGGAAAATAGATTTGAAGTGGCTTCCCTCTGTTGTCCTGTGTTTGTCTAAGAACAGATAAGCCCAGGGCCTGAAAGTAATTTCCCTCCTTTTCAGTAGGCTTTGGTGAATTTGATAGCCTGAGATAAAATGCTCTTCACCCTACAGTTTGTTAGTTCTGTAGCCATCAGAGTAAGTTAATATTTGTAATCACTGCCCTTTGAAAGTCTTAAATAGCTTGTCCATGATTTAGAACAGACCGTTTTGCATTAGGAAGTTGTTTATCTGATTTTATTTTCCAACATCAAACATTACTTTAAATTGATTTGCAATTATTCCTGAAATTTTAAAAAATTGCAAGCATATGAAGAAATTGCTTCAGTGAAAAAATTTTTATAGGAGAAGTTGTGGGTTCAGTTAAAATATTTTTGAACCAGGTTAAGTTTAATGGTACATTACCAATAGAAATGTAAATCTCATTGTCTACAATTTGTTTAGAGATTTAACAAATCTCTCGATATTCTCTTTATTATCTTTTTTTTAATTAATTTTTTTTATATTTTAAAAGATGCTTAGATTACATCTTTATTCTCTTTTAAAATATTTTTTCAATGGTCCTGAAGGAATAATAGATAAGAAGAATAGTAACAAAATTCCTTAGACATAATATGGGCCAGTCATAGCAGCTTCCTGTGCACAGTTATGTTACGGCTTGTAGAGCAGTGTTTCTCAAACTGCAGGTTACCCTCTTACTGGAGTCCTTATCAGTGGAATGAAATTCAGACAAGAGAGAGAAAGCCATAGAAGTAAGAAGCTGAAATAAGTGAAACCCGGAAGAGAAGGGTGGGATGAGCAGATACCACCCTGTGCCTTGATGTGTGACAGAGGAGCTGGTCTTTGGGAAGAAAGCGTCACCTTGATGATGCCTTCATCTGGATATTTTCCTGGCCTCACAACCATGAGCTAATAAATTCCCACTGTTTAAGCTGAACCATTTCATGGTATTTGCTTGAGCAGCCAAGGACATTATTTCTGGTTCACAGAAATAATGGACATGTCTGTTTCCACACCCTGCAGTCTTTATGTCCAAACACAATTACAGGAGCGCAAAGTGTAAGGCGCTCTCATTCTCCTGGCTCCCACATCACCTGCCAAGTCCGCGTGGAATTCTCTGGACTGTCCTTGCCCACCCAGCAACAGGATATTCCCTTCCCTGAGTCTAGAGACTGCCACTCTGACCCAAGTAGCCCTGGTGTGGTGTGGCCTCAAATAGTCTTCCTACCTGTGGAGATGCAGGACTTGCCATTGTCACCCAAGGTATAACCCTTGGCACAGGAACACACAACAGAGTTCTGCTTTTCCATGCAGAACTGGTCACAGTCCCCATTGTCCACGCTGCAGAGTTTCCGTGTGGCTGCAGAAGAGAGATGCACATTGGCGCTCAGGACATGACCAGGAAAACTGAGGCTGAGGCCGGCCAGGGGTATGCTGCTTTCCTCAGAAGGAAGGAGAGCAGCACCAGTGGGAGCGGGACTGGCCAGCACCAGCTATGTCCCATCCTACCCCTCAGCCACACGAGCAGGCCACCAGGCTAGAACAGAGGGTCAGGAACCACAAGATAAATGCCAGCAGGACTAAGTGTCATATCATGTATTCTAGTGCAAACAGGACAGGACAATCAAGAGCAGACTTGAGGGGTTGAGATAACTACAACTTCAATGTAAGCTATTTTAAAACTCCTCCCACCTCCCCAGGCTGCACTAGTAGAAACGTGGCATTCACAGAAGGGGAGAGAGAGCCCTGCCATGCTTATTGGCCAAAGCATTGAGCTGGCTTCCAGACTTTGGGAAGGACTTGAAAACCTGCACATTCCTAGTCAGGGGTTCCACGAGGCTTGGAGGTTTGCAAATAGTGTGCTAAGGGAAAAGTTCCAAGGAAGGGAAAGCATGTATCTTTAAGAAGGGCACGAGGACTCTCTTCAGAGTGTTGTCCAACAGTGGGGTGGCTTGCCTGGAAGAGAGTGCACTCTCTGGGGGCAATGTGGTCAAGTGGAGGCTGAAGTCAGGATAGCCTCAGAGGCCTTCCAACCCCAAGGCTACTTGATTCTCTTTGGAATAAAGGCACCCAGTAAACAAAGTGTGGTGTTCCTATTGGTTGGCAGGTGGGATGGAGACTAAACTAATCTTTTCTTAATCTTCAGCCTCATTTGTGGTTTGGTTCAAGGCTGTGCTCATTCACCTTTCCATGAAAACTCAGCCAGAGTGTGAAGCCTGGCAACTAATACTTAAGGATGTTTTTTCCTCCAAAAATTCTATTTCAGGGAAGTTATCTTCTTCAGTCAAATCCTATCAGCTCCTGTGGCCACTGGAATTCAGACAAGCCCAAAGGCGGACTGCACTAAGAGGGGCCTTACTGCTTCTCTGCTGGGGGATGTTTCTAACTTGGATTATGGTAAATCATGCTTTGGCTCTGGGTGCCCTGAAATTCGGTAGAGTTTCCTTTCAAGTCCAACTCTTTTCCTTAATTCACTCATTTTATTAAACAAACAAACAAAACCCAACAAATAAAAAACAAAAATAACAATTAGTGAGCACGCACTGTGTGCCAGGTATTGCACCAGGCACCAATAAACAAGACCAGGGTCCTTCCTCAGGAAGCTGTGCTTAAGTTGCTCTAGGGACATGCCCTGGAATTCTTCAGAGAGCCCTGTCAAGCTGGAGGGAAGGGACAATGCCTGGAGGTGTCAAGAAATATATCATGTTCTAGCAATGGAAGAGCTTTTATCCCCATCGATGTGGTGGCCGTGGCCACTGGAAGTTCTGAGGGGAGGGAGAGGAAAAAAAAGGTGTAATTTGGGGGGTATTTTTGGGACTTGGGAATTGTCCTGAATGACATTGCAATGACAGATACAGGTCATTATATATCTTGTCATAACTCACAAAAATGAGCGGAAGAGAGTATAAACTACAATGTAAACTATAATCCACACTCAGTGTCAATGCTCCGAGATGTGTTCAGTTGTAACAAAGGTACCACACAAATGAAGGATGTTAATGTGGGAAAGTGTGGGAGGGGTAGGGAGCAGGGCATATGAGAATCCCCTATATTTTTTATGTAACATTTATATAATCTAGGTATCTTTTTTTAAAAAAATAAAAAGTATATTAAAAAAAAAAAAAGTCTATCATGGAGATCGCACTGGACAGCAATCCAAACAGGAAGCAAGGACGGCCAGCGAAGTGGTGCAGAGCAACCGTCCTGGGGTCAGGCTGCCCTAAGTTCAAAGGCTGCCCTTCCCTTTGCTAGCTGTGTGACTCTGGGCAAGTTACTTAAACTCTGCTCCGCTCACTGTCCTCCTTTGTAAAATGGCGGCGATAAAACCACCTTATAGGGTAGGAGTAAATAAGATGACCTACATAAAGCTCTTTGCTCAGTGCCTTGATATGGAGCTGTGGCTCCCTCAGCAAATGCTAGGTTTCTGGGGATCTGACTGGTGGCACCTCAAGGCTGGGCTGAACGCATCCTCTGGAAGTTCAGTAGCACCAAAAAGCAGGAAGCCTGAACCATCCAATCTGCTTTCAATATATATAGAAGATTGAACTTCAAACTCACATTAATGATGCAAGCCATAGTAATTTATTTTGTCCTCTATTTAGGATTTGGTAAAAAAAATAGAGAACAAAGATCAACATTAATGGAATTTTGGAAATCATTCCTAACAGCCGGAATCTGTTCAACATCATGTTTAAGTTAGCCAAAAGGTATGCAGGAGAGGTAACTTTGGACTTTTAATGGAATGATATATAATTGATATTCCCATTGGGGAACATCAAAAAGTAATTCAATTTAAAATATATTCTAAAGATGATAAAATTAAGTAATGTTTTAAAAATGCAAATCTTTTTCCTTAGAAAAAACTGGTCCAATACTAACCTAATGTTTATTAAAAAATTAATCAACACGATTAAAGAAAATTCTTTGTGATTTTTCCACATGGAATTAACTAAATGTATCAAATTTTTATAATTGGATAATCCCAATTATTAAACATTGAGGATTTGACAAATTTAGCTAAGAGATTGGATTCATTGCTCATGATCACAAGGAATATGAATAACAGAGCAATGAGGAATACATTTTACTCCAAGGAAAAGAGTTGATTCCTGTTTATCTATTAAAGGATCATTTACTTTGTGAATGTTCTGCAGTCTCGTTCAGAGGAAAAAAGAAGGGAATGTTGTCTCCCTCATTGTACCCCCAAACTGAATGATTTGAGGGTCATATTTTGAATTTTTATTTATTTTTTTGCTGTGACTATAATGGCACAATATATTAGAGCACAGGCTTTACTATATAAATTAGAAATAACACAATATAAGACTTTTTCATCAGGGTTTCAGTTTTTTCACTCTTTCCCACCTTTAACTCTTTAGGTGATTCTGATCTTAAGGTACAACAAGAAAAGGTACCTACGTAATTCACAGTTTTTGCCTTCAAACTCCTCCAAGCAGGTGCAGATATATTCCCCAAGACCATCCTTACACTTGCCCTGATTAAGGCAAGGACTGCTTTCGCACTGATCGCCATCTACAAAGAAAAAGATTTGGAAACCAAAGTTGGCAGACAAATTCCTTCTTCATGGAAACTATTTTGACGTGTTGATCTTGGGCACATGCTTTTGAGACAACGTGAAAAAACTTGAAATTGCTTCTTGTTTCCCTGTTAACAATCTCTCAGGGACTTCATTTCACCACCACTTTGTGATGCCCATTATTTGGGTATTTGGCGATGTTCTGCTTATCTAACTGGATCATTGATTGAGATTTCCAAATTTTGCTAAGATGTTTTAAAGTGTGGTTTCAGCTGGAGTGAGCAAATTTGGGCTGGTAGCCATGTGAGACCAGCTGGAAAGACAAAGAATAGCTGAGAGCTTTATGCTTGTTTTGGGACTGAGCTTTGGCAAAAGGAGATGTTCAAGTTTCTCATCCCAAATGATTTTGGGGTGAAATGACAATACAAAGACTAATGTCGTACTAACATGGGACTTCACATTTCTTCATGGAATTATACAATCTAATTAGAGATAGGCCAGATTGCCATTTTGAGAAATTCGAATACTGTTACTGAAATGAAAACTCTAGTCAAGATGAATGACCATTTAAGTTGCTATAAGCATTAAATCAAAGTGGTTATCTTATTTAGAGACCCAATATTTCAGATTCTATATTTTGTTCCTATCTAATACACTTGAATTAAAAAAATTATCATGGGTTTTGAATCCTCAAATGAGAATAAACTGTTTAAATCTGTATCTATTTCAGTAAACTACAAAACTGGAATTACCATAAAATTGCTATAAAAGACTGTTTTACAATAACCACTATGGAAACAGCCAGAGGGGAAAGTCTTGAATGACTAAGACTTAAACATGAGCAGAAAGGAAATTCAGGAAGTATTTTCAAATTTCAAATACAATCTACCCCAATTTAAATATCATAATGAACCCTTCTCACTTCAGATTTAAATAGAAAGCATATCTCACCTTTGTATTTATTCCAGAATTCAATCTAAAAGGGAAAAAAAGATTTAAAAATACATTAGGGAAAAGAGACATTTTACACCAATTAAAATAATTACTCAATAATTCAACCTGAATAGGATATTTTCTCAAACTGAGTTGACTTTCTAGAATAAATTGATCTAAAACTATTAAATCTAAAAGGAAAAGCTATTCAGATCTTCTGGATCTGTAAAGATGACTTTGATCATCTTAAATGCACTACCTTTGCTGAATATTGAAAATTAATTTGCAAGGTAATCACCAAGAAATGAATTGTATCAAAAATGGTTTGCTTTTATCAGTGAATGGTTTTTTAGTTAAGATGCCTGAGTCAAAGATTCAATGAAGGATCAGATGCTTGGTGGGTAATCATTATGTTAGCTGGAAAAATGTCAAGTGATAATCAGCTTTAAAACAGGGCATCAAGAGTTTATATTAGCCATAGTCTTTTAAAAAATATTTTTCTGTCTTTTAAAAATTTTATTTAAAAAGTATCCATAGTGAAATAGCCTCTTTTTGTATATAATTCTATGAATTTCATGTAAGCATCACCACAATCAGATTATAGAACAATTTCATCATCCCCCAAAACTTTTTCATGCTATGCCCACTAACCCTGCCCATTCCTTGTAACCCTCATCCTTAACCCTTGTCACCAATAATCTGCTCTCTGTCTCTATATGACTTTTCGAGGATGTCGTAGAAATGCAATCATACATTATATAACCTTGTGAGATTGACTTTTCTTTCAGCACAATGCCTTTGAAATCCATCCAAGTTATGTGTATACCAATAGTTTTTTCCTTTTATTGCTGAGTAGTATATTCCATTGCATGGATATACTATAGTTTGTTTATTCACCCAACAAAAAAACTTTCATGTTATTTCCAGTTTTGGCAATCATGGATAGAATTGCTATAAACATTTATGTACGGATTTCTGTGTGAACATAACTTTTCATTTCTCTAGGGTAAATATACAGGAATGGGATTGCTGAGTCATATGGTAACTTATATAACTTGATAAGAAACTGTCAAACTGTTTTCCAGAGTGGCTATACAATTTTGTATTCCTAGAAGTCATGTATGACTGCTGCAGTTTTTTTGCATCTTCATTCGCACCTGGTATTTTTTTAAAACAACTTATTGAAGTATATCATTCATACATGAACATACATAAACTACAAGTGTTCAGGAAACATTGTGAACTTACAAAACAAACATGCATAACATCATACAGGGCTCCCACACATCACTCCACCACAAATATTTTGCATTGTTGTGAAACATTTGTTAACAAATTATGAAAGAGCATCGTCAAAGTATTACTACTAACTATAGTCCATATCTTACTCCCCTATACTTTTTTTTAAAGGATTTATTTATTTATTTACTTTTATCCATTTTCGCCCCCCACCCCCCATTTTTGCTGTTTTTGTGTCCATTGGCTAGGCAACTCTCTGTGTCCGTTTCCTGCTCTTTCGTCTCATCCTTTTCCTCCTGTCTTCACTGGGATTTGATCTTCAGACCTCCGATGTGGGAGAGAGGTGTCCTACTGCCTGTGTCACTTTAGTTCCTGGTTTTTCAGCGCAGCGCATCTTGGCTCTCCCTTGTGTCACTCTCCTGTTCTGTCATCATCTTGCTGCGTGGCTCGCGGGGCCTGACAGTGCACCCGCGCACGGGGCCTGGGGGGCTCACTTGTTTGCGGGGCCTGATGGCTCACCCACGCACAGGGCCTGGTAGCTCGCGTACCTTCTATATTTTTCTTTTTTAATTTTTACTGGGAGGTCCCGGGGATTGACCCCAGTTCCCTCCATATGGGAGACGGACACCCAACCACCCGAGCCACATCCTTCCCCCTGTTATATCTCTTAAGGTTGACCAAAGATACCTAGAGTTACATTCTTTTCCCATACAGGATGGTCATATAACAAATCAGGCTTAGTTTATCACCAGCATTCTAAAAACCAGACTTAGGAAGAAAAACTAGGTCTGGGGACACATGCTAATATAGCAAATATTTAGTCTATCCTGATTATCACAAAATCAGGACAGCAAGAATATTAGCATGACAGCATATTTTATTCTTGGGACTTTCGAAGTGGATTGTCATGCCATCTGCAAGTTGGAATAATTTTATTTCTTCCTTTCCAATCTGTATGCCTTTTTTTCCCCTTGAGTTATTGCTAGGCCTTCCTTGTGGTTAAGACTTCCAGTATGATGCTGAATCAGAGTACTGAAAATGGACATCTTTGCCTTGTTCTTTTAATAGGGGACGAGCATTCAATTTTCACCATTAAATATGATGTTAACTGTAAGTTCCTTCAGGTTGATGAAGTTCTTTTCTATTTATAGTCTGCTGATAAGTTTTTTTTTAAATCATGAATGGATATTAAATTTTGTTAAATGCTTTTTCTGTATCAGTTGGTTTGATTGTGTGGATTTCCTTCTTTAAACAGTTAATATCATGGGTTACATTGATTGCTTTTCAAATATTGAAGCAGCCTCGTGCCTGGGATAAACCCTACTTTTTTTTTTTTGTTTTGTTTTTTTGTTTTTTTAAAACAATTTATTGAAGTATATCATTCATACATGAACGTACATAAACAATAAGTGTTCAGTAAACATTGTGAACTTACAAAACAAACATGTATAACATCATACAGGGCTCCTACACATCATCCCACCACAAATACTTGGCATCGTTGTAAAACATTTGTTAACAAATTATGAAAGAGCATTGTCAAATACTTACTACTAACTATAGTCTGTCTCTTACTCCCCTATACATTTTTTAAAGGATTTATTTATTTACTTTTATCCATTTTTACCCACCCCGTTTTTGCTATTTCTATGTCCATTTGCTGGGCAACTCTCTGTGTCCATTTCCTGCCCTCTCTTTTCATCCTTCTCCTCCTGTCTTCACTGGGATTCGATCATCGGAAACTCCGATGTGGGAGAGAGGCGTCCTACGCCTGCACCACCTCAGTCCTGGTCTTTCGGCATGTCTCGTCTTGGCTCTTCCTTGTGTCACTCTCCTGTTATGTCATCATCTTGCTGTGTGGCTTGTGGGGCCTGACGGCGCATCTGCGCACTGGGCCTGATGGCGCACCCATGTGTGGGACCTGGCGGCTCACATACGCATGGGGCCTGGGGGGCTCACCCGCACACGGGGCCTGATGGCGCACCCACTTGCAGGGCCTGGAGGCATACCCATGCCCGGAGCCTGGGGGGCCCACCTGCGCATGGGGCCTGGTAGCGCACCTGCACATGGGGCCTGGTGGGCCACGCACCTTCTATATTTTCCTTTTTTAAATTTTTACCAGGAGGTCCTGGGGATTGAACCCCGGTCCTTCCATATGGGAGGCAGATGCCCAACCATTTCAGCCACATCCATCTCCCCGCTATATCTCTTAAGGTCGACCAAGGATACCTAGAGTTATAGGTCTTTCCCATACAGGATGGTCATATAATAAATCAGGCTTAGTTTATCACCAGCATTCTAAAAACCAGACCTAGGGAGAAAAACTAGGTCTGGAGACATATGCATGGTTTCTAATATAGCGAATGTTTAGCCTCCCCTGATTATCACCAAATCAGGACAGCGAGAATATTCGCAAACCCTACTTGATTGTGGTAAATTATTCTTTTTTATATATTGTTGGATTCAATTTGCTGATATTTTCTTGAGGATTTTTATGTCTAGGTCATGAGAGATAGTGCCCTGTATTTTTCTTTTTTTTTTTTTAACTGTCTTTGTTTGGTTTTGGTATCAGGGTAATCCTGGCCTCCTAAAACAAGTAGAGAAGTATTCCCTCCTCTTCTAATTTTGGGAAGAAGTAATGTAGAATTGGTATTATTTTTTTCTTAAAATATTTGGTAAAATTCACCAGTGAAACCATCTGGACCTGAAAAGTTCTTTTTTCACAAGGTTTTAAACTAAGAAATTGAATTCACAGACAACTCTTTTACCTTGAGTATGCTTTGGTCGTTGGCAATTTTTGAGGAATTGGTCCGTTTCATGCAAGTTGTCAGATATATGTGTGTAGAGTTGTTCATGATATTCTCTTATTATCCTGTTCATATCTGCAGGATCTGTAATAATATCCCCTCTTTCATTCCTGATATTGTTAATTTCTGTGTTCTCTCTCTCTAATCAATCTTGCTAGAGAATTATTCATTTTATTGATTTATTCTCATGGGTTTTTGCTTTCATTTTCATTGGTTTCTGCTCTTTATTATTTCCTTTTTTTGGTTGCTTTGGATTTATTTTGCTCTTTTTCTATTTTCTGAAGGTGGAAGCTTAGGTGATCAATTTGAGAACTTTCTTCCTTTCCAATATAAGCATTTAATGCTATAAATTTTCTTTGTTTATGCACTGCTTTAGCTATATCCCACAGATTTTTTTTTTTTTTTTTTACCGGGAGGTCCCAGGGATCAAACCCAGGTCCCTCCATATGGCAGATGGACGCCCAACCATTTGAGCCACATCCGCCCCCCATCCCACAGATTTTATATGTTGTATATTCTTTTTTGCTTAGGTTAAAATATTTTCTAATTTCTCTTGAGACTTGCTCTTTGACCCATGGAATATTTAGAAATATATTGTTTAATTTCCAAGTGTTTAGAGATTTTCCTGTTATTGATTTTTAGTTCAAGTTCATTACAGTCAGAAAACATATTTAATGATTTCAATTATTTTAAATTTGTTAAGGCTTTTTTTTTTTTTTTTTTTTTTTTTTTTAATGGCATAGAATATCGTCTATCTTGATGAATGTTGCTTGGGTCCTTGAAAATAAAATGTATTCTGCTGTTGTTGTGCTGACTGATGTCAGTTAGACTCAAGTCAAGTGGTTTGACGACTGGAGGAAAAAATGGTAAACTCATCAGTTTCATAGTGCTTTGAATTCTAGTCCTCTTCATCAACATTCCTGCTGCTGTTTACTTTTCAGAATTCTCAAATAGCTGCTCCAGGTTTTATAGCTACATCCAGTGGGAGAGGCATAGTGGAATGTGCTTACTCCACCTTGCTTGAAACTGGAACTTGTTCATACCTTTTGATTCAGTAATCCCTCTCTGGATAAGCCATTCTTAGGAGATAATCCAGAAGAAATATATGTATGTGCATTTTTCATAATAACAATATTTAGAAATAACTTAGCCAAAATATGTAAATACTAAATGCATCCATACAATCAAATATAATTTAGCTCTTTAAAATTTTAAGCTTGATAGCCATACAGAAGTCAGGAGAGTGTTTGTGAAATGATGCTGAGGAAAAGAGTAGAACATGAAATTGGATCTGCATTACAATTCTATTTTAAAAAATTGTATATGTACATACATAATTATAAGCACAATTTCATAAGAATGAAAACAATTACTGAAATTATGAATAACTTAAAAATTAAACATTTTATTTAATGCTTTAATATTGATTTAAAAATACTTTGAAAAGTTTTTATAAACCTTCTTATTGATTTGGGGCACATACTTTCCCCTCAGTTTTCCCGTCAATAAAACAAGTTTATGTGCCTCACCAGATTTGTGAGGAGATGCTATGAATGGCTTTGCAAATAGTAAAAAAAGTGCTGATCAAGGTAGCTCTTATTCTTTAAACCTCTTCCACCAACTCTTCTCACTCGAAAATCCCTTATACTCTGCAGCTCTCGCCCCCTTGCAGGGGCCAAAGAATAGAATCAGCAATTCATTTGGGAGCCCAGCATGGAATATACTGTCAATCTCAAATAGATGTGTCCTTCTTTAATTCTATGGGAATAATGACCATCCTCCATCCTCCAGTTGTGGCATTTGCAATCAACCCAGCATGGTATGGTGCTGGTATCCCTGTCTCATTAACCCTTACCGTTTTTTCGTTGTCTTCAAAGACTTCTCGGGCCTCTTCATATGAACAAATCTCTTCCATACACTCTCTTTCAAGGTTTCCTTTCTTCATCTCTTCTAAAAATGAATTCGCCCTCCTGACCCTCTCCAGGACATTGTTCGCACGTTCCCAGTTAATGAAGACTAGAAGCCAGTGAAGGACACAAAGTTGAAGGGAGCTTCACTGGATTACCCAATCTTCCCACCACCTGCAGCATCACACCCATGCCCACGCCCACCTCCATGTTGCAAAAGGGTGAAAACGCTCTTTCCTCTTGCATTAAGAAAGCTGGGAGGGGAACACCCGTCTCCCCTCATGACTCCTCCGTGAGTCAAATTATAAAGCACCTGTTCTAGACCCCACAGCCCTTTGGAGAAGTAAGCAGCTCCAATCAACCCACCAGGCTCCCTGTACATTCACACCCAGCATCAACCTAGCTACTCAATCCCCTTCATTGAGCACTTCCAGGCTGCTGTCTGGGTGACCTACGTGTTGCTCCCATAGCTACTCCCCTTTGTGCTCTGGCTCAAGCTATGTCCTTCTACCCAGCCCCCACTCTGAATCCTACTCATCCTTCAGCCTTCTGGAGTAAGTTGGGGGGTTATGATACCTTTTTGACCATGACCTATTATTAACAGTGCATTTTATATCAAGTCCCAGTATACACACACAGACTCAAACAAAAGTTTCAAAAAAGAGCACTTACTATATGTGTTACTCTGCTTTTGTCTATTTGGTTCTGTTCTAGTTCATTATTTTAAAATGCTCGTCACTATCCACTAAATTGATTTCATGACTCACAAATGAGTCTAACTGATTAAAGCACCCTGGATTAGATGATCTCTATGGCCTTTTCCACAGTGTTATTCAAGACCTTGTGTTCTCCCACCTCTCTCATTCACCGCCTCCTCTGCTTTCCTTCATTGTGATTATGGAAGGTCCTCAAGATTCTTTTCTTGGCCCTTATTTCTTCCCTGTCTACCTTTCTTCCACTGAAAAATTCAGAGAGTCTCACCATAATAGAGATGACCCTCCAAGTTGATATTTCTGGTACTGACTTTTGTACTGAGATTCATGATGAATGTCTCTCCCCATCTCAGGACTCCCCATGTCCAAAACTGAAAGACAGGACTTTAGAATCAAACAGTCTTGAGTTTCAAATATGCCTTGGTCACCTACTACTTACCATGGGAAATTGGGAATCATAATACCCTGCTTCTCAGAGTTGTTTTTAAAAATGTATAAAACACCTGGTGTTGAGTTTGGTAAACATCAGTGCTCAATAAATGTTAGCTTCATTCCTACTTCAAATTACTCTCCCTTCCAAATTCCCCATTTCTTTCAGTGCCACATACATTATCCCAGCCACACAGGCTCAAATGGGTATGTGTTGACTTCTCCCTATTACTCTCTATATTCAATCCAAATCTTGTTCTGTAAACTTTTGCTTTGAAATGCAAACGCTTGTTTATCCTGTATGCCTGACACTCTCCTTTTCCTGGCTTTCATGTTCCTATTATCACAGTAACCTCAGGCCTGGTATCTGAGCCTTAGTCCAGTGCTTTTCTAATTGTGATCCGTGGACCACCTGCATTCTAGGGTAGGACCTGGAAATCGACACTTTACACACTCCCCAGATCTTCTAATTGCACACAGGTTTGCAACGGCCCAAGTCCCTCACCCCTTCCATATAGCCTGCATCCTTGCTGCCAGATTAATCTAAGCTTCATTCAGCATCATTTGGGTTTCTCCTATTCATCCTTTCCCTACTCTGTAAGTTTTTTGTTTTGTTTTTTCCTTTCACTTTTACCACTTACCAGTTTGAGTCCCTGTCTGTGAGATACATGTTCCTTGTTTGCTCCTCGGTACTCCTTGCTTTCACTTTATCCCACATACAAACAAATCCCAGTGCTTTCCATCCCAGGGAAGTGCCGCCTGCCGCCTCCCCTCTCCCCTCTCCTTGAGCTAAGCATTTCTTCCCCTTTCCAGGGCTGCTTTCTTTTTGGACAGGCCCAGGTACCCTGGATGACCCAGAGGGCCTTGTCTGCCTAGCCTCACATTTTGTAGCTCCTTCTCCAGGCCTGGGCTGGCCTGAGGGTGGTGGCATCGGGTTCCTTTCTCTTTCTCTCTTCCCTGCCTTGGAAGGTCCTCTCTGCCTGTTGAGCACCCCTCATCTCCGACGCCTGCTGTGTCTCCTCTGCAGTCGAAGGCAGTCGAAGGGGGAACTTCTCTCTGTCACTCCCTCCCTCCATCTCACTCACTGTCTCCTTCTCTTCCTCTGTGTCTGTCTGTTTCTGTCTCTTTGCGTCCTTTGCTCTGCCCATTTGACTCTCACCCAGAGGAAGAAGCAGCTGGTTCTAAATGTACTCTGAGCTAGGAAATGTGAAGGCCAGCTGCCTCACACCAGCCTTTGACAGGAGAAAGGGGGCACTTACCTCCCACACTGCAGAAATTCTAGGGCACAACCCCCACTCCTCACCTCCTCCTTCACTCCTCCCATGGGAGAGACAACTCTGCAATCACACAGGGCAAGCTCTGAAGGGCAGGTACTTACCACTCCCCCCCGGCAGCAGGAGGACAGCCACCGAGGCGCTGAGCAGGACGAGGTGCAGTCTGCCCGCCATGGTGTTTGGCTAGGGAGAGCCTTGTCCTGTCCCGCCTTGTGACAGGCCTCTGGGGCAAGGTTCAGCTCACACTGGGCTTCCCAGGGTGGCTGTGTTGTCCTTCTGTTATCACAGCCTCCTGATTGGTGCATGGGGCCTCTTGGTGATGTCAGGCAGCTTGACTCAGGTTGGTCATTTCAGGACTGGGCAGGCTAGAGGATGGGCGCATTGTACCGCCATCCTCATCAGTAAGCATGTTTGTGAGGGCCTGCTTTTCATTCTAAAAAGGGATAAAAACATGTTTTCTGCTCATTTTATAGTTTTTATAGATGGTTATGTCTAACCCTTTCCAAGGAGTAGCTGCTGAGCAGTGCTTCCCTCAGCCCGCAGAGGTAATGCATGGACGTGGAGGCAGGTATGTAGGGAACAGAGGCATTGCTTCTCCTGGACCAATGATTTTGCATCACACATTACATTAGGTAGGGCAGGCTAGGTGGAGGGCACAAATTAGCTCTGAAATCTCAGTGGCCTGACACAGTAAACTTTCTTTCTCGCTTATGCAAAGTCTATCTGGTAAGGACACCACCTGGGACTTGAGACCACCAAGGTTGCCGCGGCAGGAGAGGAGAAGACTGGAGGATTCCATGGGAAGCTTCTAATGGCCAGACCTGGTGGCATACAACTCACACCCACATCCTGTTGGCTCTGTCACATGGTCTCAGCCCTACTCAGGAGGCCACCCATGAACTTTTGCTTAACACTAATGGTCTTGCAGAATCTCTGGATGCTCACTTTTGTTTGGACCTTATCCCATGAATATCCTAACAGAACTGAGGGACACCATCAAGTGTACCAAAATATGCATTATGAGAGCCCCAGAGGAGAAGAAAGAAAAAGGCAGAAGGAATTTTAAAGAAATAATGGCAGAAAGCCTCCCAAATTTAACAAAAGACATGAATATGCACATTTGAGAAAACCCAATGAATCACAAACAGGACCTACTTGAAGAGAACCATGCCCAGACACATGGTAGTCGAATTTTCAAATGACAAGGAGAAGGAGAGAGTTCTGAAAACTGCAAGAGAAAAGCAAAGTATTAGATATAAAGACATCCCAATAAGATTAGGTGCCAATTTCTCATCAGAAACCATGGAGGCAAAAGGCAGTGGGATGAAATATTTAAAGTGCTGAAAGAAAACAACTGCCAACCAAGAATTTTATATTCTGTGAGTCTGTCAGAAATGAGAGAGAGATTAAGATATTCCCAGATAAACAAAAGCTAAGGGAGTTCATCAACTAGACTTGCCCTACAAACAATGCTAAATAGACTAAAAGGAAGGACACCAGTCAGTGAATCAAAGTGACATAAAGAAATATATGAAATAGAGAATTAAAAAACAATAGAGAGAATCCATGAAACTAAAAGTTAGTTCTTCGAAAAAGTCAATAAAATCGACAGATCCTTAGCTAGACTGATAAAGACAAAAAGAGAGAGGATGTAAATAAGTGAAATCAGAAATGAAAGGGGGATATTAGTACTAACCTCCGAGAAATAAAAAAGATTATAAGAGGATGCTATGAACAATTATTGCCAACAGAGTAGACAACCCTGATGAAATGAACAAATTGCTAGAAACACACGAACTACCTACACTGACTCAAGAAGAAATAGACGATCTCAACAAACCAATTACTAGTAAAGAGATTGAATCATTCATCAAAAACCTCCCAACAAAGAAAAGCCCAGGACCAGATGTCTTTACTAGTAAATTTTATCAAACATTCCACAAATTAACATGACTCTTGCCCAAACTCATCCAATAAATTGAATAGGAGAGAACTCTTCCTAACTCATCCTACGAGGCCAACCTCATCCTAATACCAAAGTCAGATAAAGATATCACAAGAAAAGAAAATTACTAGGCCAATATCCCTCATGAATATAGATGCAAAAATCCTCAACTAAGTTCTAGCAAACCAAATGTAACAGCATGTTAAAATAATTATACACTGTGATCAAGTGGGATTATCCCAGGTATACACAGGTGATTCAACATAAGAAAATCAATGTAATACACCACAATGCTTAAAAAAAAAAAAAGAAAAACACATGATTATCTTAATTGACACAGAAAAAGCACTGGCCCAAACCAGCACCCCTTCTTTGTTTTGTTTTTTTTTAGCACCCCTTCTTGATAAAAAATACTTAGAAAACTAGAAATAGAAGGAAACTTCCTCAACATGATTAAGGCATATATGAAAAAACAAATAAACCCCTGCTAACATCATTCTCAATGGTGAAAGACTGAATGAAAGCTTCCCTTCAAGGTCAGGATCCAGACAAGGATGCCCAGTGTCACAACTGTTATTCAATATTGTACTGAACTTTCTAGCCAGAGCAATTAGGCAAGAAAAGGAAATAAAGGGCATCCAAATTGGAAAGGAAGAAGTAAAAGTTCCCTATTTGTAGATGACATGATTCTGTATATAGAAAACGTGAGGGGGGCGGATGTAGCTCAAATGGTTGGGCGTCCGTCTGCCATATGGAGGGACCTGGGTTCGATTCCCGGGACCTCCCGGTAAAATTAATATATATATATATGTAGAAGGTGCATGGGCTGCCAGGCTCTGTGTGCCGGTGAACCGCTAGGCCCTGGGAGCCATGCAGCAAGATGATGATGTAACAGGAGAGAGACGCAGGGGAGAGTCAAGATGAGATGCTCCGAAAGCTCTGAAAGCCAGGAACCGAGGTGGTGCAGGTGGCGAACACCTCTCTCCTACATTGGAGGTCTCCAGGATCTAATCCTGGTGAATACTGGAGGAGAAGGATGAGAAGAGATGGCAGGAAACAGACACAGAGAATTGCCCAGTGAATGGACACAAAAACAGCAGATGGGGAAGGGGGGGTTTAAAATGGATAAAGTAAATAAATAAATCTTAAAAAAAAAAAAAAGAAAACGTGAAAAGTCTACAACAAAACTACTAGAGATACTAAACAAATTCAGCAAAGTGGTGAGGAGCAAGGTCAACATGCTAAAATCAGTGTTTCTATACATTAATAACAAACTATCTGAAGAGGAAATCAAGAATAAAAATCCCTTCACAGGAGCAACTAAAAGAATTAAATATCTAGGGATAAATACATGGATGGCTATGAAACATTGCTAAAATAAACCAAAGAAGAAAAAAGGGAAAAAAGAAGTCAAAGAAGACCTAAATAAATGGAAAGACATTTTGTGTTCATGGGTTGGATCACTAAATATTGTTAAGTTGTCTATTCTACCTAAAGCAATTTACAGATTCAACACAATCATAATAAAAATTCCAATAGACTTCTTTGCAGAAATGGCAAAGTCAATCATCAAATTTATATGGAAGGGTAAGGGGTTCCGAATATAAATTAAAAAAAAAAAAAATCTTGAAAAAGAAGAATGAAGTTGGAGGACTCACACTTTGCAATTTTAAAACTCATTACAAAACTACAGTAATCAAAACTGTATGGGGGAGGGCGTTTAGGGCGCTCCCTGGAGACTCTTGCTGGAGCAGGTTTCAGGATTTGGAGGATCTGGCCTTGCTCTGTGGGGCGCACACACTGGAGCGAAGGTGTTTTTGCTACAGCTCCTCAAGCACCAGGGAGGGGTTCTGTCCGTAAGACAAGACCTTTAACTGTAAAGACATCGTTGAACAGCCCATGTATTATCTCCTGGAATACTCTGGAGAGAGAGGATATGCACTTCACATTACAGACACTTGAAGATAGATTTAAATGTATTGGACTTCAGAAAATTGAGGATACGAGAAAAAGAAAAATCAGCCTTTTTTTCCCAAAAAATGAATCAGAAAAATTTAACACTGATGTCAATATTAGTGAGGATCTGAAGGAGAAAAAAACAGATGATAACCAACTAGTATGAGGGTGGACTCCTGTACACGTCAGGAAGCAGCTTGCTATCGGGGTCAGTGAAGTCACCAGAGCTCTGGAAAGGAATGAACTGCTGTTAGTCCTGGTCTGTAAGTCAGCCAAGCCTGCAGTCATCACTTCACACTTGATTCAGTTGAGCAGAACTGTTCCTTCTTGCCCGGTTTTCCCATCTAAGTGAGAGAATTGCACCCACCATTGGCTTTAAAAGTGTCCTAGCCTTGGGCTTCAAAAGAAATACCACCGACTTTGTTGATGAATTAAAAGGTATAATTCCCAGAGTACACAGTTTAAAGGTATCATGGTCTCAAGGCAGAATTGAAGACTCCCGGGGAAATTTAGAGCCCAAATCTTTGGAATGGCAAGACCAAGGCATTTTGGAAACTTCATTTGAAGACATCGCTAAACATAAGAGAAAGCTTGGTGAAGGTCAGCAGGCTTCTGCTGTAGTGTTACAACCCCTTAAAATAAAGAAATTAATACCAAATCCTAATAAGGTAAGGAAACCATCCAAAAGTAAAAAATCCACATCAACGTAATCTTGTCATTTTATACAATTTGTAAAATGACACCTTGCAGAGAAGGCTGGAAACTAATAAATTGAAGGTTTATGTATATATACAGCATGGGGGAGCAGAAGTGGCTCAAGTGGTTGAGCACCTGCTTCCCACATGGGAGGCACTGGGGCCTGAACCCAGGACTGGTTCAGGCCCCAGTGCCTCCTAAAAACAAAAACAAGCAAGCAAGCAAACAAACAAACCAAAAAAAGCAACTCAGGGGAGCCAGTGTGGTTCATTGATTGAGTGCTGCCTTCCCACATATGGGGTCCCAGGCTCATTCCCTGGCCCCAGTACCATAAACAAACAAACAAAAAGCCAGTATAATACTAACACAAGGACCACTGGAATTGAATTGAGAATTCAGAAATAAACTCCCTCAACTATGGAAAATTGATTTTTGACAAGAGTGCAAAGTTCACTCAATGGGGAAAGAAGAGTCTAACAAATGGTGCTGGGCAAACTGGATATCATATGCAAAAGAATGAAGGTAAACTCCTACCTCACACTATGTACAAAAATTGACTAAAAATGGATCAAAGACATAAATATAAGATGTAAATATAAGAACCAAAACCATAAAACTCCTAAAAGAAAACACAGGGAAGCTACTTCAGAACCTTGGTTAGGCAATGGTTTTTAGACTTTATACTCAAAGCATGAGCAACAAAAGAAAAAAATAGATAAATAGGACTTCATCAAAATTTAAAGCTTTTCTGCATCAAAGGGCTTCTTCAAGAAACTAAAAAGACGCTCTACATAATGGGAGAAAATATTTGGAATATCCAAATATATATCCATATATCCAATGAGGGTTTAATATCCATAATATATAAAGAAATCTTAAAACTTGCCAACAAAAAGACAAACAACCCAATTAAAACATGGCCAAAGACTTGAACAGACATTTCTCCATATACATATGGCCAAAAAGCCCGTGAAAAGATGCTTAACAGCATTAGCATTTAGGAAAATACAAACCCAAATCACAATAAGCTACCATTCACATCCACTAGAATGGCTACTATTGAAAAACCAGAAAATATGAAGTGTTGGCGAGGATGTGGAGTAAAAGGAATACTCATTCATTGTTGGTGGGAAGGTAAAATGATGCATTTGCTGTGGAAAACAATTTGGTGGCTCCTCAGAAATTTAAGTATAGAATTACCATATGATCCGGCAATCTCACCACTATATATATACCTGAAACTATTGAAAACATGGATTCAAACAGATATTTGCACACTGATGTTCATAGAGACATAGTCACAATTGCCAAAAGATGGGAGCAACTCAATTGTCCATCAACGGAAAAATGGATAATCAATTAATGGTATATGCACGCAATGGGATATTATTCAGCTGTAAAAAAGAGTGAAGTTCTGATATATGCAACAACATGGGTGAACCCTGAAGATATCATGCTGAGTGAAATAAGCCAGATACAAAAGGACAACTATTGTATGATCTCACTGATATAAAATAATTAGAATAATCAAATTCATAGAGTCAGAGACTACAATTCAGATTAACAGGGCCTGGGGCTGGGGAAGGGAAGGAAGAATTCATGTTTAATTGGTACAGAGTTTCTGTTGGGATGATGGAAAAGTTTTCGTAATGGATGGTGGTGATGGAAGCACAACATTATGAATGTAATTAGCAGCACTGAATTATATATCTGAATGTGGTTGAAATGGGAAAATTTTTAATTGGCTATCTCTTATGTGAATAAAAATTAAAAAAAATATGTCTGAACAACACAAACCATGAACTTCAATGTAAACTATGGTCTGCAATTAATAGTATTATAATAATATTGTCACATTAATTGTAACAAAGTTACCACGCTTAAGCAAAGTGCTACTAATAGGGAAAACAAAGTATGTGTGGGAGGATATAAAAGAACTCTATGATTTTTTTGTAAACCTAAAAAAGAAGAAAAAACCCAGATCAAAACAATAATGAAAGCCTTCCTATAAGAAAGTTAATTCTAGAGATGTCAGTAATTGTGACAGAAAAAAAAAAAAAAATCTTGGTTATTAACACTGGGACCTCAATTTTATAAATTATAGATCATCCAGTGGAATACTAGGCAGCCACAATAAATGTATTGAGAAGATTTAGCCATTTATGGTTCAGTGGGTAAAGCAGGTAAAGCAATATGTGGAATGTGAGCTGTCCATTTGGTATTAAAACATTCATGTATAGGAAAAAGTCAAAATGATAGCAATGGTTACCAATGAATGATGAAATGATGGGTGCTGTTTCTAATTTATCTAAAATGAAGATGAAATACTTTTATAGTGAAGAAAATAAAAGTTTACAGCCTTCAGAAAACAGCCCCCAGCACTGCAGGTGTGCGTGTGTGTACACCTGCACTGCTCGCATCTCTAGAGATGGCACACCAGTCACACCAGCAGGAGAACACGCGGAGGTGAGTCGGCTGGGGAGGAAGTGTGGAGGGTGAGGTGTGGCGTCACTCCTGGAAGATGCCCTTCTCCGTGAAAGCCGCGGACCTCTTAGTCCCTGGATCTGTCTGTCTGTCTCTGCCTCTCTGAGTCTCCCTCTCATCTTTCTATTTCCCTCACTGTGTGGCTCTTTTTTTTTTTTTTTTTTTTTTTAATGAGGTACTGGGATTGAACCTGGGACTTTGTGTGTGGGAGGTGGGTGCTCAACCACTGAGCTACATCAGCTATCCCAGTGTGGCACTTTTTTAGTCTCTTTTTAACTTTTAATTTTAAATAATTTCAAAATTACACAACAGTTGTAAAAATAATACAAAACCTGCACAAAACAGGTTTTGTATTATTTTTAATACAAAAACTCCAACATACCCCTCATGCAAATACCCAAATCCACCAAGTTTTAACATTTTGCCATATTTACCATATTCTTCTATCTATCTATCTGTCTGTCTGTCTGTCATCTATTGGCTAAACCTTTGAGAATAGATTGTATACATAATACTCCTTGAACACACAATACTTACATGCACATTTCTTAAAAACAAGGATATTCAATTATATAAATACCTTAAGTACAATTATCAAGTTCAAGTGTTTAACACTGATATACAGTTCACAGTCTATAATCCAGTTTTTCTATATGTCCCAATAAAGTCCTTTTGTGCCTTTTCTACAACATTATTAGAACCAGCCCAGGATCATGTATTGCATTTAATTCTCATTGTCTCTATAGCTGCTTTTTTAAAAATTGTGGAAACATATATACAACATAAATGTTCCCATCTCAACCACTCCAAAGTCTCTTGGAATCTCCAAATCTCTTTGAGTCTCTCTTATCTCTGTGTGTGTCTCTCTCAATCTCTTCAGAATCTCTCTCAGTTTCTCTGTCTCTCCCACTCTCCCTCTCATCCTCTCTATTCTCTCCCTCCCTTGGCCTCTCTCTTTCTCAGTATCTCCCTACTACTTTCAATCTCTGTTTCTCTTTCCCTCCCTCTCAATTTACCCCACCCCAAGAAATGCAGGAGAGTTTATGGGATTTGATACAAGGACAACTCCAAGCAGCAACAACTTTATTTCCACATGGAAATGGGTCCATAGAGCTGAGGGTGAGAAGCTAGGAAAGAGGGACTCGCAGGAAATTGCCTGGGCTTAATTCCGAGGCCATGAGCCTGTTCAGCCATTCCGTGTACTGAGAGACCCTGGTGTACACCCCAATGTGGCCCACGGCCGCACAGCCCTCGCCCCAGCTGATAATTCCTGTCAGGTACCACGTGTTTTGGTACTTGGTGGCATGCGGGCCTCCACTGTCACCCTGGCAGGCGTCCTTGGTCCCATCCAGGTAGCCGGCACAGAACATGTTGTCTGTCACCACTGGGGAGTTTGTCCTCCTCTGTGTTTGCTCCTTACAGTCCTGGGTCAACAGCCTGGGCACGTCTATGGTCATGAGCTGGACGGAGGTGACACCCTGCTGGAGAAGCTGGCCCCAGCCGCTCACGGAGGAGAACCGGATGAAGGCCAGGGTTTTCTCAGAGAATTTCTTGTCAGGCAGACAGATGGGTACCACATAATCGGTAAAGTTCACCGGTGTCTTCAGGTGGAGCAGGGCAATGTCATGGTTGATCTTGCCTGGAAAATACTTGTCAGGGATTATGATTTGAGCAACTTGCCGTTCTTGTTCACTGCCATCTTCTTCCTTTAAGTTGTGTTCACCTGAAAAGAAGCTGAGACCAGTCACACGTGTGCTAACTTTGGGCAGAATCCTCTCCACCTAAAACTCTTGCATTGCTCTTGTGTCTTTAACATCTTATTTTGCTCCTCTGGTCTTAGACTGTGATGGAATGGGGGGAATAATCCATTTTCAGAGTTGGGAAAGAGTTGGAGGTCTCCTTTTGACATAGGTAGGTGAGCCGTCCATCCAACATAAGGGCCGACTCAAGCAGACCCTTTCCCCAGATGGTAGCTCTCCTTTCCAGGAAATTAAAATCTCAGTTGGGATCTTGTGGGAAGAATGTGAATTGCAGTGTAAATCTGGAACTTGTGGCCTTGAAGGCAAGTGAGGAAGGGGTATTGGGCCCTGGAAAGCTGTGTTTCATAAGGAGAAAGGGGTCCTGAGAGTTCTCCATAGTTCTTCTCAGACAGGGCCTGACCCACCTCATGTGTTCTCCTCTTGCCCATAAACCCACCAGAAAGGCCCTGCCCCACAGATGGCACCATGGGGGCCTCTGGGCAGGCCGCATCCTCACCAGGGACAGCTCTTGAACCAAGTGGGTTGTGGGGTAGAGTAACATCTTTCCCCTAGGTCTGCTTTATACTGTGTTGGGGGGTAGGAAAGAGGCTGAGAGGGCAGTGGCCCCAGTGGGGGCAACTTTTAAGTCTGAGGGACACGAGGACAATACCTACCCAGCACCACTGTTAAGTTCCTCACGCTCCTTAGGCTGAATTTGTCAAAACAGTGGGCTGCAGTGACCACCCAGGCGGCATCAAGCAGAGCTCCACCACACAGCAGTGTCCCTTTCAGCTTCAACATAGCCTGAGCCAGGGAAAAACATGTTTGAAGGTTACGTCAGTCGCATTGTTTCCTTGATTTCTCACTATTTCTGTACCTCCGTAAGGACTAACTGATATTTAAATGATTTATTTCTGAAATCCTGGAATCTTTGGAGACCCCTCCATGGGCAAGTTGTGGACTGCTCCTTCAAAATTGGCTTCCAAATTGTCTCTAGTGGAGACCTCCTCAGGGAACTGGAAGTTCAAGTATATTGGCTTGACCATAGAAATACGGGTGTTAGATTCCACTTCTACCTTCCCTAGTATTTTCCTGTTGAACCCAGTAACGCTAATTTTTCCTGCAAAGTATCATATGCCAAAGAGCTGTCATGAGGATTAAATTAAATAACATGTGAAGCCCTTAGCATAGTTCTTTGCACATACTAGACCCTCAGTAAATGTTTCTTTTCCTTTTCTTCTTTTTTTCCCCTAAAAGCAAGGGGATGCTGCTGAGCTCGATCCTTGTATGGATGATTTTCTCCTGGGGGTGATTCTCCCATAGTGGATGGGGAACAGGGGAGTGGAGGTCCTTTCCCAGGCCGGCCTTTGTACAGTGAGGAACTGTAAGGCGAGAGGGAACTCTAGGGAAGAGACTGAGTCTCCGTGACTGAGGCAGAGCCAGATGAGGGTCAGTGAATAGTGTGTGTGTGTTTCATCAGGTCTGGTAATTTGCAGATCAGCCAGGGAGAAAAGAGAGGAAAACGGAGTCACAGTGAGTTTAGGCCTAATTTCCCCAAGTTGTGGGGAAACCAGAACAAAGTGGTGCCAGTGAGGCAAACCTCTCTCCTCACCAAAATCTTGGCTCCTACAGAGGGGGAAAAAAAAAAAAGAGCAGAGTAAAGTTGGCACATGATGGATGGGAAGGGCTACCTGCAGGCTCCAAGCAGAAGCCCTTGCCCAGCTGAAAGCATGGGTGCAAGGACCCTGAAACTCTAAGCCATCTACAGACCACCCGACTGTAGACTGCAGCCTCACCTACGGAGAGGCCGTCTAGTGGTGTAAGCCCAGGTTCAAATCTCAGCTCTGACCCGGGTGAGTACCTAATCATCAGGGGCCCCCGTTTCCTCATCTGTAAAGTGGGGATGATAGTTGTACCTACCTCATGGGGCATGTGGTGAAGCTTGAATGATACTAAATGAGACGTGAAGTCTGGGCATGGCGCCTAGCACGTCACGAGCTCTCTGAGCAGCGGCTGTTGTGATCACACCATGAGGGCTGATCCGAACGCACCTCACCGCTGGTGCCTCAAATGCACTTCTGCATTCACGGTGTCTCATCACAAAGCCCTTGTAAATGACTTACTGGAGGATTCAGTTAATTCATAAGTCCCATTTGGATATGTTTAGTTCAGATTATTCCCCTGAAAACCAAAAAACTGGGGGATGTCAATCAATCAGCCTTCGTGTCTGCAAAGCTGAGGAGGAGATCCGGAATCCTGCTGGCCCCGCCAAGGCACTGTCAGCCTCTAAGGCCAGGCCACGGTGGCTGTGGTGAAAGACTGGCCCTCTGACCACGATGGCTGCGGAGGGGTGGGAGGGGAAGGGGGGCAGGCTGTCGAGCAGCAAGACCAATGGCTTAGGGTGAGGCCAGGGCACAGCAGGGCTAGAAATGGGAAATTTAGAGAAATTAGTCCAGAAGGTACCAAAATAGCTAACCATATGACATTCCTGAGGAGAAATGAGAGAAATGGAGCTCTCCTATATTTACTCTGTCTCAGGTGTCATATCAAGGACTGACATGGGATTCTCAAATTTCCCTTACACAATGATTATACATTTACCTTTATTTTTAAAAATAGCTTTTTAACTTGGGTGACACAAAATGAAAGAAGTAATGACTAGGGTTACAAAGGGAGTCGCCATTTAAAATTCAGACCTGCTTTGGAATGCTTTAGTCTGAGCAGTGCCTCTCAACCTTAATGTGCCCAGGAGTCACCTGGGTGTCTCGTTAAATGGGGATTCGGATTCAGGGGTCTGGATGGGGCCCGAGATCCTGCACCCCTAGCGAGCTCCCTGGTAAGGCCGATGCTGCAGGCCCATGGACCAGACCGTGAGGGGCAAGGGCTGCACGTGTCCACTGCAGCCTGTGCCCCTTGGTGGACTAGACTCAAGGGCTGGATTTGCAGAGAGGTCCCTGAAGGAGTTGCTCTGAAGCAGCCAGTGTTCCACAGACCTGACCAAGTGAGGGAGGAAAGCTTTGGCTGCCCAAAGGGAGGGAAAACTAGATTCTGTCATAACTGACATGGATCAAGAAATCTCAGCTTTCAGAGGCAAATGGTACAATGGAGCTTTGGAGTTGGCAGTCCCGGGTTCAAATTCTACCTCTGTCATCTATGAGGTATGTGGCCTCAGTTTCCTCATCTATAAAGTGGGAATAAACCCTTTGTAATGAAGAGGCATAGGTGTTTTGATTGGCTCATACAAACCATCAGATAATGGTAGTTATTATTATTGTTAAACACAAAAGATGTGTGAAATTTAAAATAGAGGAAAATCAGTTCGATACTTGGCTCACGAGTAGGGAGGACTTATTCCCTCGTGTGTTCTGTGGCTGGCCTGCCGATTTTCTCTTTGAGGGCTGTTGATTAGTTCTCATTCAAAAGGCTCCAAGCCCTGTTAGGGCCTGGGAACCTCGAAGCCAGGAGAGCAGGGCGATGGAAAACATGGTTTGGAGCGCCCCATCGGACCAGGGAAGCCTTACCTGCCATGGACATGCCCCTTTGGAACACAGATTGCCACCCACAATTCGGCCTCGAGAGTCGCTGTCATTTCCTTTTTCCTGAACAGATATTTTCCCACACGGATATTCAACTGCATGAAACAAAAGTCACCCAGACATGGGTTTATGACAGATGAATGTGTTTGTGAGTAAGAAGCTTGAGGAGCGTCTGTACCCTCAGAATCCATGGCCCGGCTGTTTCCTCTTCTGCCAGCACTGAGCTGCTGCTCCAGGGACATGTGGGGAGCACGGCAGGGCTCTCCTTGCTTGCCTGAGTCCCCACATTCAAGGCACTCCACGGGGCCTGGCTAGATGAGGAGATGGGGTGGGAGGCTGGTTTTGGAGAGAATAGAAAGTCCTATTTCTGAAAGTAATTTCCTGCTAATTTTTAAGGGGATAAATGTGTTGACTGAATTTACTAAAGGGTGAATAACATTCCATCTAAAGATTAACCAATGTCACTGAGAATTGTATTGCTATTTTGACCCCACTCTGTTTTTTTTTTTCCTCTTTCACTGCTCCAGTAAAGTCCTTGGACATGAAAAAAAAAAACAAGGTGTGTAAAGGCGGCAGGCTAAATTTCAGATGTTTTAGACTAGGCTTGGTAATCCATCTCTGAAGAGATTAAACCAGTTTGGGGTGCCCCAGCCTTTGAAATTGCAGTGCCAATTAGTCTGAGGATGGTTTGGAGAAATTTCATTTTCCTAAAAGTGCCTGCCTTTAAAAAGGTCCTAGGAGTTCGGGAGTTCCATGAGTGTGGAATTAGAATGAGGCAGAGAGAGTCTATTTTGGTACCCTGGGCCTGCCCCAGAGGGAGCCTGTGGCTTAAGGCCCTTTCAGGGAGATACGGCCAGTGCGACTGGGGTTGGTTGACCTTTGTCCTGGCCATTGGAATTCCTGGTTACTCTTCTCGGGGGGCTGGGAGTGGCCATCTCCACCCTCAGTCTCTCTCCCTGTCTCTAAGTGGCCAGCACCTAGCTGGAACTCAATAAACGCTGGGCCACCCCATCTCATCTTTTGCTAACTAAGGTAACCTGTGGCAGAACAGGCACTGGTGCCTGGCTTATCTGGCAAATGCAAACTAAATAGCCAACGAGGCAAAACAGCCCCCTAAGGACCCATTACCTGTGGGTTCACAGGACACTCCGTCGGCCATGAGCGTGTACCCCTCGTGACATCGGCAGGAGCGTGGGGTCTCTGTGTTGTCGCTGCAGTACTGTTCACAGCCCCCATTTGCGTTCAGACAGATCAGCTGGCTGCTTTTGTCTGATAATAAGAAAGGGACAGCTTGAGAGGGCACCATCATCTGGGTTAAAGAAAGCCAGCTTGGTGGACAGCCATTCCCTGGGCAGCAAGGAGCAGTTTTCTTCTAGGAAGGTGGCGCCCAGCTGTGGCCAACAGAGACTGAGTTTGGCACGACCTCATCTTTGTGGACTGTGCTGGATGGATAAGGCTAGGAGGCAGGAAAAGTCGCATTGTCTAAGCAGCCTTGCCTGTAGGACAGCAGGGCTCGCTGGGAAAGCATTTGGGGAATGGAAGGGCTTGCCAAGGGTGGCACCCAAGGACCTTCATACTTCTATGCAGCTGATGGAAAGCTGGAGAGGGTCCTTTGGGGAAAGTAGCTACTATAGTAAAAAGCCTCCAACTTAATCAAAGATCTAGCTTGTCAAGAGGGCCAGAGTTTTGAGATTGTTCTCCAACCAGACCCTGCATACCCCAGTGAGATGGCCCAGGGGCAACTAGTCCCAGCGCTGGCCACTGGCTTAGTCAAAAGATGCAGACAGTTTAACCCGACTTTGAAGGAGAGAGTCTTGGTTGTGGACAACAGGAGCAGGCTCTGTGTATAAATTCAGGATTCCCAGCAGTGAAGGCACATCTTGGAAGTTTTACGGCTATGGTTGTTTAGCATCAAAGGTTGCAAAGAGATGTTGGAGGCTTTTTAGCCCTGGATGATCAACAGGATACTTCTTTCCTTAGCTTTTGCTTAACTATTTCTGGGCTGTGGCAGCTATAAATGCTGATGCCAAGGTCATGCTTGTCTTCCAGGTGGCCTAGTTATATCTGCTTGATCCAGTGGCCCTACCGTGGACCAGCCATCTTGCAAAGCAAGTTCTAGCCAGAGAGGACACCAGGTAAGAGCCTAAGCAAGCTCACTGCCTGATTTATTGAAACTGGTGTTAGCAATGAAGACCAACATGGTACAATGTGGAGAGGTGTTTTCAGTAGTGGTGGTGTGAAGGCAAGAACATGACCGTGTACTAATGAATAAACTGAAAGACACAGAATTGTGAATATGCTTTGACTGGCCCTCACACAGAAAAATATGGGAAGCTGATATGCTAAAATGCTAGTAGTGTCTTTGCTGGTGTTCTTGTCTTGCTTTAAAATTTATTTTCCATGTATAATTTTTAAATGATAAATTTCTAATACAAATATTTCTTTCTTCCTATTAGAAGCACCAAGTAGAACCAATTTAGATGTCCTTCTTGCCAAGGACTCACATTCTTCCTTATGTAAACTAACAGATGCAATCTCGGCATGGGGAGCTCCGGTCAAAGCTAAATTTTGAGGATTATTTTTCTTTGTGATCAGTAATTTACTAAAAACATTATTTTCCATTAATAGGGAGAAATACCAATAGAAGACAACTGAATGGGGATCTGGCAAGGGAGGGCCTCCAGTGGTTAGAGAAGGGATAAAATGTGCAGAGAAAGAGCCAATCTTCAAATCGGTCTCAGGCAGACTGTGAACCTCTTGAAATTTCAAATTCTTGTGTGTCTCTATGGACATATTTGAATTTTGTGTATCTGTGTGTCTGTATATGTGGACATATTTCATGGACCTTGAAAAAGCCAAGAACCATTGGTCCGATCCCAAAGGGCAGATTAGAAGGCTGTAGGGTGTGAATGTAAGTGGGTTCCCAGGTCATGTCCTGCTGACGTCCTCACAGGCAGAGACAAGGCAGGGAAGGCATGTTCCTGAGAACAATTACCTGTAATAAGGGATCCCTCATGGGGTGGTGGAGCCCTCGAAGTTCCCTTTTACAAACTGATAAGGCCTGCTGGAGTGGAAAGGCCTTCAGTGCTCCATAAATTAACATTTATTCAGCACTCCACACTCATATCTGCCTTTTAAAGACTTTATATCAATGATTTAAGATTAATCCAGAAAGTAGACTGTGGATTTTCAAGCCTTCCAACAAAAACATGACTTTAACAACCAAGGAGTAAATGAAATTCTGAGCAGCATCCTTTTGGTGGTGGAGGGAGGCTGAATTTTACATGTTTGTACACTAAATATCCTAGGACCTACACAATCAATCTCTAAGATTCATTAAGCAGCTACCAATGTATTTTGGTCAGACCCATGACATAGTTTTTGTACATTTGACAAAAAGATTGGGACAGTTTGTGACCCAGAGTGTATGGGATTGGTGCATCTCTTCCTCCACTTGGGTGGGCCATGGTGCTGCCCCCACACCACTGCCAGCATGTCCTTGGTGCCCTGGGCTCTCTCTTTGGCAGCAACCAGGGAGCAGTGAGAGGAGAAGCAGTGCTATCACTCTAGCCCTTCTCCCAGGATGGCTTCTGGACCATGATCTAATGCTCACCTTAGAACAGAAGGCAGTTGTGGTTCAGAAAAATCTCATTCAGAATCAGAATGTGTAATTTAATATTTGGAAGGTGAAAAAAATAACTCTTCCCTTTGAAATAGCAAGTAGAGAAGGTAAAGTTTACTGACACTGTCTTGGCTGGTAGGAGATGTAGAAAATGGGCAGTGATGCAGGAGCTCTCACCTGAAGCCTTTCCAGTGCTGGGAAATCAAGATGCTTATATTTCTCAGAAGGGGACATGGGGTACTAAGGTCTGAGAATTGCCATCTTAGAATCCTAGATCCAAGACTCTTAGGTTGGAAGGAGCCTTCAAGGTCACCCAGGTCAATTTCGTACCAGTCTGCCAGGCTGACTCCCATCAGCCTCCCAGGGGTCCCTACTCTGCCAACTCTGCAATAGGAAGTGGGGCCTCACTTTTCTCACAGTTCCGACCCTCGAAATCAGCAAGGCAGAAGCAAATGTAAGACTGGAGCTGGTCCATGCAGGAGCCTCCATTCTGGCACGGATTTGAAGCACATTGGTTTCCATCTGTGGACAGAGTTGGCATTAGTCTGCTGAGGAGATGGGAACTGGCAGGGGTGGTAGGTGGCAGTGGGGTGTGGTGGGATAAAAATAGGCCATTCACCTACTCACCAGTATAAGTAATCCAGAACTGCTTCTGAGGAAACAAGAGAGGAAACCACGTGAGACACATGTTCACCAGAAGCAAACATTTATTGCATCCATGGAATGAATTGATGAGTCTCTGAATTCATGGCCATGTGCCAGGGTTAGGGTGAAGTGGAGGCGTCTGACTTGGGGCCCTTTGTGATGGGCTCAGGTGAGGTGGGTTCATCTACAAGGAGGGAACAGTTTCTACTAATCTTTTCTCTCCTTCCTTTCAGAATCCTGCAAGGCCGCCAGAGGCCATGCTTTGCCCTGTCCCATCAGAATATCTGAGTTTTGGCCCTGACTTTGCCTTTCACTAGCTGTGAAACTTGGACAAGACACAGAAGCTCTCTGATGAGTGGGGCTGATTAAACATGAGTGGACATGAGAAGTAAATGAGATAATGGATATAAAAGGCATTTTATAAATTGAAAAGTGCTCTATAAATAAAATTTATTCCTGAGGCATCTTTTAGTCAACTGAACTTATACGTCACAGGGTTTCTGTGAGCATAAGACAAGATGAGAAATGTTGGAAATGCTTTGAACAATTACATAGCATACAAACACAAAGCTTGACCATTTTCAACGCGCCTGGAAAGGGAAAGGTTAGCTCCACGTCCTGGTGAGTGTGAAGTGTGGCATAAGTCACAGCTGGCAAGAAGTGACACACAACTAGAATGACTAGTGAACAAACCAGCAATCACAGAGGACCACTACCTTATTGAACCAGGAGCTCCAGGCTCTGGAACCATCTTCCTAAACAGAGATGTTGGGGTAACTAAACACCAGAACTTCTCCCTGGCCCAGAACTCTTGTCTCTCCATCATGACCGGAGCCTGCACTACTGGTAAAAGTGTTCAAAGGGGTGTGATACAATTTAAATACGCATCTTTTAGAAAGTGAAAACAAAAATGAAGACAACTCTAAGCATATGGCCAAAGTAACCATCCAGCCAAAGTGCAGATGGAGGAGGGAGCAGTGGTTCCTCTAAATCTGTTCCCTCATACAATTTTTCCCTAAGGAGGTACCCACCTGGACAGGTGAGGCAGAGAGAGGCTCTTCCAGACCAGTTTCCTACAATATCAGTTGTGTTGGCAACACTTTTGTGTTGCGTAGACAGCCCTGGATTCCTAAGGTTCCTTTAGGCTATTTGGAGGCACCTTCCTTGGGAAGACAATGTACACATATGCCAAGTGTGCTTTTTGAACCAGATTTGGATGCAGAAATTAGGATACCTTGTGTAATAGAGAGTAAGGGAGAGTGTGTGCAAATGGAGGATGTCTTTGAAAACGGGGAAAGGTATGGATCATTTCGGCACCTCTGCCTGAGGAAAATGAAGCCATTTTTTTGGAAGGAAACATGACCCAGACAGGGAGGGGCTGTGCACACTGGAGCTGCCTACGTGCTCACCTGTGAGAGGTGCACTCACAGCACGGCAATGGAGAAACAGACTCCAAGACAATGGAGCATGCCCCTATGGTGTCCCTGTGTACCCCAGACAAACATGTTCTTAAACTTAATCCATTCCTGTGGGTAGGAACCCTTGTAAATAGGACCTTTTGAAGAGGTGACTTCAGATAAGACGTGGTCTAGGATGGATCCTAATTCTATAGCCGAAGGCCTTATAGAGAAGTACACAGAGAAAAAGCCACTGAGATCAGCCAGAAGCTGGAAGTCCATGGAACTGAGAAGCCAGGAGAGGCTGCCATGTACATTTCCATGTGACAGAAAAGCCACAGTCCTCTGGGAGAAAGCATTGCCTTGATGACATCTTGATTTTGGACTTCTAGCCTCCAAACTGTGAACCAATAAATTCCCATCATTTAAGCCAAACCATTACACAGTATTTGCTTTGGCAGCCAGGGAAACTAACATCGCCTCCTTCCCACAGCCTCAGAGAACTGCACTGACCCCGTTCCAGGCAGAGCAGAAAGGTAGCTCCCTCTAGACAATGTACTTACGGTCCTCTCGGGGTTCTTGAAGATCTCCCTGGCTTCCTCAAAGGAACACTGTTCCTCCTTGCACTCTCTCTCCAGGGACCCCGGCCTCAGTTCTTCCAAGAAGGAGTTGGCGCGCCTTTGCCTGTGCAGGACACTGTGGGCTTCTTCCTGGGTTACAAAGACTGAGAGATGGAGACCCCATGGCATCCTTAGCGGCCTGTCATGCGCAAAGGGCATGGGAATCACTCACGCCATTTTCCTGTCTAGTAATGGCAGTCAAACAGGATTCCTGCCTCCCCTGAGTTGTGGCAGGCTCTTCCTTCTTGCTTATTTAGATAGAAGGTGTGCTGGTGGTTGGGTCCCCTGTGGGCTCAGGACTGCAAGGGAATGACACTTCCCACAGGTTTGAACAATTCAAAATTGTTGTGCGCCTTCTTACACGTGGTCGGTGAGATGTAACATGGTACAACTTTATGGCAATATGTTATTAAAGCTCAATCTAAAACACTCCTACCTTTTGACCAGGTAATTTCAAGTCTAAGAATTTATCCTAAAGAAATAATCAGAGGCATGCACACAAATTTCGGCATAAGGAGAACTATTTATAATAATAGTCGTAAACAATGAAATGATGGTAACCGACACAGCCATGAAATATAATGCTTAAGAATATATATTAAGTGAAAAAAGACAAAACTATTGTTGCGTAATCCCTTTCTATATAAACAAAAAAAAAAGTATATATGAGCATATGTATAATTTATTGAAAGTATAGCCATTGAAATGTTAACTTTGGGGATTAAAAGTTATTCTGTTCTAAAACGTGTACAATCGACAGAGGTAACCTGTTTCTGCTTTTGGTGGAGATGGGGAGGAGAAGGCCCCACTGAGCAACGAAGCCACGCCCCTCCCAGCCTCACCATCGCCTTTATTTCCCTTTACAGCACTTACCACCAGCTGACCTTTCATGCTTTCCTTAGGTTTTGGTTTCTTGGCTGTCTCTGCCCATTAGAAGGTGAGGCATCAGCTTCAGGCTCTGCAGCTACTGTAGCCACACTGTCTGCAGTATTCCTAGTACCTGGACCAGTGTCTGGCTCTTAGAATAATTCAGTTAACGTCTGGTGAATGGATGAATTGGAGGATTTTATACTGGGGAGGGGTGTCCTGATTGCACAGCATTTGAGAAAGCAAGTTCAGACCGCAGTGGGAGGCGCGTGGAGTGCGGAAGGAGGAGATGTGGCAGGAGGCTGTGGTGCTAACACAGTGGAGAGCTGAGGCAGCAGGGCGGGAGGGAGGCTGGAAATTCCTCTTCTCCATTTAAGCCAAATAGTCCCTTTAGCTTCATCCTGGGTCCCATTCTGTCCAGGTCTTCTGGAACTCTGACCGCTTTCCAATTTAACCTATCAGTTCTCTCCTTCCAGCCAATCAACTACAACCCTTACTCTTTTTTGCCATCATCTTTCCCTTTATGGCAAAACTCTTGAAAGGAGAGTCTCAGTTGAGGTTTTCATTCCGCATTCTCCATGAACTCTTCTTATAATTGTTCAGGTTTACTCTTTGACCCACTATAAGCGAAAGTCACCACGGCTTCTCTAATCAAAGCCTGTAGGTTCTTTTTAGTTCTCATCTTACTGGATCTTTCTTTATGGCAGGAAACTGTGGACTGCTGCCTTCTTTTTGACACTCTTGCCCGGGCTTCTGCTTCCTCTGTTCTTCTCCTACCCCTCTGGCTGCTGCTTTGCCACCTCCTTTGGGCCTGGCCCCTGAATGGTTGGCATCCTTCAGGTTTTGGTCTAGGTCCTCTTTTCTTCCCACCCTAAATACCCTCTCTGGGCAACTTCGCCCACACTTCTGGCTTCAATTCTCTCCTTTAAATACCAAAACCTGCATATGTGTCTTTTCAGTTAGAACTTTCTCTGAACTCCCCATCTCTATTTCAACTTCCTTATAGATTGAGTAACCTACAGGCACTTCGAAGTCATTGTATTTTTTTTTATTTTTTTTTATTATGGGTAAAAATCAAAATTCTCACAATACATACAAACATTTGTAAAATGATATATAAATATATATGCATATATGTGTATTTGCTTACAAAAGTGTTATTTTTATATATATATATATACATATATTTTAAGAGGTGCTTAGACTACCCAAAATATTACACGGAACCCACCAGGATTCCCATGTTGCCCACCTCCCACACCTCCCATCACATCCCACACAAACATCTCCCACAGTGTGGCCCACCACCCTCAATGAACTTACACATCCTGGAGCCTTGCCACCAACCATAGACCACAGTTCACACTGTAGACCACACTCTCTCCCACTCAGTTCTGAGTGGTGTGTGCTGATTTAAAATGGCCTACATTGTATTTAAAACTAAATTCCTCGTCTCCATTCCCACCCTGTCTCCTGTGGCTAGATCTGCATTTTCCCTGAATTCCCAGACTCGGAAAATGGCACTGCCCTCTAGCCTGTCTCCCTCTCCGGAAATCTCTGTCATCCTGACTTTCTCACGGCCAGCTGTCGTCAGTTCTATGGCATCTACCTCTTTAGCCTGTGTCATATCTGTCCCCTTCTCTCCATCCTTGTGATCCCCCTGAGCTCAAGGCCTCTTCATTCCTTTCTGGGCCATCTTTTTGGGAAACAATTATCGAGTATTTACCTTGTACCAAAAAGAGCAAAGCACCTTCCAGGCATCATCTGTAATTCTCACAGTACTTTATCTATTATCCCCGCTTATAAGGAAAGTGAGGTTTGTGAAACTTAAAACTCACCCAAGCCCACTCAGGGTGGAGGTAAAATGACCAGTTTTGAGCATGTTGAATTTGAGAATCTTTAGGACATCCAAATAGACATGGGGACTGGAGCTTGGGAGAGTGGAGATCTATCTACATGGTTGAAAATCATGTAGAGGTTGAAATCACCAGTGAATGAAATCGGTGTATCCCCACTGCACAAGTCCAGGGGGCATGTTTGGGTGCATTTATATGGGAGCAGTACTCTCCAGAGCTGTGCGAAGAGGAAGCCCCATGAGGTAAGAAGGATGTGTCTATAGGGGGAGAAGAGGAAAGCTTAGGAATAAATCCAACATTTAGGGGGAGAAGAAAAGTGGAGAACATGAGGCTGAGAAGAGAGATGAGAGGAAAACATGGAGGGAGGGGTGTTGGATCAGAGAGAGGAGGGAAAGATCACCATGGCTGTTGCTGTGAGGAGGTGGCATAAGATGAGGCTGAAAACTGTCCGTGAAATTCAGGCAGTAGAACGTTGTTGGTTAGTTAAGCAAGGGTAGCCTCAGTGGAATGGTGGGGATGGAAGCCAGATTGCAGGAGTAAAAGGAAGTGAAGGGAGAGAGAGAAGGTGGCAGCTACTGGGGCATGTAGGCTTAAGCGAGACTGACTCTTCCCTTCCCTTCCCTTCCCTTCCCTTCCCTTCCCTTCCCTTCCCTTTTTTTTCTTTTCTTTTCTTTTCTTTTCTTTTCTTTTCTTTTCTTTTCTTTTCTTTCCAGTTAGAGAGATTTTTTTTAAAAATATTTTTTAAACTTTATTTTGTACATTTAATAATTGAAAATATAAGCAATTAAAAACTAAAAAGTAAACAGAGATGAATAAATACATACATTTCTCAATTAAATGTAATGGATACATATAAATTTTTTTTTTTAATTTTAATATGTTTTATTTAACCCAGCGTATTGATAATATTATCACTTCAATATGTAATCAGTATAAAAATTGTTAATTAGATTTTTTTTTTCCCTCATACAGCCATTTGGTGTATTTATTTATTTATTTATTTATTTATTTTTATTATGGGTAAAAATCAAAATTCTCACAATACATACAAACATTTGCAAAATGATATATAAAAATATATGCATATATGTGTATTTGCTTACAAAAATGTTATATATATATATATATATATATATACATATATTTTAAGAGGTGCTTAGATTACCCAAAATATTACACGGAACCCACTGGGATTCCCATGTTGCCCACCTCTCACACCTCCCACCACATCCCACACAAACATCTCCCACAGTGTGGCCCACCACCCAATGAACTTACACATCCTGGAGCCTTGCCACCAACCATAGACCACAGTTGACACTGTAGACCACACTCTCTCCCACTCAGTTCTGAGTGGTGTGTGCTGATTTAAAATGGCCTACATCCATTGCCACAACAGTACTCAGGACAACCTCCAACTCCCAAAGAAGCCCCTGTATTTCAACTGCTCATCCCCTCCCTACCCCAAAAGTGTCAAGTGGCCACTGGCTCCACCTCAGTTAGAGAGATTTTAACATGTCTGTGTTCTTAACGGATAGATCTGGGCTGTGAAGAGAGATAAAGGATACTGGCAGAGGAAAATCAAATAATTGAGGTTCTGTGGGGGGAAGAGATGGTTACAGCATCCAGATGGGGAGATTCACTCTGGGCAGGAGGAAGCTGGGGGTGAGGATAGAGACCCACATGCCACCAGTAGCCACTCAGACACTCCTTCCTCTGTGTCCCAAATCCCAGCTCTCTTTTAAGTCCTTCAGGCTGATGGAAACATGCCTCTATTACAGGATGACAGCATTCATTTGTTCATTCCCACCCTTATTTAATCAGTCTTTTACAGAGCACACACTTATTTTAGGCACTAAGACTACAGGAAAAAGTAAAAACAAATCCCACATGCTGCCCTTGAGGAATGAATTTAAAATAAGACTAATTTAAAATAAGACATGCTGATGGCTGCTAATAGCAAAATAATGTGCCCTTCAGATGGAAACAAATTTGCATCAAAAAAGCTTTCAGAGAACCAGAGACAAATCTGAAAATAAAAATGTAATCCATGATTATTGTAGAGAATTTGGAAAGGACAGACCAGAACAAAAAAGAAAAGCAAATTCACTGTCAGCCCTGTTCATATTTTCCTGCACTTGAGGAAGGATGACCTGCAGTGCTACCCTCTGCCCCAGCAGGAACTGCTCCCCTCGGGACACAGACGTCACCACAGAGTAGGGGCAAGCAGACCCGGATTACCCAGACCAGAGCCTAATTTCTTGCCAGGGAATTTGAAGAACAATTTGAACCACATTTTGAAACCAAGTGTTTGCCAGCTCCGTTCCAGTTTTAAGTAACCACAGCTGGCCACTGGGTCCTTGGAAGTTATTATAGCAATAACCACTCATGCCTGCAAGAACGTTCCAAAGCACATTCCCATGGTATCTCTGTCAGGCCTCTGGACACCTGTGAAGGGGCAGGGAAGATGAAATTTTCCGAATGAAGGAACCAAGGCCTAAAGCAGTTAAGTGCATGGCCGAGGTCATGCAGCAGTGGTGACCAAGCAAGCAACGAAATCCGGTGTCCCCACGCAATGCAGCGGTCCCTGACACTGTCCTGCCGAGACCCCCAGGGCAGCAGAGCCGAGAGCTGGCTCCTCCTACAGTATTGGCAGCTCAGAAAGTGTAAAGCTCAGCCACTGTGTCTCACTCTTGACCTGTCCCCAAAATCTGTACGTTTGATCCAACTTTCCGGTGGCAAGTCCCCACAGATTAGCCAGGAAAGCACCACTAGCTCCTAAAAGTTCTTTGAAAAAGAATTCTGCTCAAATCGACACCATTCAAGAAGAGTTTTTCCTCCAGTGCATAGCAAGTGCCTAGGTATTGTTTGTTTTTTTGGAAGGGAGAATTTAGATTAAATGGGAGCTGCCAGCAAATGCTTTTGGTGAACAGGATTGTCAAAAACAAAGATGAGATTTGGGAAGGTTTAGGAAGGACTTTGGAAGGTCCCAGCTCCTCCAGTTCACTGCAAACAACCTGGCTGCCCTTGCTCAGTTTACATGGGAGGAAAATCTCTTCCGAGACATACCTGCAGCCAGAGACCGCTGAAACCCGAGCAGGAAGCAGAGAAAGGCGAGCTCGTGGGAATGGGAAACCATGATGAAGTTCAGTGCTGTTTGTCCTGCATGTTGACATTCCAGGTGGAAATTGTTCGGCCAAAGTTCTCAACTTCAAAGACCAAGAGAGGGAAGAATGGGGCAGGGGGAAGGGATGAAGGAATAGCCTCCCAGACCCGCAGAGTTTATAAATAGCTATTTATAAAATCCCTGGCGCCAAGCAACTGTGCTAGAAGGGGGATAGGAAAAGATGAACAAACAAGGCCCCAGGGGGCGTCCTCTTAGGATGCTACGTGCCTATGTTAATCCTGCTTCTTCAGAGTAAAAGGGTTTCTTGTTCTGAAACTTACCTATTAAGAGATGTATCTGGAGTACACCCTTCAAATACAACGTAGAAGTCTGAAGCCCTTAGGACCTAAGTCCGTAAGTTGGGAAAACAGATTTAAATGCAGATGAAAAATAATATCCCAAAGTAATAATTATAATAAAATAAGAGTAGATTTCTGGTGTGAATGTAAATGTTTTGAGGAAAACCACAGAAGCAGCCTAGGCCCTTTTTTTTTTTTTTTTTTTTTTTTTTTTTAATTTGTTATAACTCTTTATGAAGTTGGAAATAGAGGCATACACTTCTTAATAAGGGAACATAAAACAAAGTGAGGCATTCCATTAAAATCAAGGCATGTAAAACTTTTTAAAATGTAAGATAGATGGGATCCTTAGGCATTATGCCAGTTTTGAGTAGTGTAGCCAAATGGATTGTCTTAATATAGTCACAGCTCCAGGGATTTACATCTGCTTCCAAATTCTCAGGTGGAGAGAGATGTGCCAGTGATTTACAAAGGAGTACAACTTAAGTATCCTCTGGATTATTCCTCCAATGCATAAATTTGTTCTTTGTGCTCCTTTTGGGGGACCATCCTGTGCATCTGCATCATTTACTTGCATTATTTTTATAGGAGCAGGATGGCTGGGGACAATACAAGCCACAGGTATTGAAGCTTCAAGATCTGAGAGATTTGATATGAAGATGATTTCAGATGTAAAAAGAAGGCATCCCCCTGGAAGAATCTTTGTCCTGATGTTACAATCATTGGGATGGTATAGAAACTCATAAAATCCTTGATGAACCGAGGTTACAGGACAATTGTTTCCAAGAAACACTTCACCAGGGGCCATAGGTAGATCATTATCAAATGCAGTTGACTTAACCCTGACTAGGAACCAAGAGGGGCTGCATCGTATATACATCTCTCTCCTATTACTCTGTAAATACCTGGCTGTTCTCCAGAACAAGTCCATATCAGAGAAAAAAGGAGTTGCAGCCCTCCTAACGCCGAAAAAACCTTCATCTGGCCAGAGCCCTAGGCAATGGCCACTCAGGGGAACAGGCAGCCTAGGCCCTTCTATGCCTTGGAAGGGTGTTGCCTGGGAAGTCTGGTTTACTTAGGTAAAGGCAGGATGTAGATGGGCCAAAAAGCACCCAGAAGCACCAGAAGGAAGAGATGCTGCCCCTATAGCTGAGGGCCAGTCCATTCTGTTTCGACTGTGGGGGGCACCCACCAGTGCCCTCTTATTCCCCGCCTGCTCTCCTGTGCCCAGGCCACAAGCCAGGGTAACCAACCCTTCTGCTTTGAGGGGTTTCTTGGGATGTGGGACTTTTGGTGCTAAACCTGGAGTGGTCCCAGGCAAATTGCAATGGTCGGTCACCCGGGCACCACTCGCCTGGGGGTCTCTTGGGCAGGTCCAGTGAGAGCCATCCCCTTCTGCGTTAACCTTTACGTGAACCAGTGGAAACTGGAGACACCAACTCTGCTAATTGAAAAAAGGCTGAAGGCCCAGTGCCTTTTCTTCTGTCGGAAGTTACGAAGCCCGACTATTTTTGGCAGGGCCCAGCTCTACCATCCCAAATAGAAGAATCAGCCTTAATGGGTGACCATGTTTTATTGAGCACCTCTGGGATTGCTCATTGCCGCTATCAATAATTGCCTGATTGGAGAACGCGTCCCCCCGCGAGCACTCGCCATGCCGCCACTGCCACCGGTTCCCACCCACCACCCTCAGCTCGCCATGGATGATAACATCACTGCACTTGTGGTTGACAACGGCTCTGGCATGTGCAAGGCTGGCTTTGCGGGCAATGATGTGCCCCAGGCCATCTTCCCGTCCATCGTGGGGTGCCCCCGGCACCAGGGCGTGACGGTGGGCATGGGCCAGGACTCCTACATGGACGACGAGGCCCAGAGCAAAAGAGGCATCCTGACGCTCAAGTAGCCCATCGAGCACAGCATTGTCACCAATGGGGACAACATGGAGAAGATCTGGCACCTTCTAAACAAGCCGTGTGTGGCCCCAAGGAGCAGCCTCTGCTGCTGACCAGGCTCCCCTGAACCCCAAGGCCAACCATGACAAGATGACACAGATCACGTTTGAGACCTTCGACCGCCATGTACCTGGCCATCCAGGTAGTGTACTTCTGTACGCCTCGGCTGTGCCACGGGCATCGTCATGGACTCCAGCGATGGCGTCACCCACAACGTGCCCATGGATGAGGGCCACGCCCTGCCCCACGCCACCCTGCGTCTGGACCTGGCCAGCCGGGACCTGACTGACTGCTTCATGAAGACCCTCACCGAGAACGGCTACAGCTTTACCACTATGGCCGAGCGTAGGGTCGTGTGTGACATCGAGGAGAAGCTCTGCTATGTTGCTGTGGACTTTGAGCAGGAGATGGCCACCGCCATGCCCTCCTCCTCCCTAGAGAAGAGCTACGCGCTGCCCAGCGGGCAGGTGGAGCGGTTCCGCTGCCCCAAGCTCTCTTCCAGCTCTCCTTCCTGGGCATGGAGTCCTGTGGCATCCAGGAAACTACCTTCAACTCCAGCATGAAGTGTGACGTGGACATCCACAAGGACCTCTACCCAGCACGGTGCTGTCCAGCAGGACCACCATGTACCCCGGCATTGCCGACAGGATGCAGAAGGCAATCATAGCGCTGGCCCCAAGTACAGTGAAGAACAAGAGCACTGTCCCCGAGCCCAAGTACTCCATGTGGCTTGGCGGCTCCTGGCCTCGCTGTCCACCTTCCAGCAGATGCAGGTGTACGAGTCCAGCCCCTCTGTCCTTCACCGCAAATGCTTCTACGTGGACTGTTACTTAGCTGCATCACATCCTTTCTTGACAAAACCTAACGTGCAGAAAAGGAGGTGAGACTGGCATGGTTTTATTTATTTTGCCTGTTTATTTTGTTTTGTTTTGTTTTTTGGTGCTTGACTCAGGATCTAGAAACCGAACAGTGAAAATGACAGCAGTCGGTTAGAGTGAGTTTACCCAAAGTTCCACAAATGTGGCCGAGGATGTTAATTGTCCATTGTTCTTTTTTAAAAAAATATTCACTCCAAATACCGTGAGATGCTTTGTTACTGGAAGTTCCTTGCCTTCCCCACAGCCGCCCACTTCTCCCTAAGGAGAAGGGCTCAGTTCTCGCCCACAGTCACACCCTGGAGGCTGACAGCATTGCTTTTGTGTAAATTATGTCATCCAAAAAAAAAAAAACTTCTACACTAATACTTGTTCCTTTATTTTTTATTTTGGACGGTCAGCTGTCACGGCTCCCCTTTAGTCCCCTAACTTTAGATATTTGGAGGCTTTTGGTCTCCCGGGAGTTGGTCCCAGGGCTTACCTGTACACTGACCTGAGACCCGTTCGATAAAAGTGCACACCTTAGAAAAATAAAAGAATTGCCTGATTATTTAAGGAACTAACTATATATGAAGGAAGGAAGGGAGGGAGGGAGGGAAAGAGGGAGGGAGGAAAAAGGAAGCAAGGAAGCAAGGACTTTTCTGCTGGACGTCTCCTCACAGCAGCAGCCCTTCGAGGTGACAGTTCTCACATGAGATCTTCATCAACTCACCTGGTCCCCAAGTGTGGAGCAGAAGCTCTGGAATCAGACACACCTGGGTTGGGGTTCTGGCTCGACTTTCTCCCACTCTGCTGGGAAGTTATGCATCCCTTTGAGCCTCAGTTTCTTAATCTGTAAAATGGAGCTAATATAACCCTCCTTAAAGAGTAGTGGTTTTATTATCTCTAGCATATTGTGAGTATTCAACAAATGCTATTTAAAATCATCTCCCTTTTCCCCATCTGCCTACTGTGTGCCAGCTTAGCACCTCGCCTAACAGCCTGACCCTGTCTCTCAAACTGACTCCAGCTCATCAGCGCAGTCTCCTCTTGAATGGGGGCTGTGGGGCGGTGTGTGCACTCTTGGAGCACTGTGTGTTTATCCTGCCTGCAGGCTCCGGTAGGGTAACAAGGCTTGGCTATGTGGGAAAATCAATGTTCCTTCTTGTACGTCTCAAAATGCCATAATTAAATGGTGTTTTTTTTTTTTTTTTTTTTACCGGGAGTTCCGAGGAATCGAACCCAGGTCCCTCCACATGGGAGATGGACGCTCAACCATTTGAGCCACATCCGTCCCCCTAAATTGGGTTTTGATAGACAAATGACCTGCCAGGCAACAAAACACCAAGAGGTGAATTCATGGAAAACATGTAGGACAAAATCCCTCAAGTCAAAGCGTCTCATTGCTTTACATGTGGTGGGCCCCACATAGTCCTCCTGGATCTTTAACGACGGTTATTGTCCTGGCTGTTAGATTTGGTGAAAATCTTGGAAAACTAGAGTGAAAAAAATCTCAAACTCACCCGGGCAATCAGACTAAATGATGGATTGTGGTGGGTCTTAAAATAATTGTCCGTGGTCCTGCCCTTTCTGTCACCCCCACATAAACAGAACAGTAAGCGCTGCTGGTGCGACATCCAAAATATGCCCTGGGTCTCGCTGCTTCCCTCCAGCTCCACCACCTCAGCTTGTTTCTTTGCTCCAATTCTGGCCTTTCTACAAACCAGTCTCTACATGGCAAAGTGATTTTTTAAAAACCCACCATTAAATCTTTTTTCTAATTTATAGAGTATGATATTCACTCTTTCTGGTGTATAGTTCTGAGTTTTGACAAATGGGGAGTCATGTAACCATCACAATCAAGATAAAAAACAGGGAGGCGGATGTGGCTCAAGTGATGGGGCATTTGTCTACCGTATGGGAGGACCTGGGTTCGATCCCCGGACCTCCTGGTGAAAAGGTGAGCAGGTGAGCCAGGCCCACGCAGCGTACCACGCAGCAGGATGATGACGCAACAAAAGAGAGACGCAGGGGAGAGTCAAGGCCAGATGCGCCAGAAACCAGGAACTGCGGTGGTGCAAGTGACAGGGTGCCTCTCTCCCACATCGGAGGTCCCTAGGATCAATTCCTGGTGAAGCCTGGAGGAGAAAAATGAGAAGAGAAGACAAGAAACAGACACAGAAGATCACCCAGTGGATGGACAGAGTCAGCTAATGGGGGGCGGGGGAGGAGGAAGATACAAAACAGTTCCATCATCCCTAAAAATGTCCTCTGGCTGCCCGTTCACAGTCAAGTCCTCTCTTTACCCTCACCTCTGGCAACCACCTGTCTGTTTTCTGTCCCTATAGTTTTACGTTTTCTTGATTGTCAAATAAATGGAATGAGTCAATCCTCATTATTTATGAACTCCATATCTATGAATTTGCCTACTCACTAAATTTATTTGTATCCCCCAAATCAATTTTTGCTTTCATGATCACTCAAAGACGAGTAGCCCAACACGCACGTTCTCAGCTGAGATGGAACAAGGCCACGCTCTTCCCTCTCGTTTCAGCTCTCATACGGTAAACAGGTGTCCCTTTCACGGTGTAGTTAGTGCACATTTTTCACATCTTTGTGCTTTCTGGTAGTGACGTCGCTGTTCCAGATGGCGCCCAAGCGTCATTGTGAAGGGCTGCCTTTGCTGGTCAGCTTTGGACCTAGTTGCCCATTCTAGGGCTCCAGGAAAGTCACAATCAGCAGCCCCTGCCCGCATCTGGCCAGCTCGACGGTGGGGCCTGGCAGAGATCAGCTGCTCGGGGAATGCGGAACGTGTGCAGAGTGGATGCTGAGTAACTGGCTTCAGCACACTCACCGAGAGTGCTCAACACACACCCATGTGCACATGCATGCACACACGCGCACACACACGGGTGCTCACAGGCCTCCCCCAAGGTGAGGAATCAGAATCGCAGGGGGAGGTCCCAGGAACAGTAGCTAACAAACGTCCTCGGAGCTTCTGGTGCATTGTCACGCTGGGGAACCAATGCTGTGGAGTACTAATATTTTTCAGTTTTAGGAATAGAGAATCTGTCTAAGGATTAAACGTTATATGATTATTTTGCAACTTCCTTAAAAATGTTGTGCCACAGTTTCCTTGTCCAGAAATGGGCACAGCCTATTCTACCTCCATCGACTTCACACAGATATTGGAGAAGAGTCACGTGGCCTGCGTGATAGAAAACGACATGGAAGCATGTGAGCCTTTCTTATAAAGATGCTACAAAAAAGCGAGGCCTTTATTCACATGAAGAAAATTGTATTTTCTTAGAAGCTGGCATGAGAACTTTGAGAAAGTGATCCACCATCGTTGATGCATTTGGGGTTGACGTGGAAGCAGGTCAGGCTTGAGACGCAGAGGAAGGTAAGTAGAGGAAGAGCGAGGGTGGAGCTGGCACGTACCTGTGCTCAAAATGCAACCTGTCCTGGAACCCCAAATCTGAGAATTACTCACCTTGCAAAATTCCAAGATTTCCATACTGATATGGGTACAAACAGGTAATGTTTTTAGAAAGGGAAATAAGGAAGGAGAAGTTGGACAGGGATTTGAAGAAATTATGTGTATGTGTATTTTTAGAGATGAGAGACTAGTTTGCCTAAATCTTGAAGGGACCCAGAGGTCCCAGTTGACAACTGGGTAGCATACTGTACCTAGCGCAAGAAGGCAAACTGAAAATGTTTTTATAAAGTCATGTTGTGTTGCACAGCTATGCGCCAAATTAGTCCCCAAAGTGGTGGTACCAATTTACACCCTCGCCAGCAGTCTTTGGGAACCTCTGACTGGTGGAGTTGTCAAATTCAAATATTTCCCAAACTGATAACCATGCATTGGTATTTCACTGTGGTTTAAAATTTTATTTCTCTGACTCTTAACAAGGTCAAGCATCATTTTATTTGTTTAAAAATTTTTAGAATTGGGGCATAATTTATCATATAGTAAAAATTCACCCTTTTTAGTGTGCAGTTCATTTTATGTCTATTGGCTATCTAGACTTCTGTCCATTGCTCATTCATATCTTTTGTGTATTTTATTACTTATTTCTAGGAATTTTAAAAATATATATATTCTTGATCCTTTGTTTATAAATGTTGCTAACATTTCTTCCTGGTCTTTATCTTGCTTTTTATCTTTGTTTATGGGGACTTTGGCTGTACAGAAATTTATCATGTGATATAGTCAGATTTATCAAGGGTAGTTTTTTGTTTTTCTTTAAGAAATCTATCCTTGCCCTAAAGTAATAAGGATATCCACGTTTTCTTCTAATAATCTTAAGCTTTGGTTCTAAGATAGGGATCTACCACATGAAAAGTCAATGGTTTCAACTTGGGCACTTATTTACATTTACATTTATTGACTAGGTTGTACTTTGCCCACTGATTTGTTTTACCATCTCTATAATATACCAAGTGACCATGTACATATATCTGTTTAGGAGTCTCAATTCTGCTCTGTTGATTCACTGATTTATCGCTGTCTTTACTACTTTTTATTACAGATTGTCATTTTATCCTCAATCTATATCTGGGGAAAAAAGGAAAATTCTTTTTCTTCATCTTCCCCTGCCCCCGCCCCCCACCCAAATTGTCATGGCTAGACTTAGACTTTTATTCTTCCACATACATTTTATAATTGATGACCTAAATTGATTATAATCTGCAGGATTTTGATAGAAATACATTACACTTTCAGGCTAATTTAGGGAAGAACTGACATTTTGGTGGCATCAAATCTTCCCATCCATAAAAATCTTCATTTATTTACTTCTTCATTTATGATCTTCTGTAAAGATTGATACTTTTTTTTTATCATAAAATTCTTGAATACCCTTTGTTGCATTTATTTCTGGTACTTTACCATTTAGCTTGCTGTTAGTGTCGGTTAGAAGCAGGAACACATAAAGAGATGCCAACCTACTCCAATAGAGGTGCCGGGGTTGCCACCAAAAGCACGACTTCTGCAGGTTCTGATGGAAAGAATTTAACTCACATAGAGAAGAAACAGAGCAAGGTCAGCTTCTCCAGTGGGCGTCGGTTCCCAGGGCCAGCCAGTCTCAGTCCATGGCCAACATGGGGAGAGCGTCTATTCACACCACCCCTTTCCTGCACAGTGGAGGAACCCTGCTCCTTCCCCACCAGGGACAGACGTACCACCCGGGTGTGAGCTGGCTTTTATAGAACATGCCCACTTGAGCCAGACTGTCTCCAGCGAATATTTACATGTGCTCGGGTCAACAGGGGAGGAAAATACAGGCAGTCACCTTATCTACTAGGGGATTGTGTTTCATCCTGCCAGGTGACACACCTGCTCCTGAGCACAGGATGTATTTGCGAGTCCTAGGGAAAGGCAGCAGGCCACACTAAGCCTGTCTCCTACCACAGTTAACACAGCAATCTTCCAATTTGTTAGTGCTAGGAATGTTTACGAATTTTAAAAAAGATTTATTTATTTTGCTCCCCCCCCCCCTTGTTTTGCACTGTCTGCTCTCCTGTCTGTTCATTGTGTGCTCGTCTTCTTTTTAGGAGGCACCCGGAACTGAACCCGGGACCTCCCATGTGGGAAGGAGGTGCCCAATGGCTTGAGCCACCTCCCTGTTAATGACTTTTTGTGGGTTGATCTTGTGGACTAGTTCCAATAATTTGTGAATTCTCCTGGATTTTCTACATATGGATGCCTCATTTCCTTTTTCTTTGTTTTTGTAATATAGTAGTACTTCCAGTAAATCATTTTGAATAGTAGAGGGCATCCCTGTCTTGTTTTGACTTCAATAGGGATGGTTCTAAATTCTTTAAATTTTTGCTGTGAAGATTTTTAGATATACTTTATCAAGCAAAAGAAATTTTCTTTTACTTCAGGTTGTCTAACATTATAATATTATACATAAATGTTGGATAAAAACTGAATTTTTAATGTCTGTTAAACCGGTCATTTGTTTTTTTTTCTGCTTTACTTTTTTTAATATGGCAAATTATAGTAATATATTTTCTGATGTTGAGCCATTCTTGCATTCCTGGGACAAACTTACTTGGTTAGAATGCATTCTCTTTGTTTTTAACATATAGTTGAGTCTTCTCTGTTATTTTAGTTAGAATTTTGGCCTTTATGTTCCTAAATTTTTTGGCAGGTGGGATGCCAGGGTTAAACTAGCTTCATAAATTTGTTGCTTTCTCGCATTTTACATTCTTTGAAATAGTTTGTGTAAATATTTACCTTAAAGGTATAGGTATACCTACAAAATCAGCTGGGTTTGGTATCTGTCTGGGATGAGGTTATTATTATTTTTTTAACTGCAATTCAACTTTTTTGTTATTTATCTACCTAAGTATTTTATTTCTTCTTGATCAATTTTAACAATTTGGTTTTTTTAAAAGAAAATTTCCGATTTATCTGGTTTTGTATTTATTGGCACAAAGTTCTTCACAATGGTTCTATTATTATTTTTTTGAGGTACTGTGGACTGGGAATTGAACCCGGGACCTTGTATGTGGGAAGCCAGAGCTCAACCACTGAGCCATATCTGCTCCCGAGCTGGCCTTTTTTTAAACATTTGTTTTGCTTGTTGTTTCCGTTTTCTTTAGGAGGCACCAGGAACCGAACCCGGACCTCCCATGTGGGAAGCAGGCGCTCAACTGCTTAAGCCATATCTGCTCCCCTAGTCCTATTATTTTAAAAATCTCTATTTTATTTGTAGTGAAATTCTTTCATTTTCCTATAACCTGGCAATTCTATTAGATTTTTCAAGGAACGTGTTTTTGATTTTGCTGATTTGTTTTGCTTTGACTTATTATTTTCTTCTCTCAATTGTAAGAATAAAGAAATGTTCATATTTATTTGTCATGTAAAAAAATTAAATGCAGTTAGGCTGCAAATATCAATCTAAATTGCATTTTAGCTGAACCCCATGAACTCTGACATGTACTAATTCTGTCTAGTTCTAAATATATTGGGATTTCCAATGAAATGTCCTCTTTAACTCATGTGTTAGAAACATATTTTTAAATTTTCAAATAATTTTAACTGTTTTTTTTTTTTTTTTTTTT
>JAKSZT010054335.1:28005976-28305982 GCA_026826555.1 Tolypeutes matacus
TGTGTCTGCTTCCTGCCATCTCTTATCCTCCTCCTCCAGTCTTCACCAGGATTCGATCCTGGAGACCTCCGATGTAGGAGAGAGGTGTTCTGCCACCTGCGCCACCTTGGTTCCTGGTTTTTCAGAGCTTTCGGAGCATCTTGTCTTGTCTCTCCCCTGCGTCTCTCTCCTGTTACATCATCTTGCTGCATGGTTCCCGGGGCCTGGCGGCTCACCGGCACACACAGCCTGGCAGCCCATGCGCCTTCTGTATATATACATATATTTTTATTTTACCGGGAGGTCCCGGGGATCGAACCCAGGTCCCTCCATATGGCAGACGGATGCCCAACCATTTGAGCCACATCTGCCCCCTTTAACTGTTCTTTATTCCATATTTTGTAAACATTTTGCATATGTTCCATGTGTATTAGAAAAGAATGCATATTTTCTATTTTTTTAAGGACAAACAAGTATCAATTTCTGTGAGAATAATGAAAATCTCATGATTACAGATGTCAACTTTTGTTTCCTATATTTTGAGCTTTATCATTTGCACACAGTAATGTGATTGTTCTGTAGTGTCCTTTTGGTTAGTATCTGTTATATCTTTTTGCTTTCTCTTATTTTCAACTTTTGTATTGGCAACTTTTTTTTTCTGCACCTTTTTGGCTTAGAAGTTACCGACTATTATTACTCTTTACTGATTCTTTTACATTTCTTTTGGTGTCTTAACATTTTTGACATAAATAAACTTGTTCTTATTTTATCATCAATGAACAAAATTAAGCACATGGAACATTTGATGGCTGCATCATCCTAGCTCAGGTCATGTGCACGGCTTGCCTCGTTCCTATCTGAATATGTGCTTGCCGTAAGTAACACGCCAGAGCTGTGAACATAAGACATGTAAGAATTCTGTGCCTTTACAGGTGAAGGCAAGGCAGCAAGAGTTGCTGATTTTTATTCAAACATCCATACAATAAAGATCTCTTTTAAATTTCATTTACATCAGCAGTAAAAAAAAAAAGAAAGAAAGAAAAAAGAACAGTGAATAAAATAATGTGAGGTTTTTAAAGTGCCTTTATAAGGAAGAGATCACAAAAAATAATGGGGCATACCAGGTTGAGATGGACGGAACTGTGTCTGAACAATATATTAAGTAAATTATGTTACACATCGTTTTTCAAATAACTTATACACTGGAAGGTAAGCTACCAAAGACTTTGCACATTGTCTATTTTATTATCATATTCTAGAGAGGTCTGGCTAGCAATGACCTTGCACAGCATGGGGAGAAGAGGAGAGCACTTACTCCTGTCTGTTTATCTTGGAAACACCACAGGGAAGGAAAACCTTGGTCGGCCTCCAAGCTGCACTAGGGCATGAAAACTTACATTGGGAACTGTAAAGTGACACATTTTCAGCAGCATGAAGACTATAAATACATCCTTTACATCAAGATATATATGTACACACACATAAACATATATACATACATATAAAAATATCTGCCCCAAACAGATACAGAAAATGTTTTTAAAGAACAGAGTTTGCTTCTGAAACACAAAAACGGGGTAAAACAGAAGAGTTTTCTTTCCAGTTCTGCCTTGATTTGACTAAGACAAACTCTCCACATTTACATGTATGTAGTCAAATTGATTATAATACAGTATACGAGGGCAAGAAGGTTTTATTCTGTAAGCAGGAGAAAGGTCATGAATGCTGGAGTGGATAGCTGAAGTACTGCCTGCGTCTTGTAAGGCCAAATATGAAATAATCTCAGGAAACTGTTAAGCTAGATTTGACAGCACTGGTTCAGATGAAACCCTGCAAAAATTGCATCCTTATATTTCTTTAAAAACAATAAAAAAAATTCTAATTCAGTGAAGCTCTTTAAAAAGTCAAGTGCCTCATTTTTCTAATAGAAAAGAAGATTAACATGTTAAATTATAGTTTAAATTTCCTTTTGAAAATTAAACTTATGCAGGTAAAGGAATCTCCTGAGATTCTAACTGCTTTTGATGGAGAAACACAGCTTTCGTTCATTAAGGGCTGTGTGTATTTTCATTCACCTGGGACCAGGCTGGAAAGAGCTTCAGGAAGTGTCATCAATTTACATAAGAGAATCCCCCAAATCATTTAGCAGTATAAACAACATGTTTCAATGTAAATCCCAGTAACAAAAAAATAGTTTTATATCAAATACAGTATCAAATTGTCATTTTATGTAAACACAGTGATTCTTGGTAAAGATTAGAGGCCAAAGTACCACAAAAAATGGCCGTGAGATTAATCCCCTGTTTTAAAAAAAACTTGTAAAAGTCAAAATTAGTCTCCCACCCCTACCCTCTTTCCTCAAGCTGTAAGGGTCAGTGAATCAATCACTTGTTTTGGAAACAGCTTCAAAAGTATCATATTCCTGCTGAAAGCACCACACCAGAAACATCAGAAAACAAAAGGTGAATGGCTGCAGTGAAGCCTTGTTCCTTAGAGATGCATCTGCATGGAAGGCTCCAGAAAGGAATGTCTGGTGGGAGCAGGGTTTCTGTTCCCAGCCTTCTGCGCCTTCCTCGGAACCAGCCCCCTGTTTCCCTGGAGCCTTCTCCATGGTCTCTTCCCGGGTTTTCCAAGGAAGCTTTGGTGTACTGTGGGTGTGGTCTTCTTGCCCCTGGACATGGAATTATGGCATCGAGGCTGGAGAGTGGAATCTTCTCAAACCTTTCTCCTCTGAATGTTTCCCTGCTTTCCTGCGTCTCTAGGTTCTGTAGACAGCCAGGCAGTTCTCCATTCCCATCTTGTCAGGGTTTTTAGTAAAAGCACCATTCCCTCACCAAACTACGCAAGCCCAAGCAAAAGAAAACTTAGAGATTTGCATGCTGGTCTAGTGCCCTCGGCTTCAAGTCTGCTCTAGAGGTCTTGAGTGCAGGGAGCCAAACCTGGCCGGGGCCGCTAACCCTTGAGGTCTGAGAAGGTGACATTGCAACTTTCACTGCAGCTGGAGGAGTTGCTCAACAGGGCAGAGCCCGAGCCCGATTCTGGAAGAGGAGGGAAAAATTTCTGATGAGGAAATGGGGATTTGTCATTGCTTTGGCTTTTTGCATTGAAAACTTTATTTTTACAGAGGCGTTGGGGTGTGAAAACAGGATCCGCGTGCAGGAAGCGTGGTGCGTGAGCTCTTACCTGAGCTGCTCAGGCACTGAGCGGATTTGGACTTGCCGATGAGCGTTGACAGGCTGCTGGCCGGCACCCAGCCCTCCTTACTGGTGGTCAGGTTCCTGACATACCTGAAAGGGGTGGGGGTGTCAAAGGACTCTAGCCCATGCATTCAACGTGCCTCGGATGGGCGTAAACCGTGGGGTCCCTCTTACCAAAGCCCCTCGGCGCCCTCGTGGGTCACCTCCACCATGTCCCCGCTTTTCACCCCAAGAGCATCTGGGCTTCCTTTCTCATGGTCTACCACAACTGTGTACTTGCCCGGAACCTAGATGGGGAAAGACAAGGAGAGAGACGTGACCTCCTCACGCACAGCATCACTGGCATTTGCTTCCTCTGAACACCAGCTGGCAAAACCGAGTCTGCACATCTGCTTCGGTTGCCACAGCAAACAGTGGCTGTCAACAAATCGACAAAATCACCAGAGTGTGGACTTCAAACTGTCTGGGGATAAGAGAAGGAAAATCAACACTTCATTAGGTCCTGCCAACTTGTGGACTTACTGGTACGATGACTAGCTTTAGATTTGTAAGGTCCCCTAGCCTTAAGAAGATACCAGGTTTTACCTGATGACCATGTTACAAAAAAACAAAATCAAGCTTCAAAAATTTCTTCAACGCTATGCCGAGCTAAGAAGCATTGTTCCTCATGGTCATTGCCGTCCTCTCCACTTGTTTCTCCCTTACCACTCTGTTCCTTCCACACTGAGCACCTTGCTGGACTCTAAACACTGTAAACAAGACTCCCATACCCCAGGACCTTTGCACTTGCTGTTCCCTTTTCCTGGAATTTCTCCCCCTTCTTCAGGTCTTTATTTAAAGGCTGGATATCTATAGACTTATATGTGTATTATTTGTCTCCCTGCTCCAGACCCAGAGGTTTTTCTGTTGGCTGCTATACCCCTGGTGCTAGGACCAGGCTGGCACAGGGTGTGCAATAAATGTTTGCTGAATGATTCTGACTCTAATTAATTAATATGAAAATAGCTCTTCCTTGCTACTAATATTAAAATATGACATTGTTTAGAATGCAAATCAATAACTGATAGTTCAATTTTCTTATAGAGGTATACACAGTTTTAAGAAAGCTCAGCCAGAACATTCTATTTATCAAAAGGGTAAATAAAATAAAAAAGAGAGAGTCATGGATGAACCTTGAGGACATTATGTTGAATGAAATAAGCCAGACACAAAAGAACGAATATTGTGTGGTCTCGTTGGTATGAACTACATACGATGAGTAAAGTCATGGAGCTAAACAATACAGTACAGGTTACTGGGATACAGAACGTGGGTTAAAAAGGAGGAGCTGACACTGAATGTATGTGGAATGTTTAATAAGGTTGATTGTAAATGTGTGGAAACGGATGGAGTGGATGGTGGCACATTATAGTGTGTATAACTCATACTGCTGATTTATAAATGTGATAGGGGATGAAAGGGGTAGTCTAGGGAGGTTAATGCCACCTGAAAGACATCAGGAGGATCACCTAGGGACTGAATAAGACAGTGAGCTCGGTGGTAGGTGAGGACTGTGATTAGTATAGACATAAGAATGTTCTTCTAGTAGAAGGTGCTAAGAACACTGTGATGCATGGGACGACCATTGTAACATAGACTACAGTGAACAGTAAAGATTGTGATATTTGAGCAGCAAAGGCAAAGAAGGTTCCATATCAATGCAAGGCCACCAACAGGGGCACCAGGGGGTGTGGTACTCTTCCTTTTGGAGTAACGAAAACGTTCTAAAACAGACTGAGGTGAGGACAGCACAACTCTGTGATGAAGTCGAGAGCCTCTGTGGGTCCACTTTGGATGGACTGTACAAGGCAGGGGACCGTATAACCCAGAGAGCCTTGTGGTGGATGCCGGACTGTGGTTAAGAGCACAAATACGAGAACGTTATATTTGTTATAGTTCTCAGGGACTATAACAAATATATAATTCTAAAACATGGTGTTAATAACAGGATGGTTAGTGGGAAAAATACACCAAACCCTCAGCAAGGGACTATAGCTAGCAGTAATATCATGACAATGTTCCTTCATCATTTGTAACAAACGTGTCACAACAATGCAAGGTGTTGGTGGAGGGGTGATGTATGGGAATCCTGTATTGTATGCATGATTGTTTCGTAAAGTCACAACTTCTCTAATAAAAAGAGAGAGAGTGCATTTGTGTGTGGGTTGGAAGAAGGCTAAGTCATGGAGAGGCTGGGGCTGGGCAGTCACAAAGCCACAGGGTCAGGCAGGAGCTCTGGGTAAGTGAGGGTTAACCGAAAGGAGCGTAAAACGTCTCTGAAATAGAAGAACTTTGAGAAGCTGTGAGTCCACTCATAAGATCTGGAGCTGTGGTTTCCCAGGAATAGCAGTCCCCTGCCCCTCCAGCGTGAGTGGCCAAGGGAAGGCAGGCCAACGTTACCAGTTTCTTGGGACCTGTGCCACCTTCTTCCTCGGCGTCAGAGGAATTAATTGGCTCCTCCGCACTGGACCAGCCGTCGTTGTCTTCAGACGCCTCCAGTGAATGAGAAGTTTTGCTCCAACCTAAGAGAAGAACAGGTGCGGGTGATGGCTGCTCTTAATGCTTGCAACACCCAGCTGCCTCTGTGGCTTGTACGGGGCCCAGTCTACGTCAGCACCCACAAATCCTCCTTAAATGTGCAGCTTGAGGGTCCCCAAGTAGAGCTGGCCACCATCATCCCAGAAGTTCATAGAGAGCTTTGCAGGATATTACTGTAGACTTCCAAAACACCTCACACGTTTCACTTCAACTATGAAAACAATCCTAGGGAGACAGAGTTTAAAAGCATTTTCTTCTGTCTGCTCAGTCAACGCAATGGAAAGAAACAAATTCCCAGATTCCTTCTCTGTAGCTGTGTATTTATCAAGCAAGGCTCTGTCTCTTCACAGAAATAGGAAAGCAACGCTCAAGCGACCATTCTGCCAGTTTCTGAGGAGATATGGAAACCCTTCAAGTGAAAGGTTTGATGGGTTTGAAAACATCTCCCATCCTATCTAGGCATGAGCCCTACAATAAATACCCATCAAAAGAGAAGGTGTTTTCAGTTCATACTTGTGAGTTTAATAGTTTCTAATAAATACACTAATGTTTGTTGACAGCACACCACACACCAGGCACAGCTCTAAGCCTTTGACTTAGGAGGCAGAGAGGATTGTGATCCTCATTTTATAGATGAGCAAACAGAAGCACACAGATGTTAAAAGATGTGTCTGAAGGCTACACAGGCAGTAAGTGGCAACGCTGGGGTTCAAAGCCAGGCAGTCTGGCTCTGGAGCTGGCACTCATAGCATGTGCTTCCTCCACTAGGTTAGCAACTAGGAAAGAGGGATGCACAAAGCTTTCTTTTGATTAAACATGAAAGTACATTCATTCAGCAGCATCCCTACTGCCCTGGATCCCCAAACAGTAGCAACTGTGTTTCCCAATTTGGGAGAGATTTCAAGTAAGTTGGGGGGAGATAGGGAACGATGAATTCATGATACTGTACAATAAGTATCAGTAATAAAGTAATAGGCCTAAGCTGAATTTCTATGGTATTAAATCACAGTTATTCACATGGTATTAAATAACATTTTAAACAAGAAAAAAGCATCTTACGGAAATGAGTATACGCTAAACAGATTTCAGCTTTGGCACATCCAGCCCCAAATTATATTTGGTGCAGTCGGCAGCATGTTTTCCCTGAGAAAAGAGGGTGCTAGGAATGTGAAGGAACTACAGAAGAGACAGATGCATAAATGCTCCCCCTTTTTATTAAGTTGAGGTGGCTGTCAAGAGGTGAACTGTCCAAGCATGGCAGTTTCCAATAATTTTTAAGGTTGGCTATGAAAAGTATGCTTTCAGGAGGAGCTAGAAAGGCATCTTCTGTCTCAAATAGAAAAGAGAGTCAGGACCACTGAGCTCCCCACCAGCCAGCAGAGTGATGAGCCCCTGCCAAGGAAGCAATCTACACGTGTACTTGGCCACAGCAGGCGATCTGCCCCCAGCAATCCCTGCATAGCGGGCTTGGGCTTCACTCCACACCAGGGCAGGGGCCGGCAGCCTGGGCAGCCGCTGAGCCTTACCTTCCTGGGGCTGCACTGCTGGGGTCAGGTAGGATGTGCTCAGCCACTTGGCCCTGCTCAGTGTCACTAGCAGGCTTCCATCTGGGCAAGAAGTGGGGGTGATCAGTTCTCAGCTACAAATCACCCCCAGCTTTGCCTGCTTTAGTGCACCTGCAGTCGGGGCACAGTGTGGGAAGCTAGGAGAGGACCCGGGGGCACCCAGGCACGAGCACTTTCCAAGGCAGCGAGGGGCTGATGCTGGGGTAGACCATCTCCCCAGGTCAACCAGCCTCCCAGGTTGAGCCAAAAATCTGTTTGAGGACAATGTGAACAGAAGGATAAAGGTTTTTTTAATTTGGCAAGATTCTATGGCCAGAGAAGACAACTCTGCCTTCCCAAAAGTCTTCATACAAAAACCTTCACTTTAAAGAGCAGTGTGGTTATATCTGTGTTATGGAAAATCTGAAGTGACTCTGCTGTTCGGCACCTCCAGAGAAAGCATTTTCCAGACCCAGTGCATGTCCAGGGCTGCAGGGGGTTCCTCAGTCCTCTGCCTGTGGAGGCTCCAGGCAGTGTCATTGCGTTAAAGTGGCGTAGCTGGGCGAGTAAGCAGGTAAACTGACATCTTACTCTGCCGAAGGGAATAACTATGGGGCAAGAAAGCAAAAGTGGCTGGAAGCTCAACAACCACAAATCAGTGCAGCATTGCTCTTAATCTATTCATGATGCTAGGGGATATTATGCAAGAGGGTTTTAGGCCAAGGGGACTCATGAATATGGTCACTTTTTTTTTTTTTTTTTTTTTTACTGGGAGGTCCCGGGGATCGAACCCGGGTCCGTCCATATGGGAGACGGATGCCCAACCATTTGCGCCACATCCGTCCCCCTGGTCACTTTTATTTTTGGTAACATGTTCTTGATGTTGTCAATGGAGTAAAGCAATTGACTGATAAAGCATTTCAGTGGGCACCAGCCATGAAGACTTGTGGTTCATCATCATCTGCTAAAGACTAAAATGAATTGATGACGACGATGATGACAGGTGGTAACTTTATCTCAGGCCCTGCGCTAAGGGCCTGAAACACAGCTTGTTTAGCCTTCATTACCACTCCGCAAGGTTGTATTATCTTCACTCTACATGTGAGGACACTGAAGCTTGCAGAAGTGCAGTAGCTTGGCTAAAAAGTGGTAGAACCTTTATCCGAACCATAGTATATCTAGTTCTAAACTCACTTTGTCTACACTACAAACCCACTTTGTCCTACAGAAAAGAAAGGACTGCATGGAAATGCCTTCAGGTGTTTCCAGGTTGTAGGTAGAAAATATTTAGTGAACAAAAACATGCCTTCCTAGAAGACTGTGAAGGAGAGAGCCAGATACCCTATCCATTTTTAGGCTATGAGAGAGCTGCTTACAAGTTTCTTACCCCTTTTTTTTCAATAGTAGAGAGAGGGCTGCTGGCCTGGAGCCTTAAGGCCCAGAATCAGGAATGGGCCAGGTGACCTCTGATAGTGTAGGTGGTCTTGGGAGGTGGCTTGTAGGGATACTGGTTCAGCCACACCCCTTTGTTGAAGCTTCTTAGTTTGGAAAACTCAGGAAGATTCAAAAAGTGAAATCTCTGTGTACCTGATACCTTCAACCTGGTCCACAGAAGTCTTTGGTTTTCCCAGATGAGGTTTCACCCTTTGAATATGACGTGGAAAAGAAATAAGAAGGTCCAGGTTCCAATATCAAGCTCGACACCACCTAGTGGTATGATTTGGGGCAAGGCACAACTTGACTGGTTGTCTTTCCCCATGAAATGAGGAGCTGGACTTGATTCCTGCAGCTATAATATTCTGTTTCCCAAAATGAAGTGTCAGGATGAAATAATGAAGTAGGGAACTGGGGGATGGGGGTGGGGGGGTGGGGGTGGCGAAGGGCCATGCCAGGGGTGCTCTGTAGTCTAAAATAGCTGTCGAGTAATATAAAACCCAATCCAACCCAACCCAACCCAACCCAGATGCTGGCCAGGTGACAACGGCAGCAAGCTGTGGCCTGTAGCCACCAACTAGGGGCCAGTGGGTAGTTTTGTAGGTGCCAGGAGCATCTGGTTTGAGGAGTGCCACCGAGAAGCAGGAAGTCCATCCTAGTATTTGTGGTCAGAGCATCATGCTTTTGAACAAAACAAGAATTTTGTTTGTGGCTAGTAGAGACCTATTTCGTTTTACATTTTAGACAATAGGTAATGATGAACACACGGTGTTTTAGCTAGATGAGTAAATGGATTGTCAATCTATGTTCAGAAGGTTGAATCACTCTACCTCTTAAACCAAAAGGAGTTGGATCGCTCTTTACTTCGTGTCGCTTAGCTTTTTTGTCAGGACTGGTAGGAGAAGCTGTAGAAGGAGGAAGAGGCAAAAATATAACAGGAGAGAGAAAGAGAGAAAGAGAGAGAGTGAGGAGCTGCACAAAGAGAGATGAGGAATCCTGTGTAAAATACCTCTGAGTTCATGCTGGAATGGGACAGAGACACAGTATGAGTTCATTTCCACTGATTAAAAAAGTAGTTTTAGGGGAAAAAACTAACTTTTTTTCCCAAGAGATCTCATAGATGAAGGGAGAGGCCCAGGGCAAATGAGCCTGATGAACCAATTTATGAATTGATTTTGGCAAAATCAGTGTCAGCATTTTTATGGGGCCACCTCTAGGTACATTTTCTTAGCTCTGCTTTAGCAAGATGTGTAGTACCAGAATTTGTAGTTTCTTTCCTCCTTTTTTTTATTTTCAAGTGAGAGGCAAACTTAACAGTATTTTATAAATTGGAGAGAAAAAGACAACACAACTAATTTTCTGGGCAAACGTCTGGGCCAATCAAAGAATTCTGGACAACACTGGTCCTTTAGCCTCAGGAGGAGGAGTCCTATAAATTCATGCCTGGAACCTCAGGCCTTGCTTCATAAGCTATTTCAGCTGATTTCCTTCCCAAATATTTCACAGCCAAAGAGCACCCAAAGCTAATCAAGCTTTAGAGATCTCAGTGTCAAGGGATCCTGATTAGCTCTGTTCACTAGCAAATACGCCCATAAGCATATCTGAAATATCAGCACTCCGGCAGAAAAGAGTCATTACAGCTAGAAAGGTTAACGGACTGCAGGTATGTTGCAGGAAAAAGCAAGAAAAGTTGCGAGGGAGGGGAGTTGGATCAAAAAAGCAAATGACAACTCTACTTCTGAGCAAGCCTTCATTGAAAAGCTCAACTTGACCTTTTCAAAGAAAAGGCAGCCCTCTGCGAGATCCCTTTGGATCTATCGATAACAAACACACAAATAAATGAGAGTGGATCAGTGGAAGAGTGTTTTCAAATGGGCTCCACATAGTGATGAAGGAAGCCAATGATTCCTTTTGGGACCATCACACGAATGATGACTGCACAAATGTACAACAGACACACTACCGCGGTGATGGACACTTCCAGAAATCAGGGCTGAGGAGGGCGCCTGTTTACCTTTCTGACCTTTGAGGTTAGCAAAGCCCTGCAGGGTGAAGCGCTTTTTGGAAAGCGCTGAGCTTTCTGAGGTAGAGCTAGTAACTGTGTCATCTACAAAGGAAAAGAAAGAAACAAAAAATAGAGGGCACAGGGCAACCCCGAGCCAAAGGAGGGCCCCAAGCCGGGCTGTTGAGGAGGAAGGGACGCCCCAGAGATGTGCTCTAGGGAAGTCGGAACTTCAGGTCACTGCTGGTGTTCGGATTTTAGGACTTTTCTGGACATTTCTGGGGCTGGGTTTTCCAATTGGGAGCTCACACCCACGGTGAGTAAGATGGATCCTTCTGTAAGATTCAAATGTTTTATTAAAGGTGGATTGGGAAGAGAACGATATTCTGAGCTCTTTGCAAATGCTCCACATTTCTCACCGACACTTGTCTCTAGCAAATGAGCACTAGCCACGCCACCCGTCAGTATACGTCAGGCTCAGTCACAATAGACACCCACCTTTGCCTTTCTCTGGGGGCTTTGGCAATGACGCTGAGTTCACATATCCTTCCAGGCTTAGGGGGTCAGTTTTTCTTTCTTCCAACTTTTTGCTGTTTCTTGTATTCCCTTTTGAGGGGCTGATGACATGAGATACACAAAAAATAAATAGTATGTTGCTGGGTTAAATTTTCAAAACTCTCCTTGAGGATTTGGGGAATCGAGACATCCCTGAGTTCTTATCCAGTCCATAAAGCAGCATATCTAACCATTTCAAAGTGACTAAGCACTTCTAAATTAAAACCAAACGGAACCAAATGAAAACAAAAACCAAAAACGAAAACAAAAAACTTCTTACTAGCACTTAAGTAGGAGGGTTTTGGGGGGTCTTTCTCTTCTAAAACTATTGTTCTATGGATTATTTATTTAGACCATATTCTGGTCCATAAATGATGAAAGGTGGCTTATACAAAAAGGAAATAAACCGAGTGAGTGAATAAAATAACAAAGGAAAGGCAGAAAAGATACAGTGAAGCCACTGTTAAGATCAGGAGCCTGTCGTACGTTTGCTAGCGGAGACCCTCAAGTTCAGCTCTGAGTTTTTAGCCTCCAAAATCCTTGGCTGAGGCAATACACCACCATTTAAATGCTGGCTGATGAATATCAGGAATAGCTTCACATAATATGCTGGTCATGATGGGAAATAATCCACAAATGGGAAAAAACTGTAGTGATATTCGGAGACTTGTTCTCTGCCTGGGAGTGAAGCCAGGGACACCCTTCTTTGAAGCTGATCCCACCAGCATACAATTCCAAGATGATAAGCACTCTAGAGAGAGCTTTGGGACAAACTCAAAATAATCCTAAGAACCAGGAGATTCAGATGGCTACAGGCCAAGTAAACTCGGCAGCACTAGCAAAAAGCCTACTTTTTAATCTTCCCAATACATTGACTTTTAAACTGTATGTTTACCCTCACCTTGTATTAGATGATGCGGGCAGAGGCAAACTCTGGGATTGCTCCAAGGCTCTATGCTGACTGGCTTCTGCAAGGAGGCAAAAGACAGCACCATCCATGATTTAAGAATCTGAGGTCAGCATCTTTACTTTCAAATGCTAAGATATCTCGGGTGGTCAAGAATTTTTGTTGTGGCTTACAACAAAAGTAAAAATGCGCCTGGGGCAAAAGCTAAGAAGGACTCATTTACCAAAGGCATGCTTACCTCTACAAGCCTGCAGCTGGCTGGTCAACACTTTGCGGATTTCATTAACCCAGGCTGCTTTAATTTCAGCAGTTGGTGCCTATTCCCGCAGAAGAAATGCCAGTAGGTAAGCACTGAAGTTCCTTTATAAAATAAGCTTTGCTAGATTACTCTTGTAACGTCTAAGGACAATCTTAAGCCTCTAATAATCAGACACAGAGTGTAAGAAAAGAGAATGCCACGTGGTCTCTCCCTCCCATTGGCAGGAGCATGATTGGCAAATGGAGAGTGTAGGGCCCAGTGCCTGGCACCAGGGGGCACTCAAGGACAGTTAATGGACTGCATGATTGCGCCAACACCTTCATAACAACTACATCAACGTGAAAAACTGGGCATAAACCACCCCTTGAGCACAAGAGTTTCTGCAAAGTTGTACTGACATTTTATTTTTTAGATAACAAGGATAGCAAGGAAATCCTATAAGTAGACTCTAAACTGCAAGAGAGAAGGTGATTAGGCCAGGAAGGAGCTACAGCCCCAGGGACTCTATACAATGACCAGTCTGCACACAGCAGCTGAGTTTGCCCTTGGCACAGCACCTCGGGGCTCAAGGTCCGAGGGTCTACCGTCAGACGGGCACTTGGCCACTGAAGATGCTGAGCCCTTTGCAAAGCCACCTCTAACCTGGTCGCCGACAACTCTCCTGGATCACATATCTAGGCACTTTGGGCTGGGGGCAGGTGGCCAGTGCTAGAGCACGGGCCATGTCCTCATTTCAATTCCGAGGGTCCTCTGGCCTGGGGCTACGCTGGTTTGGGTAGCAGGACTGGAGAGGGTGACACTGTAATATTTCACTGCATCCCACCCTGGTTGCCAAATAGCCCGAAGGCCAGCCCATCAAGTATGTCAGAATTTTGAAGGTCAACCAGAAGAGGCAAATCCACCCATATTTGGTTCAGTCGTTCATGGAGCATCTGGGTCTTGCCATGGGCTCATGTAAAGGTCAATGTCTCCTGAACTGACATTTATGACTCCACCCATGTTCCACCCTCATCAATTACGAAAGGGGGATACAGGGTCCAGGACTCTACTTTTTCTACTAGGACAGTCCAGATCTATGCATATTGAAGGTGGTACAGGGCTAGCCAGTCCTCTCATGAGTTGTCAAGTAGGCATGGCCTCAGAGACTACATGAATTTGGGTCTCTTTTTCTTTTAATGCACTTAAAGTGTGCTCAGTGGGTATTTTCCCCCTGCATTTTGTCCTGGGTATAGGTGAACAGAGCAGGGTAAAGATGGTCCAGAGTCATGCTTCCTAAATGAACAGTGGCTGCTCCTGGCCTATGGATAATAAAACTCCATGGAAGATTCTAAAAACCAATTGCCATTAGAAGATTTTCATTGACAATCCTTAACAAGTTCAATTAATGCCTTAATACCTTGCCTGAGAAACAAAAATATGTGGCCCCCTACCTGTATGATGTAAACTTCTTCTCTTGCATTATACCAGATTTCAAATTTCTTAACGTCACCTTTCACATTCTCTGTTATGCCGACAGCAGTCATCTGGCAAACACAAATTTGGGAAACGGATATTAATATGCATAACGAAAGCACCCTCTTCATTTTCAAATGATGCCGGTGCATAAATCACATGACAAATATTTTTGGGGTGAAGGTTAAGAATGCCAAAATTTCTGGACTTCAACATCCAAATGTAAGAGGACCTGAGTATCAGAATGTCAAGAGTTCATGATCAAGGTTATAATTAACACATCAAAACAAGTTGGAGTCATAGATCTTTTCCTCTTTAAGGATTAGTCGCCAAGTGTTTTGTTGTCGAAAACAAGCCCTTCCCCTACTTACATTTAAGGACTGCTTGTAACTGTAGGAAGGGGCTTTTTCATAGCCCTCCCCGTTTTCCTCCCTCTTCTTACAGAAGAGCACTGCCTTCTCATGCAGAAACAGATGTCGCTGCATGGGCTTAAACCTGGCCAAGTCCTTCACCTTGGCATGGCCCTTCTTGTGGTCTGTCCAGACACTGAAGGAGCCCTGCATCAACAGCTTACCCAAGTCATTTAAATTCCCCTAAAACACATGAAAACAGAAAAGTTACATTTAAAACTGAGAATGAGTGCTGAATGGACCTACGGCAGCCCCCCCCCCCCCGGCCACCCCTTCTGTAAGTTGACCTGACATGGGCATAAAAGGGAGAAAGCAGCAGAGAAAACAGACTGCCACACCCATTCTTTGAATGGGCCTCGTCATCAGAAGGAGATGAGGAAATGCTGTGGTTTTCAAAGTTGTATCAGTGCAAAAAAGATGCTGAGCAGTCCTGACCCTCCCAAGGCCAGCGTAGTAAGGCCGGCTTTGGACCAACGGGTGGATCTACACATCTGCTATTCCAGGGGCCGTCAGCTTGGATGTCATCTGGAGTTTGTTGGCCTCAGGCCTCACCTGGAGACCTATGGAATCAGAACCTGCTTTTTAACAAGTTGCCAGGGGATGCGCAGGCATATTGAGGTTTAGTGAGCACAGCTCTAAACCACTGCTCAGAGGGCCTCAAGCTGGCTCCCTAAGGAGCCCCATCAGGCCGGGCTCCTTAGCATATTCTGCTGAGTCCTTTGATAGGGCGGGGACTGGCTCCAGCTGTGCCCCGGCTGCCTCCCGTTGGCTCCCACCGGCCCCGCCACTTACGTCATAGCCTGTAATGGCGATCAGGTGCATGGAGTCGTTGACAGCCTTGAGGATACCCAGGATGGAACTCAGCGCCTCCTGCAGGTCCTCGGCCCCTTCGCAGTTTTTGCTGTATTTCAACATTTCCTGGGGCGGCGGCGGGGACAATGAGGACATTTACCACCCGTGCCACGGAAAGCACCCCAGCGTTGTCTGCACACCTAACCCCACAACTCGCTGGACAGCTGTCTGAGTTCTTGTGCTCTGATGTAAAAGGAGCCAACCAGCCCCTGGGAAATGCTGACTGCGGTAGGATCCACAGAGGGAGCCTTATTTAGTGTGTGTCCTTGCAAATGTTGTCACGTGGGAGGAGGAGCACTGGCACCACACACACACGCCCGCATCCATGACACCCTGTCCTCACGTGGACAGGGGCTTGCCTTCAGAAGGCCCGGCCTGCTTTCAGGGTGGCTCAGGAGGCGGCACTGCCCGCCTTCCTTTTAGCCCCTCTCACGCCCAATAGCTCTGATGCTGCAAATCAGGAACTCAGTCAAAAGAGTCAAACGCACAGAAGCACGTGGCAAGGGTAAACGCCACTGCACCCACTGTCCCGGGGACGAACAGCCTCGTGCAATTTCCATCCCGGCCAGAGAGACAGCTGCAAACAGTTTCCCGCCACAAAGCAGCTTTCCAGGGCCCCAAACAGTGAACTATTTATACACTAAATTGTCCCAACTGTGGTTATTTCTGCACTCCTGAACCGACGGCTCCTTTCTCTTAATTCTGACACCCTGCAACAACACCTGATGCTTAACTGTCCGCACCTCCTCTCTTCACCCACCCAGGCTTACCAGGTGCCTCTGCTGGGCGCCAGGCCCTGCCCTTGAAAGGCTTGCATTGTCGGGGAAACACCAGCGGACCAGCAAATAATTACACTGCAAGATGGCTGGAAAGCCACGGGAAAACGCGCTCCAAAGGGGCTGGGACTTGGGCTCTGCTCCGTATCCCGGGCACCTTTGCTAGCGTCACAGGCGCTCAGCACGCACTGCCCGAGTGGCCCGTGGGCAACCCCTCAGGGCAGAGGATGGGGGGGTGTTAGACACCCCGAAGGCAGCAAACGAGCTAAAGGCGGGAGGGTGGGGCTAGGCTGCAAAGGGCCTTGTCCTCTCGGTGAAGATTTTTCACTAAGATGTGACTGTCCTTTGGGGTGTCTCACCTTGAGCAATAACTGATACTTGGTTATTCTTTGAACGGGCTTCAGCAGGTAAGAATCCAAACTCAGTTTGTGGTCCAGTTTCTTCTGGCATTCCTGTAACCAATTTAAAAAATGGTATTTTACTGAATTTAGATAATTTTCATTATGCTTTATTAAAAAAAAATCAACCAGTAAATTAAATGATATTCTCAAGAAGGGATCAGAAACTGTGGTAAATTGAATTACGTGCCTCAACAAGCACATGTTCTTAATCTTAAGCCGTGTCCCTGTGGGTGTGAAAGCAGGTGATCAGAGCTTTCTGAAGATGGTATTTTAGTGAAGGTGTGGCGAACCGAGCCAGGTGGGACTTAGCCCTCAGTGCTGCAGGCCTTTTAAAGAAAACCGGGAAGACACAGCAGCCACAAAGGAGGGGACATGGCTGTGTGACAGGACAGAGATGCCAGCCAAGGTGCCCAAGGACTGCCACAACTGCTGCCGGAATGCTACAGATTTTTTGGGGAAAGCAAGCCTTGCCTATATCTTGCTTTTTAACTTCTTCTAGCCTCAAAATCATGAGACAATAAATTCCTGTCATTCAAGCCAACCTCCTGGATGGTATTTGTTGTAGCAGCCTGACAAACTAAGACAAACATACCTGAAAAAATGGACAGTCGGAGCACTGTCTCCAGAGGCTCTCTGACCGGGGTTTGTTTTGACAATACTTCTCGTAAATCTGAAAATCTTCCATCTGTACCCAGGAAGGACAAATACCCACACGTTACAAAATGTTTCAGTAGTTAGCATGCAAAGGCACCTCAAGTTGCACAATTATGGATGGCTATTTCTGCAGTGCGCCGGAGAACTCTGATGCCATTCTCTAAGGTGAAAACTCCTTTGTGACAACGTCCTATTGGTTCTTAAAAAAGGAATTCCATGGTCCCACTTGCACTGCACTCTGTGGTAGGGATGGGTTCTGCCACATAGGATTCTCTCAAAGACATGTAATAGGTTTTGTCGTTTTGTCTTTAATTGAACTTCCAGGGTCTTTTCTGGAAAAGACCTATTGCAAATTACCTAGGTTATCTCCTGGAAACAGACCTAAGCATTCTGTGAAGTGCAGTTAGCCCGGGTGTGCCTGTCGGGGCTAATCCGGGTCTCAGAGCCTTAGAAAACAACTTTCATCCTGGCATAGGTTTGAGCCTGAACAAGCAGAATCAACCCACGCACAGCTGTGCCCACTGGGTCAGTCCCTCCCCTCCCCTTCACTTTAGAGTCTTTCTTGGCCTTGACTTTCTAAAGCTGGGTCTGACCGATGTGCTTCGTTGACTCGTTTTATAGAGAGTTCCAAGACAGCCAGAGTAGGGCTGTGGGCCAGAAAGGGGATGTGAGGCTTGGACGGCTCCTTGCTGGCTGCCTGCCCCCGCATTTTAATCTTGCCGATGACAACCTATAGTTGATGTCAGCAAACCACACAAACCCCAGAATAAATGTGGAATAACGTGGAATAGACGGCAAGGAGGCAAACGGCAGCCTGCCCTTTATTTCACCCAGGGTGCTGCTTTGACCTCTCCCTGAACCCAGTTCACCTTCCTCCATCTCAGCCACCACATCCCTCATTGTCTGGGCAGCTAGTAAGGGCTCCCACTGGAAGTTCATTTCTCAGGACTCTTTTAGTCCCAATACCTCTTATATGGTAAAAAAAAAAAAAAAAAAAAAAAAAAAAAAAAAAAATCGGCTCACTACTGCTGGCTTTTTTTGCCATAGGAATAACAGGTTGTTTAACAGTGTGCGCTGGCCCAACACAGGCTTAGGCTTATAGCAGAGTCATTCTAAACTGGGGCGTGCATCACAATCACCCGGCAGGCTCGTCAAACCCCGGTTTTGCTTCTATAAGTCTGGAGTGGGACCTGGGAACATGCATTTCTAACAATTCCCCAGGAGATGTTAACACTGCGGGTCTGGGACCCCCCACCTGGAGAGCCACAGGCCCACGGAATGACTCTCCCACCCCAATTCTCCAAACAGCTTTGGGAAAACACACCTGCAGCTAGGCTGAGGCAAAACATACACGTTGCTCCATTCTTTCCCTTCCCTTTGGCCTCTAGCTTCTTTATTTCATGAAAAATAGTTAGTTTTACTGCTGTTAGTAAAAGCTGCATTTTCCTTGTTGTTAAACTAGCAGTTTATGAGGGTCAACAGAATAGGATACCAGGACTGTGTGCAGAAAATAAAAGGCTCCCACATTCCAGCAGCCCTTTATTGTTTCCAAAGCTTTTACACAAACTTCACATTTGAGCTGATCTTCTGAACAGCCCCATGGAGAAGGCGGGGTGCCTACCATTTTACAGATGAGAAAAAATAAGGCTCAAGGAGTCAAGAGACTTGTCCAAGGTCATATAGACTTAACCAGGGCAATACGAAAAACAAAACACAAAAGAAGTCCAGCTTTATCTACAACTTGCAATCCAAACTTAAGCACTATGTAATTTTAACATACACAAAATCTTTGTTTCATAGTTTTTCTCTTTTTCAAATTAAGTCACTGGGCTTTTAAAAAAAATTGTCATCTTTTGGCCCTACTAAAAAGTATTATGTCATCCCAGCCAAATTAGAAACGTTTGCACCCTGCAATTTCAGTTGGTTAAAACAGGAACTGTAATAGAATTTAAACTCATTGTTATTTAGTAATTTTAAGAAGTATACAATGACAATATATACATTTTAAAAATACACACCCTCTCTAGAAAACACCTTCCGACCAGTTCTGGGCAGTCTATGTAGTTTTCTAGTTCTCTCAGGAATATTCTAGACAAAGAAAAGTATTAGATCAGATGAAAAACAACCTGCATCAGATGGAATCTACAACAAATTAATAAATATTTTCTGGAAGACTTTTATTCTTTACTCTGGGCAATTCAAGAGATTTTGTGTGGCAACAACACAATCATCCAATATGAGAACCCTGCCGTCTGTATCTATCACTCTCAGGAACCCTGAGTTCAGCAAAACTCTCAGGTAAACAAACCCAAGTGCCAGTTTGGATTCCTTTTGTTTTTGGCATGTGGGGTACACACAAAGTAGAGGAGAGCACTTTTATTATCAGCACAAACTGATAAGAAAGTAGATAAAGAAGTCATGGGCATAGAGGAGGTGGAAACGCGAGAGGTTCTTTAAATCCAGTCCCCTTGTTCTATTTCAAAGCAAAATAGATGTGTGTTTTCTCCAAACGTAACAGAGAAGTCTAGCTCTGACCAGGGATCCCTGCACTACACAGCATGGCCTGTGAGCTCGTGTGCTGAATTTGCACCTCTCGATCTCTGACTCGCGCTCATTGATCCAGGGGGAAACTCCCTCAGTGAGAAAGCTCCCCGGGTTTACTCACTCACATTCGCGCTACACCTTAAAACCACAAGGGGGCCTCTGAGCCCCGGAACTTCATCAAGAAACTAGTGCTGGAGCCCGGAGGACGCTAATGGACCCGGCTACCTGCTTGTTTTAGCTCCCAAGGTTCCCCGCAACCTCTGTGGAAGGAGAAGGATCCCAGGGGTTGCGTTCAACTGACGAAGTGCTACTACCTTGATAAATGGGTGGGGTGAAAGACACTAACGAAGGAGCAGTAAACATGTGATGAAACAGAAGTCCCCAGGGCCCTTGAAGTTTCCTTCGCAAGACCAGAGGAGGGTGGGAGCCCCGGTTCCCACGGTCTGCTGGGCTCCCTGGTCCCAAGGTGGCGCACGCCACCTCCTGGACAGCATTGCTGGGGGATGCAGTAGGTTCGTTCACAGTTGGCTTTGATTTTTTTTAGCACACAAAATGATTTGTACTCCTTTTGCACTCTGTATTCCCACCTATTCCTCTTCTTTCCCATGTGCTCCCATAAATTGTATTAAAGAAAGCAATAAAATAGCTAAGAAAAGCAAAGGGTAAACAATCCAAGAAAGGCTATCCATAATTTCCAGAAGCCAAAAAGAGGGCAAAAATTGCCATCAGAGGACAAATAGCAACCCTGTTGAGAGCAAGAGGAAGAGAATGGGTAAGAAAGGAACTTCTTATGTCCTCTCCAAGCAAGGATTTGGAGGAACAAAATGGGCCTTGCTAAGGGGTCTGGCATTCGGTGCCTCCCCCAAGTGCCAAATGCATATATTTTAGAAGAGTTCTGACTTCTGCTTACCCAGCAGGACTGGGAGGAAGATCAGGTGGAGCAGGGCTGGTTCTCTTTCATTGCCCTGACAAGGGCAGGGGTGCACTTAGGGATTGGCACAGGCCCATCTCCACCGTGAGGAGAGAGGCTGGCCGCGTGGGGCATTTATAATTCCGCCTTCGTCAGCAGGCGCGGGTGCCACTCGGCACTAGAAGAATATACCCTGGAAATGTCTCACCTATAGCCCATCTCTCACATCTATCGGCTGTTTCTGAGTTTATCTTCCCTTAAGAGAGGAAGACAAGGAATATGCACCAGCAAATCCTAACCCAGAACATCCACTCTGGTTTCAGCCTGTTAAAAGCGAGAGCGATCATGGAGCAGGTGTGTGTGAGGAGAGGCGGGGCCCTGACCTGTTATGGAAGTGGTAAATTTCTTCCATATTTCCAAATAAAACATCTTTCTTATTTTGAAGGCTTGTGGAGATGAGATGAGTCATTAGAGGATTGTCCATCTCGGCGGCATAGCCCTGCAAGCGAGGAAAGAAGTCAGTAAGGACGTCCTGGGCTGCAGCTGCCAGTTAAAAGCCCGGCTAGCAGGGTTAGGGGACGTTTTCTCAGCCTTCAGAAAGCTAATCCACCTAGTATTTATTCACTTATCATTCCTAAGATGATTATCTGAACAAACATCCATACAACATGGATGAATTCCAAAGAGCATTGATTTTTTTCTGGGTGGGGGAAGGGTTCTCCTCCCTTTCTAAGTTTTTAAATTGAAGTGTAATTTTTTTTTTTTTAAAGGAGGTACCGGGCATTGAACCCAGGACCTCGTACATGGAAGCAGGCACTCAACCACTGAGCTACATCTGCTCCCCCAAGTATAACTTTTATTCAAAGGGCACACACCTTAAGTACACACCTTGGTGAATTTTTATGTGTATATGCCCATGGAACTATCACCCACATGATGACATAGAGCATTTCCAGCACCCAGGGGCTGCCCGTGGGTCCCCTCCCAGCCCATTCTGATCGCTTCAACCTGGATTAGTTTCTCTTGTTTGTGAACTTCATATAAATGGAGTTGAACAGTATATACTCTTTTTTGTCTGATTTCCATCACTCATCATTATGCTTGTGATTTTCATCCTTACGTTGCCTGTAGCAGTGGCTCTCCGTGCTGTATAAAAAGTAGTCCACTGTACAAATATACCTTGAGCTATTTTGTCCCTTGTCCTCTTGATGAATACTTGAGTTATTCTAGTTTTTCACTATTTGGTTATTATGAATGAAGCTGCTAGGAACATTTTTTCATGGGCTTTTTGGTGGACATAAGCAATTAAAAAACTTTAAAAAATTTAAGTTGGTCAGTTTCAATATAAAAGCAATTGGATTTGGTGGCGCGGCAATTTAAAAACTAAGCTACACAGGGCGAAACGAGCCCTGTTTGGGTGACGAGTGAGGGCGTCGGGAGCATGCCCGGCGTTTCCACAAGTGCACGCTCACCTCGAGGACGCACAGCAGCTCCTCCACGTACACTCGCTCCGTTTCAAGGAGCTCGTTCATCACGTGCCTGTGAACAGCGGGGGTGGGCATGGAGAACAAATGACATGTTAGCGCTGGAAGGCAGGACACAGAATTTAGGCCAAACCACAAAACCAAGACACCTAGAAGTGAATGACTTTCCCGGGGCTCCTGGAGCTCGTAGGCGAAGCTTAGGGCAGGTCCCAGCCTGACCTGAGCAATTGCCCTTCATTCCTCCTGCAGAGTGTGGCCACGCGAATCTCCCCCTGCCCTCCAACAACCGGGAACCGTCTGGCATCATCGAGCCAGACCTTCAAAACCCCCCAGGAATGGTTTCCCCACCCCACCTGCTGGCTTTGTGGTCCACCATGTGCACCTGCTCAACATTAGCCCCAACTCCTCATGCCGGTTTCAAGCTCCCCTCTGGTTGAAGTCACATACCCAAACTGTCTCAAGATTCGAATCCCGCTGCCTTTATAGCCTTCCCTGAGATTTGCCACCAGGAAGAACCCTCCCTTCCTCTGAACCCCGTCTGTACTTCCAGAGCCTCTCCTGTGGCATTTAACACAAACTTGTGTAAGAGCCATCTGCACTTTTCTTGTTTCACCTCCTTGAGGTCAGGGTTGTGGCTCTGATGCTATTTTAGCTGCTCCAGTGCCCACTGCCATTCTCATGCACATAGTAGGTGTGCAAGAATGATTTGTTGAGCTACTATCACCAATAATGCTCTAAAATCCCAGAAGAGGAATGGGCTTAAAAATCAGCTGAGACCTTGTTTTATGGAAAAGGATCACCTTTTAACTGCCTATGATCAAGTTACCCGTTTTAATACCCAGAAACTGTAGCCAGTGGGTTGTTCCTGGGTTGAGATCATTGAGCATGGTCAAGGAGAGCTGGTCATTCCTCTGATCTCAGGGCCTTTGCACTTGCTGCCTGTCTGGAAGGGTTTTCAGCAGCCTTCTTCTGCCTTCAGTTTCATTAGCTTCTGTCAGAAGACTCAGTTTTTGCCTTTAAGCTCAGTTCTTTCTAATTCCAGATAGTGCCAGAGCTCATTGGGGGCATATCATTAAACTTCTGGGTTAAAGGACTTAGAATAACCTTTATTCATTCTTCATTATGATGATCAAAGGGAAGGACTTGGTTCCAAGCTTACATCGGTGGACATATTCAATGGAAATATTAAAAATTGATGTAGTCCAAAGAATTATGTGCAGGCAGAGCTGGCTGTGCAAGATTCTGCTCCATGTCTAATGCAGCTGGGATCTGAGCTCTGGGAACTGCCACCTCCAATGTACTTAATGGGCATTGTAGCTTCTTTTCCATTTTCTACTTTGTGCTTACACTTCCTGGCCCTCGATCAACCAGATCTTTCTTAAAGGTAAAAGAGAATTGCTCTTCAGTATATACAACTTGTTATTGAACTTGAGCACCCAGGAATCCCAGGGGAGATGGAAGGCTGGGAGGAGACTGATGTTCTAGAACTACACAGGCCAGTTACAGTAGTTACTTGTCACATGCAGCTTTTTAAATATAAACTAATTAAAATTAATAAAATAAAAAATTCAGTCCCCAAGTTGCACTAGCTACATTTCAAGTGCTCAATAGCCACATGTGGCTGTGGCTCTGTATTGGACACTGAAGAGATAGAGCATTTCCATCCTTGCGGAAAGTTCTACTGGACGGCCTTGCTCTAGAATGTTGAATGGTGCTTCCTGTTAATGATGGTGGCAAATGGAGAACTTTATTGGTGTCCGGAGACATTCTTTTCTCCAGCTCCATATAATCATTCCCTTCACTTTAATCCAGAATTAAACATTCACCCAGTGATATTTATTGAACATTTATGTGCTAGGTGCTACAGGGACTAGAAAGATGAATAAAACCAAGTGCATGACTTCTAGGTGTTTATAAGGAGTAAAATACATCTTTCCTGGCTGCTTAGTTATCTGTGTATTGAAATTTCATGCAGGTGGTACAAATAATCACACTTTGAGTACTGTCACATAGTTTCTCTCATCTATTGCCCATAATACTTCAGAGAAAAAGGCAAGGTAAATGCAACTTCTCTGGGAGCACAAAGTACATTATGAACAAGGAAGAGGCAAGGAAGTTACATCAGGGAAGACTTCATTGGAAACGGAGGAGTTTAATTGGATATTGAAGGACAGGTAGGAATTTGATAGGGAGAGAAGGGAAAAGTGCATTTTAAATATAGATCTCAGCGTATATAAAAGCATTAAGACAGCAAAATGCAGGCTGAGTTTGTGAAATGGTGCATAATGCTAGCTTAGCTGGAATATTGGGTTCTATAGGGGAAAAGTAAAAGTTAATGCTAGGAAATGTATTGGAAAGGGCATTCATTGTCAAATTTCAGTTTAGATTTTATTTTTTGAAGTGCTGGTGGGGACTACCAAGTGCTCCTGTGCAGAAAGATGCAATCATAGCAGTTCTTTGGAAGTAGTGGAGTGTAAAGGACTGGCTGGAGGTTGACACCAAAGACAGGCTAGGATGATGGGATGCTGTGGAAATGTGTAGTGTGTGATACAAAGATGCTCAGCCAGGTGGTAGTTGGTAGGCAAGTAAGAAGAGAAGGATGGGTAAGAGAGTAGGACAGAGAACTCATGCACAGCATGTGAGGCCTGGGGAGGAGCCACAAAAGGCTCCAACGATCCACAGCTGGGGCTGGGGTGGGGGAGAAACAGTCTATTAAAGAAGCAGGAAGGAAACAGGAAGTCCTAATCAGGGAGAAAAGGTTACGAGGCTGGCTCGGCACCTGCTAACCTGGTCTGGGAGGAACAAGCCCAGAGTCCCCAAGAGCTGTCTTGCACCACAGTCTTTCCAGCCTGGTGCTGTGGCGGAGGGAGAATATGGGCCATCTGAAATCACTGACGTCCCCTGAGAAGCACGCAGGCAAAATCCAGCTTTTCTAACACAAAATTAAATTTCTCTTCATTTCAGACATGGATAAGCCAAATGGATATGTATAATCCATTTCTGTGCATTCCATAAAATGTGTGGGAACCTTCCACTGTGTACATTTCATGATGCCAGTTTTGTTCCTACTTTGCAGAACTGGAGTAGCAGCTGATCTATCGTACCACCTTTAGCTTATTTATATTCAGAAACTCTCCTTGTCCAATGGTTGTGGTCTGGGTGGGTCTTATTTGTAAAATCTTGATCTTACTGAAAAACTAATCCCACCCACCTTCGTAAAATGGCCAGGCTTTCTTCTTCATCCCCTGTAGAGCCACTTCTGACCTGCTGGTTCTCATTCATTTCACTCTGAGGAAAAAGGAAAATGCAGTGTGTTAATTTTTAAAAAACAAGAAGCAGCAGGATAATGTTTTGCTTTTCAAGGCACAAGAGACCATTCTTATTTCTTTTCTGGAAAATAGAGGTGAGCTCCTGCATGGTGATTTTATTTAACAATGATGATGGGCGAGAGGGTAGACAGACGGCCTCCGGAAGTGGGGTACTTTGGGCCAGCGTGGCTGGGGAGGAGGGAATCACCATTGAGAACCGGGAACTGGTAAACAAAGGCCAGAAGAACTGACTGGGCTTTACCTGGAAGTTCTGGGTGGACTGTGTGGAACTTCTAGAAAAGGGGCTCTGAGGACTATGGCAGGGCTCAGAGGCCAGGACCAGCCCGAGTCGCTCACCTTGGCTCTCCTGTAGTTCCCTCTCCGGAGCACATTGCCTTCAGAACTGGAAGAGTTCTCAGAACCTCTCCGGATGCCTGGTTGAAAAGAAGTGGAAAGGATGTATGTAGAGTAAAATTTTATTGCCTAGAGACATAAAAAGCACATCCAGGAGTACCCAGCCTTCTCTTCTTCTTCTTCTTTTTTTTTTTAAACTTTCAGAGGGAAAAAATTAAAAAGCTCAGAGAAGGGTCAGAAAAGCACAATAAAAATGAAGAAGATAGAAAATGGAAGCTATGAGACCAGGTGAATGGAGTTGGGTTTGTTTCAGTTAGAAAAGATTGAGAACTATTTTAAGGAACAATGCCAGTTACTTCACATTTCCACAGAGAGAAAGGGACATGGGCTTATATTTTAGCAGGAGGAAATTCAGGGTGTGAGAAAGGAAAAGAACTTCAGTATGAAAATGCTCTGAAGTCTTTGACCTATAGAATGTCTTCAGATTGGCAAGAAAGAAGGTCTTCTTGGATCTAACTTGTTGGAAGGCAGAAGCCTGGCTCTCAAGGGTTCTGACAAACTTATGACTGGCATTTGCCGAAGCCCTGAAGGAAATGGCATTAGATGTTTCCAGTATACTAAACTCTTGGTTTCCTGTGAGAAAATGAGTGAGGGTGGGAAAGAAAGTATATCTGAAAAATGAAGGTGACAGGAAAGAGTATTGACGAAATGGCTAGGTATCCAGCTTGGCCTTAGAGAAGAACTGGTTTGGGAATGGTGTCAGGAAGAGGCAAGATAAGGACTGGTCAGCCAGACCATAATGGCCCTTGAATGCTAGACAGATTGAACATGGTTCCTTGAGACATGGAGAGCCAGAAAGGCTTTGGGGTAGAGGTCTCAGGTGTGTTTGAGGAAAATTATTTTAGCAACAGCATTGAGGATGGAATGGATTAGGAAGACAGGCACTGGAGGTGGAGGAACAATTATGGAAAAGTTCTTAAACAGTTAACACAGTTAATAAATATTTTGAGTTTGGTGGGCAACACAGACTTTGCTTTACTAAGTCAACTTTGCTGTTTTGGCATGACAGCAGCCACAGACAATACGTAAACAAATGAGTATGGCCGTGTTCCAATAAAACTTTGTTAACAACAAAAAAGGCAATGGGCCAGATTTGGCTGCAGGCCATAAGTTGCTGAGCCGAGAATTAGGGCACAGTGGTGGAAATGGAAATGAGGTGAAGGCTGCAAGGAAGTGTTTGTATGTTGCTCCCTTAGATTTGCCAAGCCTCCAAAGATCCAAAGTAGCACCTGACAGTTTTACTGAATGAATAAATGAATGAATGAATGAATGAAGTGTGACTGCAGCATACCTGGAGAAGGACAGGGAGATTTTGTAAATGCTTCTGGTCTTGGGGCCACTGGTTGTACTGGCCGAGTCTGCTTGGCCGCCAGCTTCTTCAGGCTCACCTGTCTCCGATGAAACATCTCTTCCATGCTCTCTTGCTTCTGAAAGACCTTTTGCACATGTTCCTGAAATGGTATAATGTACCAGATGGTAAAATATTTTTTAAGTGTTGGTATTAGTGATTTGAAAATATTTAACAATCATGCTTGGAATTTGCCTCAAAAAACACAACTTCAATTTAAGATTTTCATACCATGGGGTCCGTTAATAGTGCAGCAAGGCTGTGTCTAGTTCTGCTTGCTATGGATCGTGAGGGGTCTAGAACCCCATGAAACAAAGGAGAGATATAAGGACCAGAGAAAAGACAATTTGTGGGAGAGACATGATAGCCACCTTCAAATATAGTAGGTGGAATAAATTTCTTCTGGTTTGCCCCAAAGGGTATCTTTAGGACAAAAGTTAGCAGGAGTCAGTTTTATCAAAAAGAGCTTGGGAGTAACCAGGCTGCTTCCTAAAGGACATGCCTGATCACAGCACGTGTTCAAGCAGGAGTGAGGATGATCACTTTCCAAGGATGACATGGAGATAACTTCTTTATTCAAAAGAAAGTAGAGCTAGATGACCTCCCAACTTCACATTACTGTCAAACATCCAATTAGCTACTGAGAATTCATTTAACAATTTTTTTGAACGTGGTGAGAAGTAATCTCCCCCTATTCAGGACAAGTGAGTTGCAAATGATAGGCTGAAGTCAGCATTACCATTAGGTCTTGGTTGAGGATGGATTCATATTCCTTATAAATTTTATTTAGTTCCTGGATTTTATTTTCTGCACCAGTTTCCAAAAACTTCTCAATTTCCTGAAGGGCCGCCTCAGCACCGTCCTGCGACTGGCATTTGTCCACAGGCTGTGAAGCCAGCAGGTATATCCCCTCATCACACCATTTCATTGACTGGAAACAAAGCATTGCAGAGAAAGAAACATACTTTAGAAGTTTTACTTTGGTCATCTCTTCTAGCTGTACTCTGATTCAAGTATCCCATTTTACTGTCTAACATGATCTGTTGACTATTATATGCATTCTTTTTCTTAAACTCTTTATTTTGAAATAATTCCAAATGTACAGGACAGTTGCAAAATTAATACAAAACCCACACTGACTATTATATTTTGGAAATACCTAAGGCACTGCATGATCATTCTTTTGCCACTATATCCAAAGGACTCCACTGGAGGGCATATAGCATGCTAAAAAGCCAAGCATATTATACAGGACAGGACTGGAATCACACACGAAGCCGATAAGGATAACGTGCAATTTAATAACTAGCATGGTACGTTTCTGATTCTTTTAGAGAAACCATTAGTTGTGGCGATTGAATTCTAGAAAACAAAAAATATCTATCAGGATATGATCACCTAGTCCAACATGAAAGAGAATAATACAAAGAAAGAGTATGAGGTCATTTTTCAAATACGTAAATGACTCGGATACCCCTGGACGATAAAGGATGAGTTGGCTACATGGTCTCAAGAATCTGTTTTCGGCCAATGGGAGCAAAGCGGATCTGCTTTCAAGTCAAGCCTACCGTCTCTAAGAGGCCATGCAGCTCCAGGGACTTGTTGAGCAGATTTCTCCTCTTCCCGATTTCAGCAGCGAACTTGTCGCAGAGGTGCTGGAGCTCGTTGCACTTGGGGTGAATCGAGTCCACAGCATAATGCTTGTTCTCAATAAGCTGGTTGCCCTCCAGGGCCAGGGCTCGGGCTTTTTCCACAGATGCCTGTGGGAGAAAGTCACCCCCAGAAAATCAATGCAGCTTTATTTCTGTTATAGGCAAACGGGGATGCTATTTTCAGCGTGAGATTAAGCAAGCTAATTGTAATGGGATATTTGTCGCAGAGGTATGGGGATGTATATCATTTTTCTTTGTTTACTGCTATGGGTTAGCTGAAATGCCACCTAATCTCTGAAGCTATTCTGGGGGCAAACTCTTCTGTGTGTTGTGATGGTACAAGCGAAGTCGCCACTCATTTTGAGTAACCTGATACAGAGGGAGCATCCATTTTTGAAAATCAGTGGATGACAAGAGATTTATAACAAGGGGGCTGCTGCACACACCTGGTACTGTCAGCTATAAGTGCCACACACGGTGGGGACACGCGCCTGGAGAGCTTGGGAGGGGTCTGCAGCGGGGGACACACTGCAGCAGCCCCTACAGCCCTGAACATCACCCGGGCAAAGGGGCTGCTTCAGGCGCTGCTGGATCATGATGGCTTCTTCTCGGATGGGGTGGAAGGCCAATTATTGCGCTTCTCTAAGCAACGCTTAGTGTTACACGTGAAAATCTTTTCTCACTTCTGTGTCCCTCTGATCAGCACATCAAACCGTACCCTTCTGGACAGGCACATTCTGGTTCTTACGTTGGCTTTTTCTTCGAAGCTGGCAAGGTCCTTCAGGAGGTGCTCCACGTGGGCGAGGCTGTTGCCGACGTCTGTGAGGGCCGATATCTTCTGGGACGTGACATCTAAGGCAGCTTTCACCTGAGACAGATGGGGGATACGTGAGACCCGGGCCCACCCCACAACCCAGGAGAGAACATCCAGTAATTTAACAGCAGCAAGGTGGACACTTACTACCCACACCAGGAATGAGGTAGAAGGAGGGGAACCCAGTTTAAGGGAAAAATCATGATGTAGAGGAAAGTTGTCGCAAGATAAGAGTCCAGATAATCACCAACCAAGTGGGAAATTTTGGTTTACTTGCTTGAGGCAACTAATGAAAGCCATGTTCAAATCAAACACGCAGGGACCGTCTGAGGAGTCCTGGTCCTCTGGGCCTCAGTTTTATTGACCAGGACAAGGGGAGTACTACCTACCTGTCATAGGTAGGACCGAGTCCCCCAAAATGACATGCTCAAGTCCGAATCCCTGGTCCCGTGAATGTGACCTCCTTTGGAAATGGGGTTAGTTAAGATGAAGCCACACTTAACGCAAAATGATCAGCGTCCTTATAGGAAGAGGAAAATGGGAAACAGGGACACAGAGGTGAGGGGAGAGCGCCATGTGACACTGGAGGCAGGGATTGAAGTTCTGCCTCTGCAAACCCAGGAACACCAAGGAACGAGGAAGAGGCAAGGAAGCTCCCCCTGCAGGTTTCAGAGGGAGCGTGGCCCAGCCGATATCTTGATTTTGGACTTCTGGCCTCCAGAGCCATGAGACAGGACCTTTCTGTTGTTTTAAGCCACCTAGTCGGTGGTGTTTTGTTACAGCAGTTCTAGGAAACTAATACATTGCCCTATCAAAACAAACAAAAATACTGTGAGGAGAAACCAACATCACAGACGTCAATAGCCTTTGAAAGTTGAAAAGATGATGTCAATGTGAGGTGCTGCTGCTGTCATCCTTATTCCCACCGGCATTTCAGGCTTAGGTTGTACTATTCCCGTAGCTCATTTTGTTCCAGTTTGGGATTCATGTCTAGTACTTAATATTTCTGGCATTGGCAGGAAAACAAAGGGTTTTGTATAGGTGAATTCTTTTCATATAGATGACAGCTTATTCCGTTAAATATGGAAGTTCTTTAAATTTATTATTAGAAATCTTTCTAAGAATGGGCATGCATGTACCTGCAGAAAGAGAAGGTGCTACCTCTGGGCAGTGGGCGAGGGGAGCAGACAGCTCTCTGATGCCTCTGGTCATGGCTCAGACTGCCTGGGACCGGAGCGCCTGGCGGGCAGAATCTCTCACTCACCTTTTATCCCCCTGCAGGTGGCACAGTGCTGGGGGTGGGGGGCGGCTCCACCGCATCTTCATCCATGGCAACTCAAGTTATATTTAGCTTACTTCATGTATCCAAAGAGGCCTTCCCAAGAACCCCGCCTATGGGAATCCACCTGGCCCTCTCTGTCCCATCACTGTTTTATGGTCCTCATGCTATGTGCCAGGAGAGCCAGGAAAATAAACTCACGCTGAGGGGGATTTGGCCATGATTTATTGTCAGAATGCGATGATTAATGAGACCACAGAGGATGGAGGAGAGAACCAAGTGAAAATTCTGGGCTCACATTCCTTTTGGGTTAAACTGAGGTGTTTTCATTTGAATGTACTAAAGATGTTGGGAGAATTTATTTGGGGAATTTCTCGTGTTGATTTCTCAGTCATGTCCAGACCCTGACGATGATGTTTAACTTTTTCTGCCCCACGTTAACAGTTGAAATCCTTCAGAGTTCAATTCAGTGCCATTGGAATGGACCCAGATTCTTTTCTCCAGTCTAACCACCGTGAAATTTTCTGGGGTCCTTTCATCTGGACCCCAGGCAAATGAGCTTAGGACATCAGGGACGGCTCTGTCCTCTGATATTTAATGCCTGTGCTCCAAGACAAGAAGTTCTAAAGGCTACAAGATTTTATGTACTTCATTCCAAAGAATGTCTTCGCCTCCTTCTAATGCCCACAGGGTCCAAACGCTTCATATATCTCTCAGCTGTTGAGGTTTAAAGGCCAGAGCTTAGCATAAGCTTATTTTGCACATGGATTCATTTCACTGTTGTTTGAGGGGGACCAGAATTTCAAGATAGTAATAAATTAAGAGTATGCTCTCCTATCGGGCCATGATATTCCATGGTTCATTTTGCTCAGGATAGATATGATAAGCGAGCATTTCAAAAAAACAACACAAATAAAAATAATATGAAAAAGTTTGTCACAGTTGGCTCTTAATTTTTTCCCCAAATGTGACATTTGCTTCCATCTTTCTTTGAGGCCAATTCTATTTCTCAGTGAGATGAGGGTCTTCTTCCAATTTATCCAACTAATTCCTTCATTTTGATAAGAGTGAAGCTCTCTATTTCTTAATTTCATATGAATGTAGGATATAACAGCTTTTCCATCTTTATTTTCATATACTTACCTAAAAATCATGAGTAAAATAAATTCTTCTTCTATAGTTTGTAGTAGTATGAAAAACACAAGTGAAAATATGTTATTCTTCCTAATTATTAGTTCCTATAGAAGTTATCTAATCTTGTTAATCAAAATCATTAATGAAGATGCTCTGAGTGAAACCTTCAAATCTATATTATAACTCATTGACCTCCATTGAGATATTCCATTTTATAACTAAAGATGGGTGCTCTAGGGAATTGGAACTCAATTCATTGTTCGGAAAATAATGTGTAAGAACATAAATGTTCTGCTACAATGGCAAAAGCTGATTATTACTTGTGATTATTTACTGAATAATATAAAAGAGGACAAATCAAGTGATACAAAGTTTCAGATTATCACTATTTTTTTTTTTCTGACTCTATTCCAATATATTTTCCCCCAATGCTTACAGAAAAGAAACTTCCTTGGTGTCTCCACCTTACTGAGCCTGGAGTTTAAGATTCTTCATGGTTTAGTATCACATCACTCTCCTCATCTCCTTTCACACTTCTCCCCAGGAAATGCTCAGGTAGTGAGTTGACACTGTCCCCTGCAAGCCCTTTGTGCTTTTTTCCACACCATTTTCCTTACAGGAAATGCTCTCCCTTTCTACTTCCTGACTCCCCAAACTCTACCCACTTTTCAAGGCTCAGTGTTAGTTCTACCTTGACACTCTTTTCTCCTTTAAACTTTCATTGCTCCCTACTACCTACAGGAAAATATATACTCCCTAAATTTCAACCCATTACTTTGTGCATTCAGGCCTGTTAACATTCTGACCTCAGCTCATCACCCCAACCTTGGCTTCTGCATTGCCCTCTACATGCTCTGCACTGCAGACACCCAGAACCCCTTGTTGTTCCATGAACAAGCTCTGTGCCCTCAGAGCTCAACGTCTTGGCTCATGCTGTGGGCTCCTATTGCCTGGAATGTCCTCTTATGGACAAAACACTATTTATCCATCAAGGCCCATTTCAAATGTCACCTGATGAGATTTCTACTTCTAGGAAGATGGAGTAGACATACTTTTCTCTTCTCTTCCTGCTAATAAAACTAAATTCCTTAGTCACTGGAATTATGTAAAACAATCATAAGAAAACTCTAAAAGATGGAGAGAAGGCAGACCAGCTGGGGACCTCAGGACCTGAGGGTTTTTTGTTTTGTTTTTTGTTCAGATATCCCAGATTTAGAATTGAAAAAGTTCAAAATCTGGAAATGCCTATGGGTACAGACAAAATTGCCCTAAATGAAGCCTGTCCTTTTCTAGCTAAAGGGCCAAGAAAGGGGCAGCCAAGCAAGACAGAAAATATGTGGGCACTGACTCCTCTACTCCAGCCTAACACCACAGAAAAAAACTGTGGCTCCCACCTCCACCCACGGCAAAGGCCAAGTGGGAAGCCTCGCCCTCAGCACTCAGGAGGCTATGACAAGGTGTCCCTCTTTCTCCTCCAATGGACAGTGTCAGAGAAAGCCAAGAGAGGAGCCAAGACTTTCATCCCCACCAGCAGAATGAGGTCACCGCCCAGTAGTGTCAGTGGAGACAGGGAGGGACCTGGATTCGATGCTTCTCTGCTGAATGGTATCAGAAGAGGCTAGCAGAGAGTCAGGACCTTAAACACTGCCCAGCGGTGACAAGACTGCCACCACGATGCACTGCCGCACTCGTCACATTTACTCGCATTTGTTGTCATCTGTACCTTCTCGTCCATACCATCCCCCATCCTTATCACCCCAAGATTACCCGATCCCAGGTACCATCATATTTTAAGATTAACTGAGAAAGGAAAACTAATTTTTCTGGACCCTTCTTAGAAATGTCACCCTAATGATTAACTTTCTTTGTTTCAATGGTATAAATGCTGTGAGAAAAACCCTTAAGGGAGAGGCTGATTTGAGATTGTACATCTCTGGTCTCCTGCAGGCAAATAAAGCCACATTTCCTTCCTAGCTTACGTCTGTGTGTCTGTCTATTCTGTTGTGCTGGGTGAAAAAACCCAGCCGAGGACCAGCCCGGTCCCTCTTCAGGATGACCTGATCGTCTATATAGAAAACCTCGAGGAATCCAAAAAACACCCAGTCCTCTTAGAACTATTAAAAGTAAGTCCAGCAAAGTTGCCAGAGACAAGTTAGACAAAAATCAATTGTATTTCTATATATAGTTATGATTACATGGATACCAAAATTAAAATACAACATTTATAAATGCTCAAAAAAATGAAATATTTAAGTGTAAATCAAATAAAACATGTAAAGAACTTGTGTGCTGAAAACTACATGATGCTTACAAGAGAAATCAAAGAAAAAATAAATAAATGGAGAGACATACCATGTTCAAGGATTGGAAGACTCAACAGAGCAAAGATGCCAGTTCTCTTCCAATCGATATATAGGTTTAATGTAATTCCTATTTAAAACCCCATCAATATTTTTGTGGATATAGACAATATTATTATTATTTATTTTTATTTTTATTTTTTTTAATTTTACCGGGAGGTCCCGGGGATCGAACCCAGGTCTCTCCATATGGGAGATGGACGCCCAACCATTTGAGCCACATCCGCCCCCTAGACAATATTATTTTAAAAGTTGTATGGAGAGGCAAAGGAACTAGGATAGTTAAAACCATTTTGAAAAATAAGAATAAAGTGGGAAGAAACAGTTTATCTGATTTCAAGACTGATTATATAGCCACAGTAAGCAAGGGCACTGAGGGGTAGACACACAAATCAATGAAATAGAATGGAGAATCCAGAAATAAATCCACACATATGCTGAACTGATATTTGGCAAAATTACGAAAGCAATTCAACACAGAAAGGGTAGCCTTTTCAACAAATGGTGCTGGAGCAAGTGGATATCCAGAGGCACAAAAATGAACCACAACCAGAGTCTCACACCTCATACAAAAATCAACTCAAAATTCATCATGGATTTAAATGTAAAATTAAAACTATAAAACTTTTAGAATGAACATAGGAGAAAATATTTGGGGTCTAGAACTAGGCAGAGTGCTCTTAGGATTGATACCAAAAGCATGAACCTTAAAAGGGAAAATTGGGGAGCAGATGTAGCTTAGGTGGTTGAGTGCCTGCTTCCCATATACAAGGTCCCAGGTTTGATCCCTGGTACCTCCTAAAAACAAACAAATGGTAAAAACCAACTTTGGGGAGCAAATGTGGCTCAGTGGTTGAACACCTGCTTCCCGTGTACAAGGTCCTGGGCTCAATCTCCAGTACCTCCTTTAAAAAGGGGGGGTAGGGGGGAATTGATAAATTGAACTTGATCAAAATTTTAAAAATTTGCTCTGTGAAAGACCCAGTTAAGAGGATGAAGAAACAAGCTACTGGGAGAAAATACTTGCAAACCATGCATCTGCCAAAGGACTAGTATCTAGAATATATAAAGAACGTATAAAACTCAATTTAAAAAAACAAACCCAGCTAGAAAATGGGCAAAAGACATGAAGAGCTATTTTACCAAAGAAATATGTTCAATAACATCAGCCATTAGGAAAATGCAAACTAAAACCACACCTATCAGAATGAAATAGAATTGCAGTGACATTTGCTGGAAAGGATGCAGAGAAACTGGAGCACTCATACATCACTGGTGGGAATGTACAATGGTACAGGCACTCAGGAAAACAGCTTAGCAACTACCCAGCCATTGCACTCCTGAGCATTTATCCCAGAGAAATGAAAACATGCGTTCACACAAAAAACCTGAATATCAATGTTTACAGCAGCTTTATTTCTAACAGCAAAAACCTGGAAGCCACCCAGACGCCCTTCAGTGGGTGAGTGGTTGAACAAACTGGTACATACTTCCCATGGAGTACTTCTCAGTGTAAAAAGGATGAACTATTGCTCTGTGCAACAACTTGGATGAATTACCAGAGAATTATGCTTGAATGAAAAGTCAATAGATTATGTATTGTATGATCCCATTTATATAATATCCTTGAAATGTCAAAATTATAGAAATGGAGAACAGATCAGTGGTTGCCAGGGGTTACGGAGAGATGGGGACAGATGGAAGTAGTTGTGTCTATAAAAGGGCAACACAAGGGATCCCTGTGGTGATGGAAACGTCCTGCATCTTGACAGTATCAGTGCCAGTATTCTGGATGTGACACTGATGGATAGCTTCGTCAGCTCCTCCCACTGGGGGGAGCTGGGTAAAGGGCGCCTGGCATCTCTCTGCATCAGGCCTTACAACTGCAGAGGAATCGACAATTAGCTCTAAAGAAGGATGGAACTGAAAGAGTTGCCTGCTCTGAAAGGCCTTCCTCAATCCCCATGGAAAGAAGTCACAAATTCTCATTGTCTTCATGCTTCTATGGCATTTTGTTGAGGCCACAAGCATGGCTCTTACTCCATTAGGTCACATTTAGCTGCTTGATTCCAGGCTGGCTGAGGTCAGGGAGACGGTTTCCACCTGGATACCTGGAGCTCCAGCGCTGTGCCTGGGCCCCGATAGCACTCAGTAAATGCTGCCGAACTAGCTTCCACGTTTTCCAAAAAGCAGTACTTCAGGACCCCTTGAGAAGGGCTCGAATTTCAGGACAGTAATAAAAGCCCTCAGCTCTCCTGAGAACTGCTCACTAGCTCTGCTGATCTGGCTCTGACCCGCTGGCTTGAACGGCCTCGCTGTCATTGCCTTCTCATGCTATTACTCACTTCTCATGCCCATCTTAGGTGGAGGTTTCCTGAAGTTAGGAAAAGTGTTCTCTGTGGTCTGCAATGTCTAGCACCAGGGCCAGACCTGTAGGAAAGTTTCCTTTTATTGATCTGGATAAATAATTGATGCCCAGACTTCGGTGACTGGGCTATCTCTAACGATTCAACACAATGATTGCTCATCATTTCCTGCCCTTATCATACTGAATCCAAGGCAGGACTCTATCTTTTAGGTACATAGAAGGTGTCTGATAAGTGTATGTTGAATAAAAGAACATGCAAATAAACAAAAAATGAAAACAAAGGCTCCTTGATTAATTCACAAATAATGCAGAAATAAGTACATACCAATGAACAGAGTTGCACAGCCTTTTATCTAAAGCAGGAGTTCTTAACAAGGGATCTGTGAGCTTAGTTGAGATTCAAAAAAACATTATTCTTGTGGGGACGTGTTGGTGTGGGTGTGATATATTTATTAAATAATACACAGGATAGTGTGGAGTTAGTAAGGGGTCCATGGTTTTCACCTGACTGGCAAAGGGGTCTGTGGAACAAAAAAGGTTAAGAACCCCTGATCTATAGTGATTCACTCATCAAATCATATGCTTCAAGGTTTAGCCCAACCTAAGCTTGCAGGTTCAAGGTAGGTAAAAAGACTATTCTGCCCATTAAACCCAAGTCAGCTGTGTAATTCAGCTCTGGGTGTTGGGATCCCAGCATCGATTCAGTGATAGCATAGCACATCAGGCAACCCTGTCACTTCCCATCACCAGAACACTCAGCTGCCATCTAGAGCTTCTCTTGGTGCCCTGGCCCACTCACCTCTCGAAAATTCTGCTCAAAGTGCCGGAGCTGCAGACACTGTTCAAGTTTTTGCTGATGCTTTGCCCAAAACTCATCAAAGGCAGCCTCGGTTTCGTTCAATTGGGCGAGGAGCCTAAGAAGAAGGAGGAGTATCTTTAGTGGGTGTGAGAGACTGTCTCCCAGGGACATCGGGGGTAATGCATGGGCGGCTTATGCCTAGAAACAGCAGTTCCATCGTGAAGCAGGGGTTCAAGCTGATTATGATGCTCGGTTTCTCCGGCAAGCCTTTCCAGAACCCTCACCTGCTTATGCACTGAATCACAGAATTTTGCAAGCGTGGAGATTATCTTTAGGGCCAATTAAGGGGAGAAGGAGAGACTTATTATTTATTTACTTACTTATTTTTTATTTTTTGAGGTTCCAGGGCTGGGGATTGAACCCGGGACCTTGTATATAGGAAGTCAGTGCTCAACCACAAGCCACATTGGCTCCTCTGAATTGGTTTGTTTGCTTGTTTGTTTTTTTGTTTTTAGGAGGCACTGGGAACTGAACCTGGGACCTCCCACGTGGGAAGCAGGCGTTCAACCGCTTGAGCCATATTCACTCCCCAGGAGAGACTTTTTTAGACAGAGTAACTGGGGCGAGCTGCTTCCCTTCCAGTCTCCTTCCCCCTCTAGGCTGTGATGTGGTGGAACCGCTCAGCAGCGGGCAGAGTTGGACTGGCTTTATGAATTATTTAAAAGGTCAAGATGGCAAAGGTTTCGACTTATTTGAGTCTCCCCTCTTGGACTCAAATCCAAGTCCTGCCCAGTCCCCTCTCGAGTTCCTTCCACTCATGACATCGCAGTCCACCTGTGAACCCCTTCAGGACATGTATTCCTGGGGCCTCTCCCAGTGTCCTTGGCACAAAATAGCTGCTCAGTAAGTGAACTATGGCTGCATGGATAGAGAACAACTTAAGGATGAAAAGAACTCAGTTTCATCTCTCTGCAGTCCTGGGTCTGCCCATTACTTTCTGGCCATCACGGCACAAGTCATCTAGCCTCTCTGAAGTTGCTTCCTCAGCTCTCAGATGCTGCTAATGGACTTACCTGGCTTGCACAGCTGTGAGGATGAGATGAGAAAAGACATGTGGGGTTTTGAACATTTCAAAGGCCAATACAATAGTAGCTAACATTAGCTAAGCGTGTGAGGACTTTACCCTGTGTTCTGTTATAAAGCTGGAAACACAAGGGAGAAATCAATTCACAATGAAGAGTAAAAGACCACACTTCAAAGCAAGAGGCTGGCATTGAGAGAGTATCTAAGGTTGTTTCCCTACCTGTAAATAGCAACCTAGGGCCCTGCTACCTGATATGGGACAAGAGACAGGCAAGCATCTTGAATGTAGCAGCTATAGAAGTCCAAGATGCTCATATAAATCGCTTTTCTGCCTTCAATGTCTACTTTATGCTTTTGCAAAAAGAGTACTTGTTCTATGAAACCCTCCTACCTAGAAAAGCTGCTTTCTTTGGGATTTAGGAAAATGTAGTCAGCATTTTTGAGTGCCCTGGAATGTTAGAGCAGCAAGTAACCCGAGATCCACTTGTTTATCTTTAGAGATGAGGAAACTGAGGCTCAAAGGGGCAAAGTGACTTGCCCAAGGTCCCTAGGCGTGCGCCAGAGCCCGGATGAGGAGTGGGGCCACCTGCTCCAGTCTATTGCTTTGTCTTCTACCCCCAGCGGCCTCCGCCAATGGCCTCTTATTTTTATCAAGGCCGCTTGCCTGGAGCACTCCGCTTGCCTGGAGCACTCCCCGTGCCTTGAAGAGAAAGCTGGGCAAGCCTGAGTCGGGAGGCCTGCAGGCTCTCACCTCTGCACCGTGGCCTGGTTGTCCAGCTGGTCCTGATTCAGGCTGTGCTCCGGGTTCTTGGCCAGCGGCTCCCGGATGCTCTCCAGGAGGGCGTGTCCCTCTTTCAGCGCTAATTTCATGTCTTCCTGCAGGAAGACAACAGGGCACCTCTCAGAACGAGGCTCCTTGCCAGGTCTCAGAGATTGGCAGTTCAGGTCAGGGTTGAGTGGTGAGGCTTTGTTAGGCATCCCACTCTGAAAGGGATGGCGACTAAAAAACAGTGAAGGTGAGACCGGCGACTGTGGACAAGGTGGAAACGAAACTGAACACAGTGCTTTCTTCTTAACATTTCCCTTTAAAACCGGGAAAGGAAGACGTTCTCATTGCTAGGTTGTGGTTCTCTGCTCCAGCCCAGTTACCTCACTCCCATTTGCTACCTGGGGCAGAGCTAGGGTTACAGGTCATTCAGGGGTAACAGGATAAGGTAAAAAAGTAACAGGAAACCAGACCTTCTAGATGCCTCTGCTCTTGTGGCCTTTCTCCACTGCTTGGAGCAAAAGGCTGTTGGAAGGGAGAAAGTGGCCCAGTTGGCAGAGAGAGGGGCACAGTTCCCTGAGGTCACGGGAAACGCTGCTTCAGAGCTAACCACGCGCAGGTGGGGGGAGGGCTGCAGTGCAGTCAGGAAGCATGTTTCTCTCAAAATATATTTATCCCAGAAAGAGATGGCAAATATGCAAGTAAAGTAAATATTTTATGAACAGGAATTTCAGCCTTTCAGTCAGTCGACCACATCATTGCCTGCTTGTCCTCTGAGAAACCGGGGGTAGAATCTTGTCTCTGTTGTACTGCTAAGCAACAGAAACATCTCGATAGAGGACTTTAAAGTACAGGCAGCTACCACGGCTCATTTAGAGAAAAGTTGCCTTTAGTGCCCGACTTTACTCGGGCTCCATAAATTACTCAAGGACACACAGGACTTATTAAGGGTTTACTTGATGCCAGAACGTGAATATTTATTGCAGCCTGCATTTTGTAGGATTCATTTATGCTGATCGTGTTTTTATAAAAACGCATCTTAATTCTCATATCAGAAAGGTTCTCCAGCTAATTAGCATCAAAGGCATCTTTGAAAGCTGCTTAAATCCTCAATCTTTCCTGATTCAACACCGACTTTTTTTTTTTTCCCAACATTTCTCAGAAGAGAAACTCATGTTCCTAACCCCAGTCCTCCCATCCCACTCCCCAGAAGCCTCACATACCTTCATCTTGTCCTTCTTCTCCGTGTGTGCGGAGAGGACTGAGCTCGTTGCCGGGACGTCATTGGGTAGTTCTGTTTCAGCCAGTTCCGTCCCGAAGGACTGAAGCATCTGCGCTGTCTGCTTAACCATGAGGGCGAAACTTTCGATAGCCTTCGGGGGAGGGAGAACAGGATCACAAAGCTTTGCACACACCAAATGCTCCCGCTGCTTTGAAAGCAGGCGCCCACAGTGTAACCGTTCCCCACTGGCAGACAGGCCAGCCACGAGGGGTTGAAAGAAAGAAGAGCAGCTTTCAGAGCAAACCGGGCTGACAATATGTTTACAAGTAAATACCTTCACCATTGGTTTCCTGACCTCATGACTTCTTCAGAAACATACCAGGTATACTTGAAATATATTTTCATAACCTAAAGTCAATCTGTATTTGAGCTCTCTCTCTCTCTTTCCTTGTTATGAGAAGTGTGAGCACTGCAAACCACAACACAAAGTTTTTTTTTTTTTGGTCTCCAAGCCCAGAGAAAGCCACTCCCAATTTTATTACTCTTGTTATTTCTTTAAGATGACTAAGGTCCACTGAGACCATCTCCTCATTCTTAGGGAATAAAACGTTTGTTAATGTGAACACACTTTAGAAAAGGCAACATAGTAATGCAAAAGCAATTCTGTTAAATAGACTACAAACTAAAAAGAGCCACAATCTGTAGCCACAGCCCACCACCACCACCCAAAAAAGAACAACAACTAAAAACAAATAAAAACCAACTCACTGTGCGGTGACACAGCCACCTGGTGTGGCAATAATCCAGGGTTCCTCCAAGATCCTCAGTCAGCTGTGACTTATCAATGTAACCATGTAATTCTGGTACTGAGCTCAGCATTATGATCTAAAGGAAAAAAATGTATTCGTCACTCATAAACAAGAAGTCCATGGAGCTAAACCAACAGACAGAGAGAGGAAATGTTTTCACTGTTGGATGCAGAGTGGAAGGCAGCCAGCTTTGGACTTGAAAGGATCTGAGTTTAAATCCCAGCTCTATCACTTACTAGCTGTTGGATCTTTGGCAAGTGACTTATTCTCTCTGTGCCTCGTCTTCCTCATTTATAAAATGGGCACATTATTACTGGAACCCATAAGTGGTGAGGTTTGAATGGTAACCACCAAATGCATGTAAAATCCTTAACAGAGAGCTCAGCATGCAAAAGACAAAGAATGTTCAATAGATGTTTACAAGTAAAACTGATAGTGCTCTAATTTTCAAGTTAATTTTCTGCTGAAAACACCACGTGGTCACCAAAGGTACTAACTAGAAGCTACACACCAACACAAGATCAGGCTAATGTATAAGGAAAGAGAGTGACCGACAATTCATGAAAGTGTACAATTTACATACGAAACACATGGTTGCAGTGATTAAGTCATAGTTTCCATACATAACTTGTTTATATTTTTCTGTATTTCTCTTGACCGCCCAGGAGTTTTTAAAAATATATAGTCTTTGCGTTGTAAGCTGTCAGACAGATAGTACAAAATAGGTCTTCAGAGGTTTAGCACAAATGATATTTGATACTACTCTGCATATTATTAAATCCTCTATTAGCTTAAAGCAGTGGTTCTTGACCAGGGGCGATTTTGTTCTCCAGAGCACATTTGACAATGCCGGGAAGCATTTTCAGTGGTCAAGATTGGGGAGAGGAGGAGTGTGTGCTTCTGGTCTAGAGGGCCAAGCCAGAGATGCTCAGTATTCTGCGATGCACAGAACAGCTCCCCACAGCTAAGAATTACATGGCCCAAATGTCAATAGTGCCGAGATTGAGAAACTCTAATTTAAACTATAATCTGCATTTTAAAAAATAGGTTAAAAGTTAAATTTTAGACTAAAAACCAGATCTCTCTTTTTTTTTTTTTTTTTTTTTTAACCGGGAGGTACCGGGGATCGAACCCTGGTCTCTTCATATGGTAGACGGACGCCAAACCTCTTGAGCCACGTCCGTTTCCCAAAACCAGATCTCTTAATAAGAGATAATTCTATTCTCTCTTTGCTTCTCTAATTGTAACTATTCCAGCTTTCCCAAATAAACCTGTCTTATAACCAAACATTGACTCACAGGATAATCTAAGGATGTACGTTACCTTCCTTTATGATTTCTGTATCCCAATTAACTCCCTGTCTATGCTTAGTATATATAGAAAGAGTAGAATCTCACCTACTATTTTAATAATTTCCTTTCTAGTACTGAGTTAGTATTTAGCATTGAAATGATGACATGAATATATTTTTAACAAATCACTCGTCAGATGATTGCTTTCTACAATTCTGAAGGAATTACTAAAATGGTCCAGGGAATATGAAAAGGCTAGTGATAAAAGTTTTTGAAACTTGTCTTTGACAACACATTACTGTGGCATTTTGCAAAGGAGACCACGGCATTTATAACGGACGACCTCAGTCTTTTTTCCTTTGACACCTCTATGGTAAAGAAATCTGTTACTAGTGGTTTATTTGCCAAATATAAAGAAAAGATTAGAAAAATTGATGCCACGCCTATTATAAAGGCCATAAAATATGTTATTGCTCACGAGGCGACTGGAAGGAATGTAGAACCTCAAACACAACATCTAGTTTTAGCGGCATCAACACCGCCCTCCACCTGACTGAGAGTTACCGCTCTCCATGATTTTGTCATTAATCACAGGCAGAAAATGGATTATTGAGAAGCAAAGGCTTCTCCGATGCTAAAACAAAAACAACCACAAAAAACAGTGGCTGCACCAAGGCCACAAAGCATGGCTACCAAAGTGTGATTTGCAAAGAGAACACGACAGCGTTTCTACACAAGCCTACCCGGGCCCGTGATCCTCTTTTTTTCAGTTATGATGACACTGGTCTGTGTCGCAGGCATCTATGGTTGTGGGGTGATTCGCGAAGACCACAGAACCCCCAGGAGACTGTTAGAAAGGTGGTGGGAGAGGGTAGGTAGGGTCCTGGTGGCCAGCCAGGTGCCCTGCTTTTAGGACGGGGTGGTGGGGAGGAAAGGGCCCCGGCCCCAATTGCTTTCCCTTCTAGTCACATCTAACGTCCTTGTCTGGAGCAGAGGATGGGGAATAGGATGATGAGAGAATAGGGTGAGCTTTACAGAGGGAGGTGAGAGGTGGGCCACAGGAGCAGGTGAGCAATCCTGTTTATACAGGAACAGGTAATAACCTCACAGAAATTGACCCTACACCTGGGATTATTAGATTTCCAAGAGCAATTCAGTGAGCATTGTTGGAGGAGTGACAAAGTTCCTGGGGCTAGCAATATTCTTGTTCTCTGTGTAACGGAGGAGAAATGAATGAACAGAGGTTATTGATTGGCAGCTACCTGCCCCAGGGTTGTTCTCAAAGTAACTGGTATAATTTGGACTGCCAATCAGTCTTTACAGGAAACACAGGCTTCTCTAATCACACACGTTTTAAGAGTTTCTATGCAGCCTTTTTTTTTTTTTTTTTTTTTTTTGGTAAAAAAGAACAATTAGCCTATCCTAGAAAGTGTCCTTTTAAAATGGATATTGTTATAGTAGAGGTTTGTTTAGCAATCACTTAACCTTAAAAAAAATTATATTGCAGACGTTTATAGAAAATCATGCAGAAAACGCAGAGTTCCAATATATCCCCCACTCTATACACACATATGCACACACACAGTTTTCCCTTTTATTAACACTTTGCATTAGCGTGGTATTGTTGTTACAACTGATGAAACAATATTATAATTATACTATTAACTATTGTCCATAGTTTTCATGGGGGTTCACTGTTTTTGTACAGACCTATTTTTAAAAAAGTTTATTTAGCCTTTCAACCACATTCAAATATATAATTCAATGCTGTTAATCACATTCCTATGTTGTGCTACCATCACCACCATCCACTACAAACATTTTTCCATCACCCTAAACAGAATTTCTGTACCAATTAAGCATGCACTCCCCATGCCCCACCCCCACCCTTGTCCATGATAACCTTCATTCTTGTTCATGACTCTATGAATTTGCTTATTCGAATTATTTCATATCAGTGAGATCATACAACATTTATCTTTTTGTGCCTGGCTTGGTTCACTCAACATGATGTCTTCAAGGTTCATCCATGTGGTCGCATATATCAGAATTTCATTCATTTTATGACTGAATAATTCCATTGTATGTATATACCACATTCTGTTTATCCATTCATCAGTTGATGAACACTTGGGTTGCTGCCATTTTAGCAACTGTGTATAATTCTGCTATGAACATCAGTGTGCAAATATCTGTGTGAGGCCCTGCTTTCAATTCTTTTTGGTATATACCTGGAAGTGAGAATGCTGGGTCATATGGTAATTCTGTATTTAACTTTCTGAGGAACTACCAAACTGTCTTCACAGAGGCTGTACTATTTTACATTTCTACCAACAAACGAGTGTTTCTATTACTCCTCAAGTTCTCTAACACTCGCTATTTTCCAGTTTTTTAATTGTAGCCATTCTAGCGGGTGTGAAATGGTAGCTCATTATGGTTTTGGTTTGTATTTTCCTAATGGCTAATGATATTGAGCATCTTTTCATGTGCTTTTTGGCCATGTATATATCTTCTTTGGAGAAATGCCTGTTGAAGTCTTTTGCCCTTGTTTTAATTGGGTTGTTTGTCCTTTTTGTTGGTGAGTTGTAAGATATCTTTATATGTTCTAGATATTAAACCCTTATTGGATATGTGGTTTCCAAATATTTCCTCCCATTACGTAGGGTGTCTTTTTAGTTTCATGATGAAGTCCTTTGATGCAGAAAAGTTTTAAATTTTGATGAAGTCCCACTTATCTATTTTTTTCTTTTGTTGCTCGTACTTTGAGTATTAAAGTCTAAGAAACTATTGTCTAACCAAGAGGCTGAAGCAGATTCCCTGTGTTTTCTTTTAGGAGTTTTGTGGTTTTGGTTCTTATATTGAGGTCTTTGGTCCATTTTGAGTTAAAATTTGTATCTGGTATGAGATAGGGGTCCATCTTTGTTCCTTTGAATATGGATATCCAGTCTTCTCATTGCCATTTGTTGAAGAGACTATACTTTTCCCATTGAGTAGACTTTGTACCCTTGTCAAAAATCAACTATCCATAGATGAGAGGGTTTATACCTGAAATTTCAATTCAATTCCATTGGTTTATGAATTGAAACCAATGAAAACAGCTGGGACCATGCTGTTTTGATTACTGCAGCTTTGTAATGAGTTTTTTTTTTTACTTTATTTTGTACATTTAATAATTGAAAATATAAACAATTAAAAACTAAAGAGTAAACACAGATGAATAAATATATACATGTCTCAAATGTACTGGATACATATAAAATTTTTTTGAATCAAACAATATGTTACACAATATATTTAGTTCATCGTAACGCATTCATACAGTATTTGTCCTTTTTTGTCTGACTTGCTTCGCTCAACATAATGTCCTCCAGGTTCATCCATGTTGTCATATGCTTTATGACTTCATTTCTTTGTAATGCGTTTTTAAATGGTAAAGTATGAGTCCTCCAACTTTGTTCTTCTTTTTCAAGATGGTATTGGCTATTTGGGGTCCCTTACCCTTCCATATACTGTAAAGTTGTGGATTGGCTTTTTTTTTTTTTTTTTTCCTATGAAGAAGTCTGTTGGAATTTTAATTGGGAATGCATTGAATCTGGAGATTGCTTTGGGTAGAACTGACATCTTAACAATATTTAGTCTTCTAATCCATGAACACAGAATGTCCTTCCACTTATTTAGTCTTCTTTGATTTCTTTTAGCAATGTTCTATAGTTTTCAAAATAATAATAAACTTTATTTTTAAAGAGGTTTGATGTAAAAGTTTTTTACATCCTGGGTTAACTTTATTCCTAGATATTTTATTCCTTTAGTTACTATTTTAAATGGAATTTTAAAAAATTCTTCTTCAGATTGTTCATTACTAGTGTATAGAAACATTATTGATTTTTGTATGTTGGTTTTATACCCCGCTACTTTGCTGATTTTGTTTGTATATCTCAGGATTTTCTATCTCTAGAATCATGTCATCTGCAAAACAGGGCAAGTTTTACTTCTTCCTTTCCAATATAGATGCCTTTTATTTCTCCATTTTTGCCTAATTTCTTTGGCTAGAACTTCTGAGACAATGTTGGCTAATAGTGATGACAATGGGCATCCTTATCTTGTTCTTTATCTTAGAGGGAAAGCTTTCAGTCTTTCACCATTGATTATGTTGTTTTTCATATATGTCCTTTATCATGTTGAGTAGGTTTCCTTCTATTTCTAGTGATTATTAAGAAGGGTGCTGGGAAACGGATGTGGCTCAAGAGGTTCGGCGTCCGTCTACCATATGGAGAGACCAGGGTTCGATCCCCGGTACCTCCCGGTAAAAAAAAAAAAAAGAAGGGTGCTGTATTTTGTCAAATGCCTTTTCGGTGTCAATGGAGATGATCATGTGCTTTTTCTTTTGTTCAATTAATGTGGTGTGATACAATAATTTATTTTCTTATATTGAACCACCCCCTGCTTACCTGGTATAAATCCCACTTGATCATGGTATATAACTCTTTTAAAATGCTATTGGATTCAGTTTGCTAGTATTTGGTCGAAGTCTTTTGCATCTATATTCATAAGGGATACTGGTCTGTAATTTTCTTTTTTGTGGTATCTATATCTGGCTTTGATTTTAGGATGATGTTGGCCTCTTGGAATGAGCTGGGAAGTGTTCCCTCCTCTTCCTTCTTTTGGAAGAATTTGAATAGAATTTGTGTTAATTTTTCTAGTAATGTTTGGTAAACTTGATCAGTTAAGTCATCTGGTCCTGGACTTTTCTTTGTCTTTTTTTTTTTAATCTTCACCATTAATCCTACCAAACTTTAAGGGAAGAAATAATGTCAATTCTACACAGAATTTTACACAATAGAGGAGAAAAAACTTCCAACAAACTCTATGATACCACAATCAAAGTCGTTAAAAGAAATGAAAAGTGCTGATCACTATCACTTATAAACATAGATATAAAACTCCTCATCAAGATTTTAGTGAATCAGTACAGCAACAAATAATGAGGATAACACATCACAACCAAGTGGGGTTTATCCCAGGTACACAAAGCACAAGGATTCATTTGAAAATGAATCGTTGTTATTCAATATATTAATAGATATAAAAAAGAAAATCATTTGACAAAATTCCACACCCATTCATGATAAAATCTCTCAGCAAACTAGAAATAAGAATTTCCATTAGAAGTTCCACAACCTAATAAAAGATGTCTTTGAAAAACCTATAGTTAACATTACCCAATATAGTGAAATGCTTTTTCTATAAGTGCAGGAACAAGGCACCCATGTCCACTCTCACTATTCCTATTCAACTTTGTTCATGAGATCCTGGCCAGAGCACCAGTCTTTTAAAAACAATAATTTTAAAAGCATACGGTTTGTAAAGGATGAAGTAGAATTCCCTAACATGATTGTTTTTGTAGAAAATCTTGAGGAACCAACAACAATAACAAAATACTTAAACTAATAAGCAACATTAAGGTTGTTTTTAAAAAATTATATTTCTATACCTAGTAGTGAACATTTGGAAATTGAAATGAAAAAACATAAAAAATATGAGCAAATTTTGAAATGCTTTGGGATACATTTAATTGACTATGTGTAAGATCTATATACGAAAATTGTTGGGAGGTTTTTGATGGCTAATTCAATTTCTTTACTTGTTATTGGTCTGTTGAGATCTTCTATTTCTTCTTGAGTCAGTGTAGGTATTTTGTGTGTTTCTAGGAATTTGTCCATTACATTTAGGCCATATGCTTTGTTGGTGTACAGTTGTTCATAGTATCTAGTTAAAATGCTTTTTCATTTTTTTGAGGCTGGCAATAATATTCTCCCTTTTTTTATCTGATTGCAGTTCTTTGCATCCTCTCTCTAGTTTTGTCAGTCTAACTAAAGGTTTGTCAATTTTATTGATCTTTTCAAAGAGCCAACTTTTGGTGTCATTGAATCAATTGTTTTTTTATTCTCGATTTCATTTATCTCCACTCTAATGTTTGTTATTTCCTTTCTACTCTTGCCTGGGTTGAATTTGTTCTTCTTTTTCTAGATCCTCCAGTTGTGAGATTAGGTCTCTGATTTGAGAATGTTCTTTTTTAATTTAAGCATTTAGATCTATAAATTTCCCTCTCAGTACTACATTTGCTACATACCATACATTTTGGTTTGTTGTTTTACTTTTGTTTTCTTTGCCTCAAGATATTTCCTAATTTCCCTTGTGATTTATTCTTTACTCTTTGGTTGTTTAAGAGTACATTAATTTCCACACATATTTGTGAATTTTCCAGTTGTCCCTGGGTTGATTTCTAGCTTCATTCTATTGTGGTTTGGATAAGATAAATTGCATGATTTTGATATTTTTGCATTATTGAGACTTGTTTTGTGACAGAACATATGGGAAATCCTAGGGAATGACCCATGTACGATACAGAAGAATGTGTATTCTGCTGCAGTTGGGTGAAGTGCTCTATATAAGTCTGTCAGGTCTAGCTGGCTTATCATATTGATCAAATCTTCTATTTCCTAATTTAACTTCTGTCTAGATGTTCCATTCATTATTGAAAGTGGTATATGGAAGTCTCCAACTATTAATGTAGAACTGTCTAGTTCTCTTTTCAAATCTGTCAATATTTGCTTTGTATATTTTGGGGCTCTGTCATTAGGTGCATATATATTTATAATTATTTTATCTTCTTGTTGAATCGACTCCTTTATCGGTATATAGTGACCTTCTTTGTCCCTTGTAATGATTTTTGACTTAATCTAGTTTACCTGATATTAGCATAGGTACTCCAGCTTTCTTTTTTTTTTTAGGTACCGGGGAACAGGGGATTGAACCCGGGGCTGCGTATGTGGGAAGCTGGCGCTCAACCGCTGAGCCATATCATATCAGCTCCCCTGAATTGTTTTTTTTCATTTTTTTTTTTTTTTTTTTTTCAGGAGGCACCAGGAACCAAACCCAGTATCTTCCATGTGGGAAGCAGATGCTCAATTGCTTGAGCCACATCCGCTCCCCGCAGCTTTCTTTTGGTTACAATTGCATGGTATATTTTTTTCCATCTTTTCACTTTCGACCTACTTATGTCTTTGAATTTATGATGAGTCTCTTGTAAACAGCATATAGTTGGGTCATGCTTTTTTATCCATTCTGCCAATCCCTGCCTTTTGACTGGTAACTTGAAACTATTTAAATTTAAATAACCTATGATAATGCAGGGCTTTCTTCTGTCCTTTTGCTATTTGGTCTTTGTAAATCTTATAGCTGTTTTGTCCCTCAATTCTTCCATTAATACCCATTTTCATATTTATTTGATTTTTTTCCTGTTGTACCATTTTTGAGTCCCTTCTCATTTCTTTCTATATGTATTTTTCACATATTTCCTTCATGTATTAATCAGGGTTCTCTAAGGAACCAACAAAAGATATCTGTAAATAGTATGAGATTTTATAAAATTATCTTACATGACCATGGGGATGCACAAGCCTGAATTCTGCAGGGCAGGCTGCAAACCAGGGGCTCTAATGAAGGTCCTTAATGAGTTCTCAGGAGATGCTGGCTGTCTGAAGCAGAGATGAGAATTCTCTCTGAATGATGAAATCACTTCCCCTTTTAAGGTCTTCAACTGATTGGGTGAGACATCACTCATTGCTGAGGGCAAGCTCCTGTAGATCTTGTACACCTTGTAGATGTAATCAGCCATCTATGCAATCAACTCATTGATGATTAAACTCCATGAAATGCCCTTGTATTACAATTATCCCAGCACTTGCTTGACCAAACAACTGGGCACTACTACCTGGTTGAGTTGACACATTAGCCTATCACTGTTATCATGGGGTTTAAATTCAACATTCTAAATTTAAAACAATCACTTTGATTTGATACCAACTTAACTTCAATAGCATATACATACACTGTTCCTATACCCCTCCATCCCCACACCTTTTTGTTATATACCTTACAAATTATATATTATGCATTGTATGCCCCAAACCATCAATTTATCATTACTTTTTATTCATTAGCATTTTAGAACCTGCAAGAAGCAAAGAGTGGAGTACATACCAAAAACTATAATATAATAGTATTGGCGTTTATAATTACTTCATAAGGTTACTTTTTCTGGAAGTCTTTATTTCTTTATGCTACTTCATTCTACTCTCTAGTGACCTTTCCTTTCAGTCTGAAGAACTCTTTTAGCATTGCTTATAGGGCAGGTCTAGTGTTGACAAACTTCCTTAGCTTTTGTTTATCTAGGAATGTCTTGATCTCTCCCTTATTTTTGAAAGACAGTCTTGCCTGGGATACAAAATTCTTGGTTGGAATTGTTTTCTTTCATCACTTTAAATATTTCATACCACTATCTTCTTGCTGCCATGGTTCTGATGAAAAATCATCACTTATTTTATTGGGATTACCTTGTACATAATGCCTTGCTTTTCTCTTGCAAGAGTTTCAGAACTCTCTTCTTGTCCTTGGCATTTAACAATTGAGTACAATGTGTTTGGGAGTGGTTCTCTTTAAGTTTATCTTGTTTGTGGTTCATTGATATTCTGCCATCATTTCTCTGAATATTCCTTTTGCCCCTTACTTTCTTCTCCTTCTCTGACTCCCACAATGCATATATTGGTATGCCTGAGGGATTCCCATAAGTCTCTAGGCCTTGTTCACTTTTTTTTTCCTGCTCCTCAGCCTGAATAATTTCAATTATCTTGACTTAGTAGTCATTGGTTCTTTCTTCTACTGTTGAAATACTCTAGGGAATTTCTAAGTTCAGTTATTGTGGTCTTCAGCTCCCAGTTTTTCTGTTCGATTCATTTTTAAAAATTTTCTCTCTTTATTGAGATTCTTTCATTCTTCATTCATTTTTTCCCTGAAATCCTTAGTTCTTTCTTTGTTTTCCTTTATTTCCTTGAGCATACTGAAGATCATTTTTAAAAAAAAGTCTTTAGCCAGTGTAGCCGTTGGGCAATTTTATGTAATTATGAATTCCAAATATATATATTGGATTATGCTTGTAAACTGATCTGTCCATCTGGGCATGATTAAGTTATGATTAGGGCATTGACTGGGCCACGTCAGTAGGGTGTTGAGCCCCCCCCCTTATGGGTAGGGAATAAAATATAAAAGGCATCACAAAGAACAGTGTTGCAGCGGTTTTTGAGTTGCAGTTTTGATGTTGGAATTTTGATGCTGGAATGTCCTTTCTACTTCCTATGGAATAAGACTTTCTCTCCTTCCTGGGTGCTCTATTGTATGACTTAAAGCAGGTAATCCTTTGCCCCAGACCACTTTGACTTAATTCTTTCTTACACTGCTTCAGCTGTCGACAAGCTACTTCTGCTTGCAAGGTAAGTCCTGGGAGGGTGAGCCCAAGACAAGTTTCCTTTCAGGCTGCCACTCAATATACAGGCACCCATATATGCACATAGGGGTTACTCTACTCCTTCTGGAGCAGGGACCCACAATGGGAGTGCAAGCTGGCTCCACACCATGCTGGGGAGGGGTGGGAGAGAGGCCAACAAGGGTTCCATGAGTTTCTCCTATCATTTATAAACCTGTGTTTTCTTTCTTTCTTTTTTTATTTTTAGTTTTTTAAAAGAGATATTTAGATTACGTAAATGTTATATAAAAAAATATAAGGAATTCCCATACGCCCTGCTCCCCACACTGCCCCATTTGCCCCCATTAACAACATCCTTCATTAGTGTGGTACATTCATTGCAATCGATGAACACATTTTAAAGCATTGCCACTAAGAAACTTGTGTTTTCTTGATTCTACCCTTACCCTGTTACTGCAACCCTTAACCCTTTAACTATTTTCCAGAGTTTTGATGAAGATGGCTCTGCCAGGTTTTGTCAGCTGTTTAAAAATTCTGTGGTAGAATGGCACCCTGGAATGTCTTATGCCACCAGCTTGGTTGACTAGAAGTCCCTAATAGACTTTTTACCCAACACCAGTTGGCAGCTCAGAGGCATCTCACAACAGCTCTGAGAGAAGCCCGTACCCACTTCCTCTAGTTCCTCTCTTATCCTCTTGAGGAGTTGACAGAACACGGGCAGTATTCCTAACTATGAGCCTGGGGATGACTGTTCAAAGCGTTAGGGATCTCTTTTTTCCTTCAGCTTTACCAGGTGTAAGAATGTCCAGTGATTTGTGGCTCTCTGTTGACCCTCTTACACTTTTACAGTACTCTATGCATTGCCATGACTTTATACAATGTGGAACAGAAGATGTGTAATGATGGATGGGTGAAAGGAGAGAAAAAGGAATAAAGGCTCATACCACTGGTGACAGACAGCATTAAGAAGAAGGTCATGTTCTGATTATGCCATTTGGGGCTTTATTTATGGCACAGTATTGAGGCTGGCACCTGAGAATTTTGGTTATCGTAGATGGGCCAAGTATTCAATTAAGTACAGTTCTGCCTATGGAGATAAAGTGTGGATACACTTACCGGTACCTTCATTTTAAAGTCATCTCTATTGAATTTGAAAGCGATGTCGGAGAGAGTCCGTTGGAAAAATCCTGTTGGGCGCAGAACAAGGACGAGCTGCAGGTTTGCTGGGAAAGATGCCTGTGAGAAATAATGAAAAGGGTCTGAGGCATTGCTTATGAACAGACATAGCTACTGAAGCTCTGGGCTATCTGTATGTCTGCAGCTGGACTGAGTAGTTCAGAACTCCAAATGCGGGGGACCCAGTTTACTTGCTGAGCTATTTCAATACACCAATGTTACACCAAGACAAAAAATGGTTATAAAGAGGTTTATATGCATTAATCTCTATTAAAGGCATTAGAATACTTTAAAAGAAAAGGAACAAATGTCACATTCTTTGTTACAACTATATTATATACTTAGAAAGATTTACACAGCTATAGAGACTAAAAAGGCAAAAGCTTATACGCTTGTCAAAAAAAACAAAGCTATATAGACATACATATGTATTACCCAAAACAAAAATAAATGTAAGCTAATACCCTTGCAGTGCGCGCGCGCGTGCACACACACACACACACACACACAACCTCAGATATAGTTACATGAATATATTTTGTTATTAGCTCTGCTGCTTACAAGGTGTGTGACCATGGGCAAGTTACTTAACCTTTCTATGCCTCAGTTTCTTTGTCTGGAAAATGGGGATAACATTAGTATCTACATCAGTGCACTAGCTTGAAGATTAAATGAGCAAATACATATGCAATACTTGGCAGAGAGCAAGTGCTCAAAAACCTGGCTATTACAGATATATAAATAAAAGCCTATTCGAGATGCCAAATTATTTCCAGATGTTGAAATCTAGGGAGACCCCATCAGTCAAAAAAGAAAAACAAGGAAAAAAAAAAAAAAGAAAATTTGAAGCAACTGAGTTGATCTGAGAATAAAATTAAATGCACCTAAAATATAAAATATAGAAAAGAATGGCATAGGCCTGAAAGCTGAAAAGTAATGGAAGAGAAACCAACTTGCCAAAATGGCTGAACGGTAGAGCCTGTGTCATACTCTAATATACAGGCTAGTCTAGGAAGGAAGGACAAAATAGTAGAAGAGAACCCTAAAGGTTCTGGGCGTGGGGACACAGCACCAGTCTCCTAGCAGAACCAAGGGGGCGGCAGGCCAGGGTGAGCTGGCCACACTGGCGGGAAGAAGAGGCCCCGGCTCTGCTCCTCCTCTAACCTACACTGCATCAGCGTCCTTGGGAATTCTGGATCATTCAAATCCCCAGGTTCTAGCAGAGCCATAGGATCACAAAATATATCGAATGACACCTCACTCAGGAACATAAAGTAAAATTTCAGTCTTTTCAAACCCTAGTAGCAAGACTTCCTTGGTAAGAAAGTCACCACAGACCAAAAACCGAAGCCAGTCCTGCATTTTAGATGATCTTACGTTGTAGCAAGAATTAAATGCCAGAGAGACACTTTCTCCCCAATTTCAAAAGGAACAAATGTGTTGATCAAAAACACTGTCAATAGTAATGGCAAGAAGATATTATTTCAATGCTAAGGAATGGTGGGGGGATTAAGGGGGTAGAGGATTTTCCCCTTTTTGAGTAGTGAAAGCATTCTAAAATTTTCAGAGGTGATGATAGCACAACTCTGTGGTGAAAATGAAAGCCACTGAGTATACACTTTGAATGGACTGTTTAACACAGGAAATCCAGTGGTGGGTAATGGACTGTGGTTAACAGGACAAATAAGAGAAAATTTTCTCCTAAACAATAACAAACATAAAATACTAATATAGGGTGTTAATAATTGGGTGGGTTGGGGGAAAATACATCAAATGTAAGATATGGGCTATAGTTAGTAGTAATATTTTGATCATGCTTTATCATAGTTTGTGACACGTTTCACAACAGTGCAGGGTGTTGGTTGTGGGGGCATGTATGGGAACCTTGTATGATGACATGCATGTTTGTTTGGTAAATTCACAAATTTTACTATACACATTATTTATGTATGTTCATATATGAACGATATACTTCAATAAAATTTTATTTAAAATTTTTGATTAAAAAAAGAAAAAAACACTGTCAATAAATTAAGGGCCGAAATCTAAGAAATGTCACAGAGCAGGTCTTCTTCCAGATCTCGGGGCAGCTGCATGCTGGGCTTTGCTCTGGCAGGGAACATAAGTTTATGCAACTTGTTTAGTATGCAGTAAGACGTCATGTTCTTTTAAGCAATTCCTTTAAGAGGAATGTCCCTTCTGTTTGAGAGGGGTTATTTTTATTGAACTCAGTCCCTCCAGCTTTTTTCCAATGGTTCTCAAACTTTAGCTGCATCAGAATCACCTGGAGAGCCTCTAAGACTGGACCCCAACCCCAGAGCTTCTGATTCAGCAGGTCTGGGGTGGGACCTGAGAGCTGTATTTCTAACAACTTCCCAGGGGATGCTGAGGCCGCTGTTCTGGGAACCCCACTTTGAGAACCACACTGCCCCATGCCTCCGTGGCAATCTGTACTTGGCCCAGGGGATTCTGACCTCAGCTGACAGAAAGTGCCTCGCAGAAGAGAGAAATGAAGAGGTAAGAGAGGCAGGCCAGCACCTGGTGCCAGAGCACCCTGGTCAGGATTTTGAGCCTTAGGCACGACCAACCTGGGAAGAGCGAGGCTTGTGGAAGCAGTGTGAGTCTCTGTGTCCTCGTCTGTAAACGGGGCGAGATCAAACACAATAGCAAGGGAAAAGGAGTTATAAGCTATAAATTGCTATAAAAGGTTGATTAGCTTTATCCCACCTTTTCCGCAGCAAACAGCACAGAACTCAAGGAAACTTAGGAAAGGTACGAACAACTAAATAGAAAGAACCTATTGCTGGGAGGCAGGAATCAGAGGGACTGAGACCGTGCTCCCTGGAGTCAAACTGCCTGTTTCAAATTTGCCCTAACAAGTTCTTTATCCTCTCTGTGCTTCTGTTTAAAATTGTGTAAATGGGGGATAAACATTTTTACAGTTTCCATGGGTTTGTGTCTTGAGGGTTAAATGAGATAATACAGTGCTTTAAGGCAGCACAGTTCTGGGTCCACGTGAGGAACAATGCATGTTAACTATTATTACTGCGAGTATTATATCACTGTGTCTATTTCACAGTTAATTTTGGTAAGAAACTGTTGATTTGTTCCAACATTATCTAAAGTGGCCTAGGAGGATAAGGAAGGGATGCCTGGGGAAGATGGAGACAAACCATTTTTAAAAGCTTTACGTATTCTTTAAGAGCATTTGCTGTAAGGGGAACAAGGTATCCCGAACACTGCTTCATTAGGAACATACGAATATCCGCAGAGCTTTATAATGTTTCTTGAGGATTCTTAAGAATCCCAGTTCTGCAGCTGCAGCTGGTGACGCCTGTGCCTCCGGGCAGCGAGGCAGGAAGCGCAGCGTGGAAACGGGGCAGAGCGCGCTGCGGGGCGCAGGATGCTCGCTGACACTGCCGTCTTGTCAACTGCTGAATGGAGCCCTGAGCACCCCAGACCTAATGGAGCCTCCTGGAGAGCAAGCCGGCCCGTAGGGAGCCTTCCTACCTCTGGATCGCTGGGCTCCTTCTTGGCGGTGAGTGTGGGCTACGAGGATACTTAGATGCTGGAGGCACGTGCACTCAGTCAACACTCTCTGCTTGCCTACTTCGTGCCAAAAACTGCTAGACTCTAAGGATGTAAAGATGTCCAGGTATGGCTCACAGTCTGCAAGGAAATCCCTGTCTGGTGGGGGGAAGCCAACTAGTAACTATCAGGGATGCTTGGGGTTCTGTAGGGTTCTGGGTGTAGGGTAGACACCCAGTGCAGGGGGTGCCTGACCTCGTGTCAGGAAGTTTGGGAGTCTGAAGAAAGAATTTGATGCTTAAGGATGACTTGGGAGTCAGGGTGGTGAGACCCACACAAATCGCCTGACATTATTATTATGATGATTATTTTTAATGTCACCATACAAACAGGACCAAGAGCTTCCCCATGCTGCTACTTCTGCTTCTGCTGCTGCTGCTGCTCCCCCGCCCCCCCCCCAATAGGCTACCACAAAATTTCTTTATGCAGGTTGGGAAAATGCAAATTCCATTCAGGCTCATTAGAGGGCCTTGCCGAGGTTGTGACTGGACAAGCCCAAGCCCCACAGCATTCGCACGTGCGGTTCAGCCCAAAGAGTAACTGAGGGGGACCTGTCTAGGAAAGACGAACAAAGGAAAGCACAATTCAGTGCTTCTCCAGTTTCTCCAGAGAATCAGCAATGATGGACCGATGCGGAGTGACCTTTATTTATTGCACCACTTTTTCCTCCCCTGGACCCTCTCCTGGGTGGAAGGGGAGGGAGTGAGGCCTTAGGGCTGAGGCCAGCTCTACCAGTAAAAATCTCCTGGGAACGGCAGTGCAGCGGGATCCCAGGCCTGTCCAGGCTGACGCCGGGAGGAGCTGCGGAGCTAAGGGTTGCAGGAATGTGCAGCGGAAGCCAAGCAGCTGTTAGATAACCCAAAGTTGTCATTCTTCACCAATATTCTACATCAAAAATTGCCGCTTACACACATTTTAGGTGTTTAAACATAATAAGTTGACACATGTTGGGGGCGGGGATCCATAAATGCCAATATTAAAACAATAGCAATTCTACCCATTTTTATTAATCACCTACTACAGTGTGTGCATGGTGCCCGGCATTTCTGTGGGTGAAATAGAAACAGGACACAGTTGCTCCCTCAGGACTTTCCAGACGCCCATCAGATAGGATGAGTCAGGATGCCTCTGTGCTAGTCGCACACGGCTTTCCTGTGCTCTCTGGTCCAGATAAGGAACCCAGCTGGGAAAGGCTGGCTTAAGAGGGGGCTAAAGTCATAAACTGACAGTCACTAGACGGGAACCTCTCCTGTGCCACACATGGGACAGGCATTTTCTACACATTGCCTCTTTCTCCCAGTCCTCTCCGTCTTCCTCCTTCCTCGCTGACTGCTCCGCTTAGCTCCTACGTGGGTCCTACATTCCCTTCCAGCCTCCTAACTGTTGGAGCACCCCAGGGCTCTGTCCCAACCCCTCCTCTTCTCTGGTGGCTCTCATCCAGCCCCATGGCTGCAGGCATCATCCATCCATAACTCCAAATTGACTGCCCCAGACTCCTCCACCCAAGCCCCCGACACCTCCACTGATCTGCAACAGGCATCTCATGCTGTGTCCAAATGCAAACCCTCAATATCTCCCCACAGACCTGCTGCTCCCCTCAATTCATCCAGGCGCCCAGGCCAACGCCAAGGAGTCATCCTGGATGCAACCCACAGCCAATCCCAAATTCCACCCGCTCTTTCTTCAGATTTTTTCCAGAACCTGACCCCTTCTTCCTCCCTCCCCACACTTTCCCAGCACCAGCTTCCATCACCTCCTGCCTGGACTACTGCAGTCACCTTCTCACGGGGCTCCAAGCTTACCTGCGGATAGTTCATTCTCCACCAGAGGGTCAAAATAATCCTTTCTAAATGCCAGCCAGATCACGACACCTTCCCGCCCCAAGCCTCCAGAGGCTTCCCACTGTGCAGTGTGTAAAGCCCCAAGCCTTGTCCATGCCCTGTAAGACCGCCCCGATCTGGCCTGCAGTGACCTCTCTGACCTCTCCCGGCCCTCATGGACCTCTAGCCACATCGGCCTCAGTGTTGTTTCCTAACTGTGACACACACACTCCTGACTGCTGCCTCCTCTGCCTGCTACCTGCATGGCTGTCTTAAATATGGCGGTCAGAGAAGACCTCTGTGAGCCATGGGTTCAGCAGATTCTCCTTCCCGTAGGAATCGCACGATGGCACTATCAGCCTCAACCCCTGGACTGCGATGTCCTGCTTCCATAGGGTTTAGTACCACCACCATGCCATGGGCTCCATCGTCCCTCAGGGCCACGGCCCCCTACAGGTTTTTAGGCAGCTACTCTGATCTGATCCTCCTCAGCAAGCTCTAAACTTTCATTTCTCTCTAAGACCTGTAGCTAAGCCCCGTTCCCACTGCCACTAACATACATCGCCATCTGCAGTCATCTTCACCTCTTTCCCTCCTGCATTCTCAATCCCATTCTCCTCAGGCCATGGGAGGGGCCTTGCTCTACCAGTTATCCCCCTCTCTCCAGTCTCTTCAACTCCTCCGTCTCTTCTGACTCTTCATCCCAGCTACAACATGCTTCGCTCTCTTTCATCTCCCTCCAGCCTCTACCTAATGGTCTTCCCTTTGGGCTCATACTTCCTGAACGGTTCCCACCTCTGCTTCAAGTCTTATGCCCATGGCACAGCGACACTGCCCAAGGTCAGCAATGGCCTACCAGTTGTCAAACCCACATGCGGTCCTCATCCTGCTCCATTGCTCTGCCACAATTAACTGGGTGGGATAGTTCATACTGCCTGAATTGTTTCCTTTCCCACTGTGTGACACCACCTTCTCCTGGGTCTCCTGTACAGCTCTCTGACACTTCTCTTCCTCCACTGTCCATTTGCACCAGAATCCACGGTTCTTCCACATCTATGTGATCTTCCTGGGCCATCTCATCATGGTTTAAAACCACCACTCATGTGCTGATGACTTCTAAAGTCATGTCTCCAGGCCTCACTGCTCCCATGAGCTTCCGGTTTATGGACCTCCCCATCATCCTATAGGAACCTCAAAGGCAGTAACTCCAAGATGATAATAATCTGCTCGTCCTTACTGACCCCAGCACACACTCATCACAGGGCCCTTGATGATCATGTCACACTCTTTGAGAAGAGGGACCCTATGTATGTCCTTAGCTGTCAGCACGCTTGTAGGAGCTGAGTAAGTGCTTGCTGCTCAGTGAATAAAGGAGAGGGGAGTGAATAGCTATCGAGGTTCCCCTAATCACCAGACACCGGCCTCTGCATTCACTTGCTCAAACCTCCCCGCCCTTGTCGTTGGTGGCGCTCAGCTGGAGAGGCAGATTTGGGTCTCTAGGTCTGTGATTCACAAGCCCATACCTTCTCTAGATCACCATCACCACCTGAGACACAAACCATGCCACAGCCTTTCTATATCCTGCAGGTCGTATACGCCAAATGCAACAGGAAAGATATTATTAAACAACATTACAAGGAGGGGGATTATTAAATGAACATCTCCAGTGAACTCTGCTGTTATGCCCATTCCTGACAAACTGGGGCTAAAATGCTCAGGTAGCTCAACTCCTTTGAGTAGAAGGAAAACACAGTAAAACAGTGCTGAAAGGTCATAAGCTTTCAGGTAGTTTCTGGGTCACTTATTAGCTAGAGGACTTCAAACATCTGTCACCACTATTTGCAAAAATGGCCACAACTATTTAAGGAAAACAATTGCTACTGAAATCTTTTTATGGAGGTGACAACGAATCATGCTTTTCTAAGTTTCAATATAGATTTTTATCACCCTAGATTTACACTTCACAGAGCTATGTTCTTTAAGGACGGGCTAAATGTTTGCATTTTTAAGATAAAACTAGTGCCCTTCCCCTTCTTTGGCAATTTTACCCTTCAAGTAGGTGGCAAGAAAACCCACTAGGAAATGAAAATCAACAATTTCATTTTGAGATAAAAGGAGCACATCTTTTGCTAAGCCTATCACTTGAGGTAACTGTCCACATTAAAATAATTCTATTGTTTTCCTTTTCTTTGCTTTAGTCTTTCTTTCGTGATTTTTAAGTTATTAAATCTCTATATTAGAGTAACTGTAAGATTCTAGCTAAATGAGGTTTTTCTTTTAAAAGATTTATTTTATTTACTTATTTTTGCCCACCCCATCATTGTTTGCACTTGCTGTGTCTGTTTGTCTTCCTTGTTTCTTTAGGAGGCATCGGGAAGAGACCCGGTACCTCCAAGGTGGGAGGGAGGCACCTAATCGCTTGACCCACCTCTGTTCCTTGCTTTGTTGAGTTTCTCATTATGTTTTTCTTCTTGTATCCTTTGTTGCATCATCTTGTTGTGTCAGCTTGCCATGCCTGCCCATCGCACCAGCTCACTATTTTCCTTAGGAGGCACCAGGAACTGAACCAGGGACCTCCCCCATAGTAGGCGGGAGCTCAATCGCTTGAGCCATATCTGCTTCCTGAGAAGGTTTTAATGATACACACATATATTGAATATAAATAAATGTAAATTAAGTTTTCTCTTGGTATAGAGTCAACCATTTGTATTAAAAGATGGAAAAAGGTCTGAGAAAGGCAAATAGATGGAGGATTAGGGATGAAGGCTGTAAAATAATTCTTTTTGAAAATTACTCAATAACCAAGTAATAATAAAATGATAGTAATATGTTTATATATAAATAAATGAAAATGAGAACGGAAAAATAGAGAAATCCAGCAAAACCAAAAGCTGGTTATTTGAGAAGATCAATAAAATTGACAAACCCCTCGCTAGACTAACAAGGAAAAAAAGAGAGAAGATGCAAATAAATACAATCAGAAATGAAAGGGGGGAAATTACAAATGACCTCACAGAAATAAAAAGAATCATAAGAGGATATTATGAGAAACTACATGCCAACAAACTAGACAACCTAGATGAAATGGACAAATTTCTAGAAACGCACAACCAACCTACACTGACGCTACAAGAAATACAAGAACTTAACAAACCAATCACAATTAGGGAGATAGAATCCATCATCAAAAATCTCCCAGCAAAGAAAAGTCCAGGACCAGATGGCTTCACAGGTGAATTCTACCAAGCATTTCTAAAAGAAATAACACTAATCCTGTTTAAACTCTTCCAAAAAATTGAAGAGGAGGGAAAATTACCCAACACATTTTATGAAGCCAACATCACCCTAATACCAAAGCCAGATAAAGATTCCACAAGAAAAGAAAATTATGGCCCAATCTCTCTAATGAACATAGATGCAAAAATTCTCAACAAAATACTTGCAAATCGAATCTAACAGCATAACAAAAGACTTATACATCACAACCAAGTGGGATTTATTCCTGGTATGCAAGGCTGGTTCAACATAAGAAAATCAATCAATGTAATATACCACATTAACAAATTGAAGGAAAAAAAACACACGATCATCTCAATAGATGCAGAAAAGGCATTCAACAAAATCCAACATCCTTTTTTGATAAAAATACTTCAAAAGATGGGAATAAAAGGAAAATTCCTCAATATGATAAAAGGCATATATGAAAAACCCACAGCCAGCATCATACTCAATGGGGAAAGGTTGAAAGCTTTCCCTCTAAGATCAGGAACAAGACAAGGATGCCCAGTGTCACCACTGTTATTCAACATTGTACTAGAAGTTCTAGCTACGGCAATTAGAAAAGAAAAAAAAAAAACTAAAGGCATCCAAATAGGAAAAGAGGAAGTAAAACTCACTGTTTGTGGATGACATGATCCCGTATTTAGAAAATCCTGAAGTATCCACAACAAAGCTACTTGAACTAATAAATGAGTTCAGCAAAGTGGCAGGATACAAGATCAACACGCAAAAATCAGTAATGTTTTTGTACACTAGTACTGAACAACCTGAGGAGGAAATCAGGAGGAAAATTCCATTTTCAATAGCAACAAAAAGAATCAAATACCTAGGAGTTAATTTAACCAAAGAAGTATAGGACCTATATGCAAGAAACTACAAAACAATGCTAAAAGAAATTTAAAAAGACCTAAACAAATGGAAAGATATTCCATGTTCATGGACTGGAAGAATAAATATCGTGAAGTTGTCAATCTTGCCCAAACTGATTTATAGATTCAATGCAATACCAATCAAAATCCCAACAGCTTACTTTACAGAATTAGAGAAGGCAATTACCAAATTCATCTGGAAGGGTAAGTGCACCCAAATAGCCAAAAGCATTCTAAAAAAGAAGAGCAATGTGGGAGGAATTTCACTGCCTGACCTTGAAACATATTACAAAGTGACAGTGGTCAAAACAGCATGGTACTGGCATAAAGATAGACACATCGATCAGTGGAATCGAATTGAGAACCTAAATATATACCCTCACCTATACAGTCAACTGGTTTTCGACAAACCTACCAAGCCCATGCTAATGGGAAAAAACAGTCTTTTCAACAAATGGTGTTCGGAGAACTGGGTATCTATAACCAAAAGAATGAAAGAGGACCCCTATCTCACCCCCTATACAAGAATCAACTCAAAATGGATCAAAGATCTAAATATGAAAGCCAGGACCATAAAACTACTAGAAGAAAATGTAGGGAAACATCTTCAAGACCTTGTAGTAGGTGGTGGTTTCTTGGACCTTACACCCAAAGCATGTGCAACAAAATAAAAAATAGATAAATGGGACCTCCTCAAAATTAAACACTTATGCACCTCACAGGACTTTGTCAGAAGGGTGATAAGGCAGCCAACTCAATGGGAAAAAATATTTGGAAATCACATATCTGATAAGGGTTTAATATCCAGGATATATAAAGAGATGTTACAACTCAACAATAAAAAGACAAACGACCCAATTAAAAAATGGGTGAAAGACTTGAATAGACATTTCTCCAAAGAAGAAATACAAATGGCAAAAAAACACATGAAGAAATGCTCAGCATCACTCATGATTAGGGAAATGCAAATCAAAACTACAAGGAGATATCATCTTACACCTATCAGAATGGTCACTATTAAAAAGACAGAGAACTACAAGTGTTGGAGAGGATGTGGAGAGATAGGAACACTTCTTCACTGTTGGTGGGAATGTAGAATGGTACAACCACTATGGAGGACTGTTTGGCAGTTCCTAAAGAAGTTGAATATAGACTTGCCATGTGACCCTGCAATATCACTACCGGGTATATACCTAAAAGAACTGAGCACTGTGACACAAACAGACATCTGCACACCAATGTTCATTGCAACATTATTCACCATTGCCAAAAGTTGGAAACAACCTAGGTGTCCATCAACAGAGGAATGGATAAACAAACTGTAGTCTATTCACACGATGGAATATTATGCAGCTGTAAGAAGAAATGAAGTCGTAAAGCACATGGCAACATGGATGAACCTGGAGGACATTATGTTGAGTGAAGCAAGCCAGACAAAAAAGACAAATACTGTATGAAAGCGTTACTATGAACCAAATATATTGTGTAACATATTTTTTGATTAAAAAAAAAAAGTATACGTATCCATTACATTTAATTGAGAAATGTATATATTTATTCATCTGTGATGAACTACTTTTTAGTTTTTAATTGTTTACATTTTCAATTATTAAATGTACAAAATAAAGTTAAAAAATATGTTTCTATCTAATATGAAAATAATATTATTTGTTTTCTGGGGTTAACCTCAATTGATTTATGAGGGGAGAACCATAAATATTTAATTTGTAGATAGAAAAAGAAGAACTAATTGGTTTCTAAATGAATATTCTTCATAGAGACTTATAAAATTAAAAAAAAAAAACACATGCATTTACAAACAGAGCTAAAACTAATGGAACAATTAGAAACTATAGAACTCTGGTGCTCTGGGGAATATTGTTTGAAAAACCTTTCTGAGGTTCAAGTAACCTTTCCTAAAGTCTATTCAAACCCATATTTATTTGACTTAACATTCTATATTTAATTTCAAATGCAACAGTTGAAACCTGACCAATTACATTTGTCTGATAGTGGCCAAAAAAAAAAAAAAAAAAAAAAAAGTTTATATAACAAATGTAAATTAAGAAGTTTAATTGTGTTTCAGTGTCAGCAGATGAGAAATCCGAGTGTCTGAAACAGAGAAGCTGAATTCCAGTGATGGTGTGCAGTGGCCTCTCACTCACGGAAACCTCAGCTGTGTGCAGAGGTGTGGGTGCAGGCTGCAGGGAAGGCTAGGCACCCTGGGCACAAGGCCCCACACCGCAGAAAGATCACTGAGGGCAGCAGAACGTGTGCAAATACGCCCCCAGGCAGCCTGTGAGAAAATACGGCAATGGATTTGCACATGCCCATCACTTCTAGTAGATAAATAATGGACAATGCAGTCTATGAATTTTACTTCAGGCTTCAAAAAACAGAAATATATGTGGAATTCTGCTTTATTTAAACTGGGATGGCATTTTGGCTGGGAATGAATATGAAAATGGGACAGTGAGTTGATTAAAAATTTTAGGGAACTACTTATCTCACACATACTCATCCTTCTCCCCCACCCCCACCCCACCAACTCAAAGCCAACGTCTGAACCCCAACCACCAGCACCACTTGTTTCAGCTTTTCAACTGTTTCCAGTAAGGTTCTAACTGGCTTTCGTTGTATCTTACATTAAGAGCCTCATGAACTGAAAATCAAATCAAGAGCTGTAAGGTATTTTGATCACTTTTCTAGTCAACTTGTAAACTCTCTTCTTAAGGACAATGTATTGATGAAGGAATTTACTCCTATTTATACCAAGAATTCTCAATTTTTGTGTAACATTTATATAATCTAAGTATCTTTTTAAAAAAAATAATAAATAAAAAAGAATTCTCAGGGGCTGTGCATGCTTACTAAGCAAGTATTAAGTTCGTAAGGGCAACACCTCACCCTACAAGGTGGAAGGAGACAAAACTACAAGGACACACGATGCCAGGGGAAAGTAAAACAAGAATAGGAAGATTCAACTAGTAGGTTTAGAGACACCCATTACACATTAAACATGCTCACATTGAAAATTAATTGATGTAACAACCATCAAAGAATAAATTGATTCAGGCAAAAACTGTCAATGGACAGTAAAACTATTGGGTGGAAGACTGTTGGGAACAGGCTATTCCTAGTCCTAAAGCATCACCCAAAGATTGCTTATTAAAAACAAATTGGAAAGTTCCCTTCAAAAGGAGAAATCTGGTGGCACCAACTTAACCAAGGGATCAAAGTTAACCTCAGCAACGGTGGGACAAACTGACCCTGCGTGTTTCCAGATGTGATGCACAGAGAAGGATACAACGCGCCTTTGTAGTATTCCTGCTAAAAATGCTCACCCTGCATCAGAGAGACTAATCCAAATCAAGGGATGTTCTATGAAATAATTCACTTCAACTCTTTAAAAATTTCATAAAAGACAAAAAAAAAAAAAAAAAGAGGGGAGATTAATTAAAAGGGACTGAAGAGAAGAGGCAGGACAACTAAATGCAATGTGTGACCGTTAATTGGATCTTGTATTTTTACAAAAGATTTAAAGGATGTTAGTGGGGACATTTGGGGAAATTTGAATATGGACTGTTCACTAGATAATAACATTGTATTGACATTAAATTTTCTGAGTGTGATTGCTATATTGTGGTTATACAGGAGAACATCTCAGGAGGAGATGTATATCAAAGATATGGCTCAACTGGTTGAGCGTCCGTCTCCCATATGGAGGGACCTGGGTTCGATCCCCGGGACCTCCTGGTAAAATAAAAATAAAAAAATAAAAAAATAAAATAAAGTATATAGGGATGAATAACCACAATCACAAACTTACACTCAAGTGGAGCAGCAAACAGTGTGTGTGTGCATGTGCTTGTGTGCAGAAAGCAAAAGGGACAAAATGCTAACGGTAAGTGAATGTAATTGAAGGATAGGGTATTTGCTTGTTCATTGTACTACCCTTCCAAGTTTTCTGCAGGTTTGATATTTTTCACAATAAACAAGTTGGGAGAAAAAAGACAATTCATTGCTTAATTTTATATTATATGACATTTAAAAAAAGGACAATGAGCTTCCTTTCTTCCATATATTTAGTGGCAAAATCAACACCCCCTCTTTTAGATCCAGATTTAACTCAAACGCCTCTGAGTCACCAAAATATAAGGTGGTTTGTCACACATGAAATGAGTTCTAAGTTGCAAAAAATAAACCAAATAAGCAAAAATAATATCTACACATCAAGTTGGATATAGAGCAGAACAGGAGGAGTCTCAGTAGGTGAGTGACACCTCACAATAACCAAGATGACAAGATACCTGGTTTACAGGAAACAGTGGTGCCCTTTTCCATTTGATTGGATAAAAAGCCTCTGGAGATCTGATTCTCCAGAATTGATTTTGCATTTTTCTTCGGAAAGAGAAGCCAGAATGGTCTGGGGCAGTACTTACTAGACTTTTGGATTTCATAGTTCAATAAAATAAAAAATGAAAGAAGGAAGATCATCTAAGGCCCACTTAATATTGTTAAAAATATTATAAACATCATTTTAAAAAGAACTGTTTTTAACAAAAAATAAGTAGGAAGGGCATAATCTCTGCATGGAGGACAATCATTTAAACTGAACCCAATTACAAAAACCTTGCTACACTGCCCTTACCTTCCAGAATACTCTGCATGGACCAGCACCAGCCCACTGTCTAGTGTACTGGGACCACTGGTTTAGGGACTGCCTTTGATGGCAGGGAGATCTAAGGAGAATGGCAGACCTACTAGCCACCTGCCCCATTGGTAGGCTACTTTGTCCCTTTGAAGCCCAGTTTATCTATAACAGAGATGATAAATGTACAGGGAGATTTTAAATGAAATTACAAACATGAAATCATTTTGCAACAGTACCTAGTACTTTGGAGAAGCTTAATAATTATTGGTTCCCTTGCTCCACATTAGGGTTCAGCATGGTGCTAAAAACTAAAAACTATGTATTTGTTCCATAAAGCCATCTTGTTCTGAAAAAGCTCAACAACCCAATAGTAATAGTTGGATCCTACCCAGTAGCCGCAGCTATACATACACATTCCCCTAGCTGTCAGGATGGGGGTTAGGATCTTCAGTAACAGAGGTGCAGCTTTTATGACACGACCCCTCAACTCTCTACCTTGGTACCCAGTGTTCATGAAGGAATCATGCCACTTGCCTCCAGCCTCTACGTATGCGGTTCCAACTGGCATGCTCATCACCCCTCTTCTCTGCCTCGATAAATCATACTTTCCCTTGGGGACTCTACTCAGGCATCACCTCTGCCAGGAAGTCCTCCTGGTGCTCTTACTGACCCCCATTTTCATCAGAGTTTTCATTACCCTTTACTGTTTAGTTGTTCTTATTTCCTGTCAGATAATAAGACCCTTAAGGAGAGGTATGTCTAAAGTTACCTTTAGAGCTCCATCGACTGGCACTGGTAAGAATTCAATAGCATTTGTTTAATATGATATTATTTTGCCACATATGAAACATTTACTAGATAATGTAAAAATCCTGGGCTTCTCAGATTTGGTACTTTTTCTGCACATAACAGAAAGCATTGACTTTACACACAAAAACCTATAGACTTTACAAAACCCCATGCAAACTAAAAATTAATTTAAATGCAATTTTCTTCAGCAACATACTCTAGAATGTGATCTGAAGTAGGCTAGTTCTAAACATAGTTATGTACATTCTATTACAAATTCCAAAATGATAACATATACAGTATAGCAGAAGAAAACTAAATTTTGAAATATTTCTGGAAGAATATACCTAGGTATTTTATAAAAGATACATTCACCTGAGAACAGTCCAGACTTTTGAACCAACTGTGAAGCAAAGCGAGAAGACATGTTTGAATTCTCAGCTCTGTACCTTATTATTTCTCCCTTTGTTCACTGATTGATGCCATGAAACTGTTAACAGGTAAATAGACACATTGCTCGCAAACACCACTCTCAAAATAGGCCTTGTTTTTAATGGAAGCACAGGACGTCTAATCTTAGGAATATTGGATTTGGGCTCCTCCAATGTCTTACTTTTCTATTCCAATCCAAGTTGAAGACATCCAGAAAGGAAAAAAAAAAAAAAAGAAAAGAACACCCCAAATCAGGGAAAACTCAGCTCATGAGATAGCACATATGGTGCCTAAAAATAACCCCGTAATTACAGTGCATTATGTAAGTGCTGAATCTCACTCGAGTAGCCAAACACATTTAGAGACAAATGTACGCCTATTTACCACCAGCTTGCTTTGTGACCCAGGTGCTTGGGTTCTACTGGCCATGCTGGAGCGTCAGCACCGATTTGGAAATTCTCTCAAGGGCTCTTGTGCTGGCTGCAGCTGACACTAAGGGGTAGTTTCATCCACAGGTACCTTGGATGAAAGCAGAGCCCCAGCTAAGGTCTGCAGTCTAGACTTGCCACCCAGGGTAATGGTACAACGTGTTAGCATGTTCCCCTTCCCAATTTCCTCAGCATCAGGGGCAGGAGTGCCATCTCTGAAAACTCTAGCCAGGCTGTCCTGGTGAAGTCATTTATTGTCTGCCCTCCGCAGGGAGCACGCAGCACACAAACCCTGTTCGCTCCTTCCCACTTCCTGCCCGCAGAACCCATCCTGTCCCCGCCGCAGGGAGGTCAGGTGTCCATCACCTCTTACACAGACGTTCCTCAACCTTCCTGGACTGCTCAGTGTCTTGGCTCAGTGCCACATCCATGGCTGTCTGCTGTGCTCTTTGCTTTGCCTGGGCGACTTTCCTGCCTCTCCAGGATTTCCAGGATGAGGACGAGTATGGGCTTCACTGAGAAGGCCTCCCTCCCTCCCCATGTCCCCATGCCCTTGACCTTTTCCTTTGTTTCTTCCAGTGTGGTCTTAATATCAGTGGAAGGTCCCGAGCCTAGCTTCCAGTTTTCTTCTGGGTTCCCTCCAATGAGTGCAATCAGGGTCTACCTCTAGTTGATCAAACTCCCTTCTTCACTAAGTTCTACAAACTTGTGCTGAGCACGTCCCAGGTGCTGGGGGTTCTGAGAAGACGGAGACGCCCTCTCACAGCGATCACAGTCTAGACTGGGAAATGGACACATGCAAAAAGAATGGCAACAGGGTGTGATTCGTGGCTACTGAATCCTTCCTAATTCTGTCTCAGGTGTCACTCCTGTATATTTATCTGGCACCCTAATCATCACCCTAACCACAACTTACTACCAAACGTCTACAGCTCCCACGTGGCTGGATACTTCTTGACCCCCACCCTTTATATTTCCAATGTACAGTGCCTGGAAAACATGTATTTTTATGGCATAAGGATCCATGCAAAAATTAAAATTCAAACACTAATTTTTCAGTTATGATTTTTACAAAATAAAGTTTTAAGAATAAGCCAGTTTGCTTCAGAAATCCATTTGTTCATAAAGTTGATGTGGAATGAAACCATATGTATCCTTGGAAACTCTAATTCTCAACACTCACATCTCGTGGAGATCTACCATACACGGTATGACTATCTTGTATGGTGCTATCATAGGATTTTAAAAAAAAAATTCTTAAAAACAATCATGTATTTGGGAAACCTCTTGTCATCGAACCCAGAAATGACTGATGAACTCAACAGACATTTATTGTGAACTTGTCGTGCCTGGGCTAGATGCTGGCAACACAAAGATGAAGAAAAGCCAGCCTTGCCTTCAAGAAACTCAAACAGGGCAAAAAATAGTAGCTGTTTACTATGGCACAGGCTTTAGTAAAGGTCAGAGAAAAGTAGAGTCTTCAGAAATGGAGCCACTGCCTCTGTCTGTAAGAGCCCAGGAGGGCTTCACTGAGGAGGCGGCAGTGGAGTAGGGAGTGCAGGGATTCTAGACGTTTGCTCTTGGGTGACGGGCATTCTAGGTGGGGGAAGTGTGTGCAGAGGTGCAGAGAAGTGCTTTCAGGCAATGATGAGAAGCTACAAAAGGACCCATGGAGCAAAATGTGAGAGCTCCGGTTGGTCCTGCAGGCCCCAGGACTTCACAGGAAAGAGGACGACCTCTACAGTCTATGCCATATTAAAAGAAACCTCAACAAATAGTAGACGAATGTGTGAAAGAACTTAGATGATTTTCATTTAAAAATGTAAATATGGTAATATTGTTATAATTATATTATCTTTTTTTTTTTTTAACAATGACATAATTGACTGAGTACTTCTTGGTATCCAACGAAGGACTAATTTATTGATTCAAGAAATATTTGCTGTAAGCCTACTGTGTGCCTGACACTGTGGGTTCTTAACATTTTAATTTTTAATTCTGCCTGCAATGAGGTCATATACAAAATTATTTTAAAATTTAAAATAATTAAATGGACACCTTGGCTATTAACTGATGCTGATTTACCAAATATACTTTAAAAATTTGTGAGGATTTCAACACAGAGGAAACTTGATGTTGCCTTCTTCTTTTGCGACATTCTTCAGCGTGCTGATTTATTTCAGAAAAACTATGGAATTGGAAGTGGAGGACAGGGTGGGACAGAAAATAAGGAGTGGAGAGTCAATTGAGGTGAGGGGACTGGGCTTCAGAGACCTTAGCAAAGAAGTGCACCAGGGCCTGGCACAGGGGAAGACCTTTTTATCAGAAGGACAAAGATGGGGTACCAGCAGCTTGGAACAGCTCAGAGAGAAAGGATGTAGGCTGTAGGAGTCGGGCAGACCCACGAATGCGACAACATGTAGGGAAGGGGATTAGTTCTTCTTCCCTATCCTGAACTCTGACACTGCCTCAGCTGCCACTGAAAGGACAAGGGAACTCAAAGATGGTTTTAAATGTACGACCCAAAGCAAGGGCCTAAGAGAATTTTACTTCCTCGGCAGGTAAGTTTTTAAGAAATGCTTTAAAGTAGTCGCGCCCTCCCAGCTGAGGACCTGTGTTTGGAGTATCCTGCTTGCGGACCTTCCCCTCTGTGGAGTTCTAACCAGACGCAGGGAAGGCGACGGTAGGGGGACCTCGGATGGGCAAGAAGTGCTAAGGTGGAGGTGGGAGCTACGGACTAAAATAAGATTCGGGGGCTCTCAGCTGACTTAATCTCTCACTCAAAAAAAAAAAAAGGACAAGAAAACCAGCTAATTTTTTGATATAGAGGGCAGCACATGGAAAATGCAAGCTAACTCTACAGCTATAAGGATAAATTCCTTGGAATAAGGATGACTAAATTCTAAATTCAAGAATGGCTTACTAAGGAAGGCCAGCGGATCTTATTTAGTCTTCAAACTAATGAATAAATAGTTTTATTTGGAAAGGGAAAAGTCACTTAGAAAAAGCCATTATATAATTTCAAACTTGTAGCCTGGAGATTCTCTGTAATACAATTAACAGCCTGCTTATTCATAATTTTTGTGCTGTATTTAAGAGTGCATAAATAGTAAAATTTGGAGAAACTCAGAAATTAACAGGCTGTCCTGATAAAGCGAAATTGTTTGCAGATTATAACCAGCCCCTTAACAGTCAGCCTATCCGAGAAAACAAACAAGTCTGCAGTAGCTCTTCAAGGAACCCAAGGAGATTTTGGGTCCTAAGTGTCCCCTTTACTTCCACTCCACCCCTACGGGGCTGGCACTCCAGGCTCGACTCCACAGCATGGCCCTCAAGCAGGAACCCAACCAGAACCAAAACTGCTGCAGAACTGTAAAGAGGAAACCACGGCTGGGTCCCTAGAAGGGAAATGCTGCAGCCACTTAACCCCGGAGAAGGGTGGTGGGACTTTCAAGAGCCTCCAGGGGCACAGGGCACTTACTGCTATTCGCAGGACTGACGCCTTCACTGAGGTCCATTTGTCTTGCCTTCGGTCTATGACAAGGATAAATCCAATTCCAGCATCTTGTAAACTAAAACAAGGAGGAAAGAGACCTGCAATTAATGCACTCCGGTAAGAATACAGGTTTTTCATCACTTAATCACTAAGAAAAGCTGATAATAAAATGATTCCTCTCATAATCCTTATGCCATCCCTGCATTGCAAAGTAAAATGCATGCCAAGGAAGCATATGAGCAGACTGCAGCAATTCCATTAGGGTCCTGCCCCACTCAGGCAATTTTCAGAGCTTGTGTTTCTCTAAAGATGGGCAGATATTTTTCGGGAGTCACTCATTTCCCAGCCTAACACCAACCACTTCACAATTCAAAGATCCGGGCAAAGCCCATCTTTCCTGGTGCTCAGTAAATTGATATTCCACGTTAAGAGCCAAGTCATTTTCCTTTTCTGGCTGACCAGCTGATTATACCCTCCCAAACAAGTTTTATGAGCCGTACGTCACATCAGTCCCAGCATCTGAGGTCCCTGCGTTCTTCCGTGTTAAAAAATCACTCCGGATGGCATTGTTACAACAACTTTGGGAAAAAATCCCCAAGGCTTCTGCAGGCTCACGAGCATCTGCTGGAAACGAGATGTAAGATATAGCTCTTTGCAACAGCAACATCTGTGAGAAAGTATATGACGAGTTGTATAATGATGACCTCCGTTCTTCGGCTTAGCTTGACGGCAGGAGCCTGAGTCACAGTGTGGAAAGGAAGAGGTCTGCTTCTGTTGGACCATTTCACGTCCAAGCCAATTGTGTAATGCCAGCAGCTGCCTGCCAGCCAATCCACGGCAGAAATGAACGAGACAGGCAAGCTCCAAGGCACTGCCTTGAATCGCTAATTTCCAAGTCTCTGAATATATATCCTTTAAGTGAGCCATTTCTGGCCTTGAGTGAACATCAGAATGAGATGGAACATATATAAATTACACAGGCTGTGAAAGTGCTCTGCTTGCCATAAACATTATGTAATAAAGCCAGAGCTATAGTGTCTAAGATCCTTTCTGACTCTCAAATTTAATGAGGGTGACAGCAATGTACAAAACCTTGTACATTGTGTGCTGCTGAGTCTGTGAAGATGTGTGCTGCTGAGTCTGTGTTCATATCCATATTTGATAGCAAATGGCTCCGTAGGTTTATAGTGATTTGGTGCAATAATGGCAAACTATTTTTGTGTAAATGCATAAGCAAACCTCAGCTTTCATTCAAAATAGCCTTTCTGCTATTGGTATCAGAGTGCACGTGTGCATGCACAGTGGGAACTCAGCGATTCTATTTCATAGTCATGCGGGGTGCTGCAAACAGAGTGGTCTTTTGATCTGGCTGACTTCTCACAGAGTTAAGGCTTCCTGAAATTATAAAAATACATACGCAAACACTTCCCTGTTTACTTCTTGATTTTGCCCACTTTTTAAAAAATGAAGTTTACAGTAGGTTTAGGACATCTTAATGCCTGTGCAGAGCAACCAACCCTGTTAAATGCTCCACATTTCTCCTTCAAAGCACTGTGTACATTGTAGTTTTTCTGCAAATTACTTGCCTAATGTCTGCGTTTAGGTGCCAAGAACAGAGGATTCACTCCTGCCTCGTTCCCTGTTGTATCCCAGTGCCCAGCCCCAGGCTTTAAGCATAGCAGGTACTCTCGGCAGATTTGCTGACCACCGTGCTGCATAGCCTAATTCAGACTGGGGGGTCAGTGAAAAAGTTGAGATGGTGCTGGTAACCCCAGTCCTCTGGGCTCTGCTTGGGGTGGCCCCGGGAGACTCCTAGAGCTCCTCGGAGCCCGCCAGGTACGTGGCTCCTTTCTACATGGCCCTACGCAGGTTTTTTGCTTAAGTTGCTCTTGCTACTACCGGTTTGGGGCAACTCCAATTCTGCTACCCCAGCCACAGCCACACCAACCCAGGCTCAGCATGAGGCCCACGGCCTGGGCAGGGAGGAGGCAGCACTTCGGGTCCAGTAAGAGGTGCCTGGTTGAGATGGGGATGACCCGAACCCAACCCTGTGGTGTCAGCTGAGAGGTGCCAGGTTACAGGCTATTTCTCTGACAATGCCGGCCAGTGGTCCAGTTCTCCTCCAAGTCTGTGTGCAACCTCAGAAGTGCACAGCCCACGAGACTGACTAACTGAGGGTTTCCTAAGCTCCCCCAGCTGCCTCTACCACTGCGGGTCATGCTTTGCTCTCCTTTCAGTTCTCAGCTGGGGAGCCAATCCCTGAGCGGGGACCTCACCACTAAGTGAAGCCGACACTTCCTAGAGTGAAAGAGAGAAGGACGGGGCCCAGGGGTATGTGTTAGGTTTCCTGTGAGCACGTAACCACCAGGCCCACAGCATCCAGTAAAGGACTTTCAAAGACAAAAGAAGCGAGGAGCAATGCTCCTAAACTGCCAGTCTGCATGGCAAGAGAAATCCACCACCAGGGCACGCGCGCACCGGGCGTGGGAGTGCGCTGCCTGCGTGGGCGGGCGGGCCGTGGCTCGGCAGCTCTGAGCAGGGACTCTGGCGTGGACACTCTCAGCAGGGTCTCTGTGGACGAAGGAGGACAGCAAGCCTCAATCTCCTCCGGCACAAATGGGAGTAGTAACAGTACCTGCCTGTAGGGGTCGCTGTGGGAGTTCAGGGAGTTGATACGTGTAAGTACGTGGCGCCTTTGCCCCACTAAGTGCTATACAAACGTCCCGTTATTAAGGTTATTGCTCGCGGCTTTACTGTTTGGCAGGGCAGCGAGACCTCACTCAGTTTCCCCCATTTTCCCTGAAACAGAGCTTTGATGATGGTGCCGCCACGGGCCAGGCCCTGGACTAAATTCTCGTCTGCTTTTCACATCGTCCTCGTAACGACCTATGACGGAGGGGAGACTGAGGCACAGAGAGGTTAAGTCACTTGCCCACAGTCACCCAGTTAGTAAGCATGGAGTAGACAAGGGAACCCAGGCGGTCCGGCTCCCAGGTCCACGCTCTGAACCGCTGTGCATACCACCTCCAGGACCAGGTTTTTAAGAAACCTGTGGCCCAACGCGGCTCCCTGTGCCACGGAGGGCCCCCTGGCACCTTCCGACTCCTTGCGCTGCTCTGGGTGTGGAAGGACCGGGTGCCGAGCGGGACCCCTCACCAGAGGCAGACAGCGGCCGCCCACATGCCATAGAGCCCAGGCACTCTGCTTGGCGCCCCCAAGCCAAGACCCCTTCCTCAGGACATGGGCAGAGAAGATCCTTGTGGAACCCCCCAGTGGCCCCCTCGGCCTGGGGCTCAATTCCTCCACGTTCGTGTACCATCTCCTCTCCTACCACATTTTGGGAAAACTGAACCAGAAGATGCAAAATATTAAAAAGAAAAGAAAAGCATCTTATAGCTATGGACAGAAACGTTAAACATCTCCATTTTATCCAAACTGATGTCAGTTTCCTAAGAGCCAGGGCCATGTAATTTGCCTCTGTTCCCCACGGAGCCGAGGCACAGCAGGCGGTCAAACAGCCGCAGATGGAATTTCCCATCGTCTCATCTACACCCCTACCCCGCTTAAGGGAAGTGTTCTAGGATTAGCTCAGATGAGGGGTAACCCTGGCTCCTGGAGCTCGGGGACCTCGTCCCTGCTCCCTCCATGAGGCAGGTGTTCATGTTTGGTTGTAGAAAGAAACCATCCCCTAGAGGAACAAGCCTTGGGTGTAAACAGGAAAACAAATAATTCAGAAACTGGCAGCCCACTCCAGAAATGTCCCCCTTCCCCCTGTCCCTGGACCTCTGTGGCACGAACATGGCCCTGCAGACATACTGATGTCGCTTGGGCAGCCCTCCAACTTCACAACAGCTGGCTGAGTGGTCGCCCTGGCCAGCTGCCCCTGCAGCTGAATTTGAGGCCGATGAGCTCACATTTGGCCCAAATAAGCAAAAAAAAAAAGGCATAGAGGTCTCATAAACTCTTCTGACATTTACCAATTCATTGGTGCCTGCTCTAGCAGAACGCCCTAACAATTCAGGGCTCACTTGCCTCGAGAGCCCGTAGGTCATTTAACCTCACCTGGATGGCCCCACCAGCCTTCTGGGTCTGACCTCCTGTTGTGGGGTGAGAGCAGGAAGCAAGCAAGAAAACAGTCTGGAAACAAGGGCTGGGAGGTTCTTTGCCAGTGAGGTTTGCAGCCATCTAGCCTCATGGTTTTCTATTTCCTGGTAGGCTTGCATCTTGTTCCATGAATTTAGTGGGGAAATGAGGAAGACTCACTTTCCCATCTCTTTAGACCCAATTCATCACAGTGCTGGGGAAGCCAGAGAAGCAAAGAAAATCGTGAGGTCAGAGAAGGACTAGCATCAGTAGAGAGGACAGCAGTGGTGGAGATTATTTAGGGATAGAGAGGGCATGATGCAGGCATCGGGGGGGGTGGGGGGTGAGAGTGAAGGCATATGGAATATGTGAGCAACACCCAAGAAGACCTACAAAAGTCTGTGCTTCCTGAGCTGCAGTGTGCATACAAGTCACCTGGGGAGCTTGTTTAAAATGCAGATTCTGATTCAGTAGGTCTGGGATGGGGCCCAAGATCCTGCATTTCTAACAGTCCCAGATGAGGCTGATGCTGCTTGGTCCAAGGACCACACTTTGAGTAGCAATGTGTTATGGATGAACCTTAAGAACTTTTTGTGACCAGGGGAGAGATACGAAGCCTGTGTGAGTTGGCGCTTCTACCCCGGGTGAGGAGCCCTGGAAGGGGGTCTCTGGAAAAACAGGGATGTCTGTGCCCTCTGGAAAAACAAAACAAAAACACACAGAAAAACCCCACTCTCTGTACTTTGTATTTAGGTTGCCTCAACCCTTCCTAGACAGAACATATAGAATGTAAATTCTTTTTCTTGAAGTGGATTGTCCTTTTGTTCAATTATAACACATACACAGAAATAGTACACAAAGCATAAGCGATATAACTAGCACACAGATCAAGAAATAGATTGTTCCCACCTTCCAGAAGCCCTCTCCAATGCTTGTCACCAATCCCCTCCACCTCCATCCTAAGATAACCACTATCCTGAATTTTATCACCATAAATTAGTTTTGCCTGTTTTTGAACTTTATCTAAATGGAAATATATAATATGTGCTTTTTTTGTGGCTGGTTTTATTCAACATCGTTTGTGATGTTGCATGTTGTTGCAGGTAGCAGCATTCATGCATCCTCACCACTCTTAGGATATACACAGACCACGGAATACAATAAAGCAGTCCTTTCTACTATTAGCGGATACTTGGGTTGTTTCCAGTTGGGTCTTATTTTAAATACAAGAAAAGGAACATTCTTCTGCATGTATTATAGTACACATAATACACATTGCTCTTGGGCATTTTCCCTAGGAGTAGATTTGTTCCATCATTTGCCATTTATGTTGATATTGGGAAACGATTTGTACTCCCACCAGCAATGTGCGAGATTTCCAGTTACTCCACATCTTTGTTGGCACTTGACACCATCAATATAATTTTAGCCATTCTTTTAGGTACATAGTGGTATCTTGCTGTGGCTTTAATTTCCATTTCCCTAAGGCTCATGTGTTTATTGGCCATTTGGATACCACTCTTCTTTTGTGAAATGCCAGTTTAAGTCTTTTGGCTGTTTTTCTATTATGTTCTCTATTTCTTATTGATTTGAATGTAGTTCTTTATATGCTCTGGAAACAAGTTTTTCATTGGAACTATGTATTGCATATATCTTCTTTCATTCTATGGTGTATTTTGATGATGAGAGAGACTTGATTTTGAGGCAGCCCAAATTATTGATCTTTTCCTTAATAACAGCTTTTGAGTCTTCTTTAAGAAAATTTTGCCTATCCCAAGGTAGACATGTTTATTTAGAAGCATTATTATTTACCTTCCACTTTTAAACCTGTAATCTATCAGAATTAATTTTTTATATCATGTGAGGCAAGAGTCAAAATTCATAATCTTCCATATGGACAAGCCAACTGGCTCCAAACCACTCATTGAGAAGGTCATTCTTTCCTCTGTACTACAGTGTCAGCCACTGCATACATGTGGGTCTCTTTCTGGATTCTATATTCTGTTCCATTGCTCTTTTGTCTATACTATAAGTCTTAATTATTGTAACTTTATAGTAAGTCTTGATATCTGCTAGTAATAGTCTTCTGACTTTGTTCTTCCAAGATTAGGTTGACTGTTCTTGATGTTTTTCATTGCCATATAAATTTTTAAATCACCTTATCAATTTCCACAGCAAAAACCCTGCTGGGATTTTGATTGGGATTACATTCAATCTACATGTCAATTTGGGGAGGATTGACATCTTTATAATACTGACCATCTTCTTCTAATCCATGAACTTAGTATACTCCTCCATTTATTTAGGCTACTTTAACTTCTCTCAATAATGGTTTGTATTTTTTGGTTTGAGGTCTTGCACATCTTCTATTAGATTTATTCCCATGTATTTAATTTATTCATGCAATCATAAGTGAAAATTTCACTTTCTAATTATTTATTGCTGACATATACAAATACAATTACTCTTTATATCTTGACCCTGTGGTCATTGGTTTTGCTAAATTCACTTACTAAGTCTGACAGTTTGACCATAAGTTAGTTTGGATTTTCCCCATACACAATCACATTGTCTACAAACAAGGACAATTTTATTTATTTCTGTTTTGATCCTTGTACCTTTCTTTTCTTTTCTTTGTCTTATTGCCCTGGCTAGTACCTCCAAGTATAATATTGAGTAGAAATGATAATCACATTCCTGATCTCAGAGCAAAGCTTTCGATACTTTCAAAACTGAAAGCAGAAAGTTGGGCTCACCTCAATGAGCTTCCAGAATTTTACTCCTTAAGTCCTGGCTGTATTCAGGGCGGCCCCATCCCTGAATATTCTCATGCAGTGAGTCTAGAGTGGGGTCTAGGGATTTATAATTTTAAGATGTTCCTCTTGCTATTTGAAACCCAAGAAAATAATATAGGGAGAGAAGAGAAAATGGTTGAGAACAGAAAAATGAGGTACTCCAATGTTAAGAACTCTGGCAGAGGGGGAGGAACCACCAAAGGAGCAGCCTGTGAGGCAGGAGGAAAACCAGAAGAAAGCAATTTCATAGAAGCCTGGAAAGGAGAGTGGTTCAAGAAGAAGGGAGAGGTCAACCTTGTCAAAAGCTGCCCAAGAGGCAGGGTACAGTGAGGAAAAAGATGCACTGGATTTGCCAAGTGTGGGACAAAGTAGCCTTGAAAGGAGCTGATTCAGTGGTGGGGATGAAAGCCTGACTGGATTGAAGGAGGAGATGCTGGGAGACGAGGGAGTGGAGAAAGTGAGTTCAGACAACTCTTCAGTGAAGGGGAAAAGAGATGAGGGCAGTACTGAAGGGGGCAGAGGGGTCAATGGAGGGAGATTAAAGGACGAGTGATACTGAGGCATGTTTCTGTTCCTATGAGAAAGATCCAATTGGAAAGAAGAACTCTGATAGGTAGGAGAGAAAGGAGATAACTGTTGGAGTCAAGTCTTGAAAAAGCAAGAGGCTAAGATCTTAGGGCTCAGGTAGGTGAGGTTGTTCTTATTTCTTCTACTGTAGCTGGATGGGAGGCAGAGGGAACGGCACCGGTAGAAGTGGTAGAGGAAGGAGAGGTACTTCTCATGTGATTGCATCTATTTTCTTCATGAACTATGGGGTGACATCATCCATGGAAACGGTGGAGGGAAGGGACGAGGTAGTGCTGGATATTTGAGGAGGGAGAAAAGTGTGAAATAGTAGCTCTCTTCAAGGGGGGCAACATTAATAGGGAAATGTAGCAGGATCGCCCTTCATCACCGAGTACCTTTTTGAGGTCTTTGGTCACAAATCTGAAGTTTAGTAAGGAGGCTGTGTGCTTTTCTTCCCCATTTTCAATTGCTGTGGTGCAGGCTCAGAATAAGCTGCTAGCTGGTTTAACAAGGGATGGGTTTTATGATGGAAGGTGAAAGAGGCAGGGGAGTGGTTATAATGCTGGACCATGAAAGCTGGGCCAAATGAGGAGGAAAGTGAGGAGAAGACGGCAAGGGGATAATGGACAGCAAAAAAGTAGAATCAACAGATTCCAGGCTCGTGGCTGAAGAGATACGCAGGTGGATGAATTAGAGCAGGAGGATGCAGCAGAGGACTTGGCAGAACTTTGAGAGGTGGTGCTGATGTAGTCTGATGACTACACATCAGGGATCTTGTGAGCAGAGTTTTTAAAGTAAAGTCAAGAAAGGTCAAAGGGAGGCGGTTGGTGGTTGGTAGGAGAGGGGGAGAGGTGTAACGATGAGGTGCTTGAGTGGCTCTGAAGGAAGAAGTAATGAGGAGCCTTCTCCAGGCTCCAGGGTGACTGGGGAGTGGGAGGAGACACAGCCTCCTCTCAAAAGGGATATAAGGGAAGGAGGCACCTCCACGAACGGCCAGATTCAATTAGAGCCAAGAAAGGACAGTCCATGAAGTGCTTGAAGACAAGGGACGGCGACTCCCAGAGGACACAGTCGAAGGTTTGGAGGGGCAGGAAGGGTGGGCATCAGAGTCAGGTCAGGGTCTGAGCAGAGCAGCATGGGAAGACCAGGTGCACACTCGAGTGGGGCTGTGAAGCCGGTGGCATCGGTCACTTACCTCCGTGCCCAAGTCACTGACTCCTGCTACACCCCACTCCTGCCCTCAGGCTTGGCAGCATCAGCACCCATGGACACCCCCACCTCTCAGCTCCCAAGCATTTTCTCTTTCCCTGCCCTCATTGCATAGTTTTCTTCTCAAGGTGGCAGAACTTTTCAGAACACAGAAGCAGGAAGGGCGGTTTTCTGCTGGCAACTGCGTTTCGAGTCCTGCAGTGAAAACCTCCCAGAAACAAGGGTGCACAGAGGAAGGAGGGGCAGGGCTGCCTCACCTGCCCACATCTGTCAATCCATAGAACTCAAGCACATTTGCAAAAGAATAGCAATATAAAAAGGATGCTTAATTGTCTTAGTTAAGACCCTCTGGTTGCAAATAGAAAATCAACTTATGTTTAAAAAAAAAAAAAAAGAAAGAAAAGAAAGAAAGAAAGAGACTTTCTCTTTCTTGGGACTGGTGAGAGAGAATAAGGCTGAGAAGGGGTTGTCTTTCTGCCTTTCCTTGTGTTCTAGGAGGCACACAACAAGATACTGCAAAGGGTGTCTACTAAAATAATAAAAACCAACCTGCTCCATTCATAGGACTCCAAGAGCAGGGTTTAGGACTGCAAAATGCACGACCTTAGGACATTCTGCAATTCATTAGCTGCAGCCAGACATCTCACAAGTCCTCACCCCAACAGCAGCGAAGCCCTGATCACCGGGCATCGTTCTGACTCCTTTACAGAGAGTCACTCATCTAATCCTCACCACAGAACCCCTGTGAGGTAGGTCGCGTCTTTCCATCTCACACACGTGGAAACTGAGGTACAGAGAAGTTAAAATAATGCACCCACGGCCAAGCAGCTAAGGAGCAGGAGTGCTGAGATTTGAGTCCCAGCAATCCGACCCTGGGCTCCGCCTCGTGCCGACACTGCAGCAGGAGAGCACACCTGCCCCCCTCTAAAGCACTGCCTAGTGGAGAGATGAACCTGCTTGGAGGACATTTCTGTGCAGCTTGGTGGGGGGAGGAGTACTCGGGGTCACAGAGGCGGGAGCAGGTCATGAGAGGTGTCCTGGTAGGGGGCCTGAGTGGCACCTTGACCGCAGGTGAAGAAGGCAGGGGAGGCAGAACCAGTAGAATGAACCTGTACTGCCTGTGCCAAAGGCAGGAGGCAAGGCACAGCCTGGTGTGACCGGAGACGCACAAGCGGTCATCACTGCTGGGCAGTCAGGCTCGAGGCAGAAGCTGGCAAGGCAGATTAGAGGCCCTAGTGTGCCATAGGAAGGGAATGTTCTGGGATGGGGAAAGACCATTGGGAAGTATTTCTGTGGTTTTTAAAAGAGCACATAGGAAAAAAAAAGTCTTATCTCATTTGAGTAGGATCATTTCTTACACTGCATGACAAAGTTTAAGAGTAAAAAATGCACAATTATATTATGTGTTAATTACAGGAACAAACGATACCAGTGAAAGCACAGTGACAGGTGAAAGTGCAGGCAGCAGACTGCCGAGCGCCAGAATTTTCTAAACTGGGGTTGGCCGATGGCACCATCTAGTGGTCGCAGATGAAAACCACATGTGGACGAAGGGAAGCTCTATTAGGCTTTACTTTGCAAATGGTGGTGGAGCAATACAGTCTTAACGTGTGTTACCAGTGGGGACGACGAGTCCACATTCCCCTCCTGTTCCTCCTTTGACCAGGGGCATCATTTGCACCCGCAGCCTGCTAGGATCTGGGCCAAGCGGCCTGCGGGCATCCTACGCGGTAGAAAGGTATGGAACCCGTGGGGATTCTAACCTTAGCAGCCAAGTGTGGGTCCGGTATTAAAACAACAACAGGAGAACAGGAGGATGGGACAGTCGTAAAGAAACCCCTCAGAACATGGAGGGGCACTTCTGTTCTCCTGATGGTCGGCACCCTGCTGGTTCCGGGGCTCTCAGCCTGGGAGCCCCCCCGGAAGGAGTCCTGCGAGGTTCACCTGGATCCCCAGCGACTGGGCTTTCAGGACACGGTGGTGGTGCAGGCCTGCTCCCCTCACAGCTTAGAAGGCTGAGGAGATGTGGAGACGGCAGCAGGTAGGGGTTGGGGGAGCGGGGGCAGGAAACGAGAGGAGCAGAGCCACCGCGATCCCCTCCCGGGAGACAGCATGTTTCACAAAGTCTGCTTTGTGAAACATGTGCCCACCCAGGCTCGCCTCACTGCCCCACTCTCCTCTTGGGCTGGAGGTGGCGGGCTGGTGAGCTGAGGCATCCAGTTATTTCAAGTCAGCCGACAAAGGCTCAGCGACCTCGGCGCCGCAAGCAGGCTTTCCCACGCAAGGACACCTGCCCCTGGCACCGGGCGAGGGTGGCCCAGGAGGAGGATTCTCAGGAAGACCATATGAAGCCTGCTGTTATGGAGCAACCATTGGGTCCAGCCCTTTGCCATTCTTAGGAAATGATAAAACACCAACGAATCAGAGGTTTCACTGCCTGAAAGAAGCTGAGCGATGATTTAGCTCAACACGTTCACTGGAGAGACCCAAAGACGCAGAGCTGCTGGTGGGACAGGGGATACAGCCCCGACTCCTCACCCACCTCCCCTCAGCAGCGGAAACAGCCCCGACTCCTTACCCACCTCCCCTAACACGCCACACTGCCTCTCGTCCTTCTCGGTGTATAAGGAAATCTTTCAGTTGCGTAGATTTCTGGCTCCCCACGAGTGGCCTGTTGTCACGGAGGCCTGTGACCTCCCAGGCCTTCACTGTCCGTACCCAAGAAGGACTCCTCTGAGAGCTTGGCTGTCACTGACCCCGACTGTAACCCCCTCAGGGAGCCACCTTGGCTCCTTTGCCCCTGCCAGGTAAATATGAGGAACTCAGTATCCCCCACTGAATAAATGAATGCAAGATTGAGCCAAAGTACCAAAATACCTCTCCAAAGGCAGCCAATTCTACACAGCGAGTTCTGACTTCTAATCTGCTCGTCAGCTCTGCAAACCTTGTCCTTCCACTTTGAAGGCCCGGCTCCTGAAATTGGGCATGCTTACCAGCAAGCTGTTTCCCTTTTCCAAATTTAAGTCCACTGAGAGTGTCATCACTATGTTCCTGGGGCTGTGTGTCGAGGACCCTGGAGTCTTTGCCCCTCCCTCACTGGCACCTGCCAGCTTCTCATCGGCATTTTCCCACTTCTGTGCCCAGAGTCATCAAGCAAGGGACCCCGGCAAAAGCCCTCCAGCCAACCTCGATGTCGTCCCAGTCTTTCTTCCACCTTTAGCAAAACTGTCTTCTTCAGGTGGCTATACTTAATCCTTTGAGGAAGAGTAAACTTCTTCCTACTGCCCCTTCATAAAATTAAAAGCTCCTAATTGAGTAAAATTAATGCACGTGCACTAATCAGCCTCTTGCCCCGAAGCCCTCGCAGGGCTGAGCAAGCTGCGCAGATGCTGCAGGCCACGCCGCGCCCAGGGAGCGCCACCTTCCTCTGGCTGCCTGTGCCTCTGCTCTGAAAGCTCGCGCAGCTCCAGGAGGCGCTGACGTGAAACCTGGCTCCAGTGGCCCTGCCGCAGGCTGCCACAACAGGCAAGGACACTGGCCACCGCAAGAGTGGACGCCGGCCCGGAAGGCAAGCGCGGCTAAACCAGGTCACCTCAGCCTGGGCGGGGTATTTTCTGGAAGGTGAATAACAGTGGCCATTGAAATCCACGGAGTCTTGATTCTTATGGAAAATGGGAAACCATCATGAGGAGGTGGCCAGGTGCCACGGAGAAACTCATAGCTTGACCTTCACCCTCTGCTCGCTCTCTTCTAAAGTCCTGCTTTTTCACACTGATTAGCTGGGAGAAGTTAGAGGTCTATTCCTGGTTTGGACCCCGACCACCAGCCCTCCCTGTCGCCAGCTCGGCTTGCTGATGAGGCACCTGTGAACTATCATTTAACAGGGCAGGGGCCAGGTGGAGACACGGCAGGTGGGGAAGGGAGCTCTGCCAGGCAGGGCTTGAGCTAGAGAAGGGGCAGCTGTGCAGGCTGCGTGCGCGGCTCCTGGGAAGCTCCCTGCCAGCAGAGATAGGCATCGGGCAGAGCTCGTGGCTCCATACGCTGGCCCGTGCGTGGCAGGGTCCCGGGTGGTAGGAGAGAAGATCTAGCCTCCATGGAAAGAGCCGGGCAAGATGTCAGGGCCCTGGCCCGGCACAGGTGCGCTAGGGAAGCGGATAGGAAGGCAGGTGGCTGGGTGGGCAGTGGAGGCCAAGAGCAGCTATAGGTTCGCGTGGGCAGCATGGGGTAAGAAAGAGCAAAGGCTGCTGCAGCTGGTGGGGACACAGGCAGCGGGAATCTCCATCAGTAGCACACACAGGGTCAGGACACCGAAGGGCTCCATTCCCACTTTCCAGCCATACCCACGGGGCAGGGCGGGTTTCTGTCTACCACTCCCATCCCTTCCCAGGCTTCACCTGAGTTCCATTTCTTTGTTCCTTTCTCTCTCTTTCATCTTCTATTTTGACACTGGTCTTCAAACATTGAAAAAAAAAAAAGACCTCCTTTTATGTCCCAAAGCCACGGTCATTTTTCTCTCTGCCCAGTGGACTTGCCTGTCCAGAGTACAAACACAGGGACTTTCATGTATTCCCAGGGCTTGCTGAATTAGTCAATAGTGGGCCGATCTTTTCTGTTTCCTTTCTCTCTCCCTCTCTCTCTCTCCATCTCCCCTAAGGATTAAAAAACTTACTTCATTATATTATTTGTGCAATATGTGTATCTTAACACTGGTCACCTTTTCATTCCAGAAACTACAGCAGCAAGAAAAAGTCATGCTTTCAAAAACTTCCCCACATGCTTCCCAACATAACCCACAGCGGCTTCCGGGCTTCCAGGGGCCAGGCACACACCAGGACGAGAAGCCAAGGAGCACCCCCGCCCCGCCCAAGCACCCTCTTTTTCAGAATTAGGGAGCTTACAACGCCAAAAGAACAGTTCACTTTTTTCTTTAAACACAGAAATTTCTCTGCAGAGTCTGAAAAGTTGAATTTTATGTCCTGTATATTCTAGTGTTTCCCTCCCCCCATATCAAATAAACATAATTTGTTTTTACAAAAATGATCAAAGAAAACCTAAACCATGAAATCCAGGGGAATCATTATGAATGTGCTTGCAATTTCTTTGACTCAACAAATTTATAGAAGGAATGATAATATTAATTAATCATGAAGCTGTAGACTGATGTGCATCTCCAAATGGGATGCACACAATCCTACACCCAGTAGAAGGAAGACAGGGATCATAGCTATTTTTTCAGAGACTGAATCCCAATCTAGCTCACAAACATAGCTTCCTTTAAAAAAAGAAAGACACCATAGTGTTAGTTCTTTAAAATCAGAAAGTGCACTGCTCCTTCTAAGGGTGGGAAAAACAGAAATGTGAATTCAAACTCATCAAAAGGCACAGTGCTCGTGTGCTCCCGAGGATGGGATTCTAGAATCCTATTATTACCTGCCATCAATTTCATCTGGTTCTTCAAAGCAGCCGTTGCTTCCTTTTCCTGCTTGTCTTTGCCTCTGTGTCCTGCTACCTGCTCTCCCAAGCGGAGTTCTGGGAGACACGCTATCTGCCTTTTATCTTTGACTATCAGCTAGCACACATTTGGCAAGCCTGGGAACTCACCTGGCTCCTTCCTACATGGCTGCCATCCGATCACCATTCCCAGGAGCTGAAGCTACAAACACCTAGCAGTTGTGGGCGCCCTTTGTCTCCCTCACTCTCTGCCTATCACCAGCCCCCTGCAAGTGGACCACGCTAACTTGGGGTGCAAACCGAGTGCTGGAAAGGTGGCAAGGAGGGAGCCTAGAGGCAAAAGGCTTCCCCAAACCCCCATGCCTACTCCTCCATTTTTTTCTCCCTTACAGTAAAATTTCATTATTGTCAAGTAAGGTAATAGCAATTGTTTCTCCTTTTGTACTAGGGAACAGGATAAAATCTTTGGCCGTCTCCTTACATGAAATGCACGACTGGGCCGTTCATTGATTCCAGCCGTATTAAAGATCAGTGCTGCCCAACAGAACTTTCTGTGATGATGGAGAAGATCCCAATTGGCACTGTCCAATATGATAACCACTGGCCATATATGAATTGAATTATGGCTAATGTGACTGAGGGACTTAATTTTAAATTTTATTTAATTTGAATTAATTTAAATAGCCACATGTGGTCAGCGGCTCTCGTATTGGGCAGGTGTTATGTAAGAATAATAATTATAACAACAAAGGCAGAAGAATGCACAGTAAGTGGTCAGCCAGGAAAACATTATTTGGGGAGGTACAGAGACAACAGCTTATTTATAGGCAATCACAACAGTGATAATTCCAGGAGGAGGTGGTACAAGGACCTTTAGGACTCTTAAGAGTGTCCCTTGTACTATGAAGCACTGGAGTCCGTGAATAAAATGCTGACTTAAAGAGTTGAAATATAAATCACAATTTAAAAAATGACTTCATATGGAAGAGTAAAGTTGCCTTACTTATATTCAGACATCCAATTCCATCTGCAGCTCTCCCCCTGACTTCTTGGGTAAAGCTGGGCAGGTGGATCATTGAGCTTCTTTTCAGAGCTTCAGACCACAAGGGACAATTGTGGTTAACAAAGTCTTATAAAAAGCCAGTGGAGAGCAAATGACAAGAATGGCCCCTTTAATTGCTAATTACACAGGGCTTTGAGGGGGCAGGAGCATCTGGCAAGAGCATTGTAGAACTATTCTGAATGGCATTACCTCCAAGGGATGTGATCTCACCCACAGAACATAAAACTCAGCTAAACCAGGCACAAGGGGCTTCAGACATAACACTGAACAACGGGAGGCCAAACTGCATATCCACGAATCAGGCTCAGTATGTGTGGTCCATCTTTACTGTAGGATATTAGGCAGCCATTGAAAAGAACAAAGAAAAAGTTGCTGACTTGGAAGAATTTTGTTGAAAAACAGAAGAAATTGTAAAATAACATGGACTGTGCTGTCCCATTTCAGGGGAAGCAATTGCATGCGAGTAGAATAGAATTTGGAAGGATATTGACCAAACTCTAAACTATGGCAACCTTTTGCACAAGGAAGCAGGAGGTGAAGTGAAAAATGTTCATCTTTAAATTTACACATGAATTAACACACGTGTTCTACTAAATATTCAAAAGTCAACTGAAAATCCAGATAGAAATCTTAACAGCAGCAAGAAGTAAGGTTTGAAGGTTGGGTTGGTCTAAAGCTTATGAGAGTATGATAGGGCATATGCATCTCAGGAATAAACAGCCCTGGTAGCCCACGAAGGGGAAAATTGATCAGATTGGTTCAGGGGGTTCATCGTAGAATTAGTAACTTAGAAATTCTTCTGAATTCTTGATTGGAAGAATAACATTTATGTTCCTGTTCCATTCCATATCTGCATCCCAGCTTTCTCTTTCATCTAGTCCATACCTTCTCGTGTGTGTGTGTGCGTGTGTGTGTGTGTGTGGTGCCCTCTTATCGGGGGTGAATGTTGCTCTGAGCACAGAAAGCCAACTGGGAGATGGAATCAGCCAGGTGATCTGAAACAGGCCCAAGGGATGTCAAAGCCATTAATCAGCTTCAATTACCTCTAAGAGCTCCAGGGTTGTGTTGTGAATTGCGTATTAATTGGGCTGAAGAGAGACAAAGGTGCTGTGGAGGAAGGTGATCCTCTTGGTATTATCTTGAGTCACAGTCTCAGTGTCCCAGGGGGCAGCAGTAAGGAGCAGAGCCCCAGGTGCAAGGCAGTGGGGAGCCCTGAGGAGAGGCCGACCAGCTCTGCCTAAGACCATCACTCCTCAGACAATTGTCCCCACTTGCCCAAGGCCGCGAAAGCTATTTTTCAAAGAAAAGCCAGAAATCTGGTTTTTACACTATAGCTACTATCTCAATTCTGACAATAAGTTCAAATTATAAAAATACACTAAGCAAGATGGCAGCAGAGTAAAGAGCTCCTGCAGTCAGCTCGTGCTCCAGGGCAGTTAGTAATCACCCAGAGCTATCTAAAGCACCTGTCTGGGGGCTCCAGGAGACCAGAAGTGCATCCTGCAACATCCTTGAAAGAATGGAAGGAGGAGACTGCCCACCTGCAGAGAAGATTCGTAAGTAGAGCCCTCCATGCCGTGGAGGCCAGTGCCCATCCTCCACTGGAGGCACAACACCTTCGGGAGCTATTCCATGGCTGGAGTTGGAAGCTCCATTTCCCAAAAACGGGGGAGGAAGAGACAGATGGACAGCAACTTCAGTTACTGATTAGTAAATTCGGCGGGCTAAAGTATAATCCTAAGAACAGCTAAAGTTTGAACCTGTCCAAGTTGGAGAGAGGCCAGTAGCTGCCATTTTAACCCCGTCCCCAGCATGAGGGGAAGCGGGGCTGGATGAAAATCACAGTGCTGGTAGGGACCAGCTTCTTTGCACCCAGATCAGACTGCAGACCTAGTCTAGACTCCAGTCCCACCTCCGGCATGAGGAAGCTGGCGGGACCTGCACCAGCCTCTCCGGGTAACTGCAGGCACTTTCGTCTGGCACAGACTGAATAGTCCGACACCTGGGGCTCCATCCCCACCCCCCAATAGGATAGGAGAGGAGCTGTGTTTCTTTGGCTTTTCTGGGCAACTGCATGCGCTTTCAGTCTGCACAAACTGGTTTGCTAGGTGCCTTCGATTCCATCTCAACCCCCCTACCCCTCATAGGCTAGGAGGGGGCTGGTGTTTTCTCAGCCTCTCAGGGCAACTGCAGGCACGTTTGGCCAACACGGTGCCTGTGACTCCACCCCCACCCCCGATAGGACAACTGGTGGGCAGCGTTTCCCTAGCCTCTCTGGGTAACCTCAGGTACTTTTGGCCCACACAGACGGAATAGTCAGACACCTGTAGTTCCATCCCCACCCCCAAGTAGGATAGGAGGGGAGCTGTGTTTCCTCAGCCTTTGTGGACAACAGCAAGCACTTTTAGCCTGCACGGACTGGACTGGTGGATGCCTGTGGATTCACCCCCACCTCCTAATAGGATAGGAGGGGCTGGTGTTTCCTCAGCCTTTCCAGGCAGCAGCAGACACTTTTGGCCTACATGGACTGGACTGCTGGGCACCATCCACATTCCATAAAGGGCACAAAGGACAGTACTCTCTCAGCATCTCAGGCAGGCTGGGGAAGGAGGAGGTGGTGGTGCTACGTCAGTCTACCTGGGCAAATGTGGTCAGTTTGGACCCATATGGCATAGATTGTTGCCCACACCTGCAGCTCCATCCCCACCCCAGGCAGGGAGGAAGGGGCGTGAAGCTTCATTAGTCTCTCCAGGCAATTACAGATGGTCTTGGCCTGCATGATTTGGGTTATTACATATGGCTGTATCTCTGTCCCTACCCCTGGTAGAGGAGAAAGGTGAGAGAAGCTTCATTGGTTCCTGTGACAACATGGGCAGCTTCAGTTTCCATAGCTTACAGTACAAACTACATCCTTGGCTCCTATTACATAACCAACAAGGGAGAAAGGGCAAGAAAGCCCTTAACTAAAGAGAGAAACTGCAGACAGAATAAATACATTGAGTAAGACAGATGCCAAGATACCAACAAAAAATTACAATCCATACCAAGAAACAGGAAGATATGGCCTAGTCAAAGGAACAAGATAAGCCTCCAGATGACATAAAGGAGTTGAGACAACTCCTTTTTGTTCAAACAAATTTCCTTAATAAATTCAATGAGATGCCTAAAGAGATTAGGATAGTAAGAAGACACTGGGTGAGTACAAAGAAGAATTTGAAAGCATACATAGAAAAATAGCAGCTCTTATGGGAATGAAAGACACAATAGATGAAATAAAAAATACACTGGAGGCATGTAACAGCAGTTTTGAGGAGAGAGAAGAAAGGATGGGTGAGCTTGAGGACATGGCCTCCAAAAGAGAACATACAAAAGAACAGATGGGGAAGCAGATGTGGCTCAAGCGATTGGGCTCCCATTTACCATATAGGAGGTCCAGGGTTCAATTCCCGGGGCCTCCTGGTAAAAAGCAAGCTGGCTGCGTGGTGAGCTGGCCTGAGCGGAGAGCTGGCCCACATGGGGTGCTGGCCCATGTGGAGAGCTGGCCTGCACGGAAAGCTGGTGCAGCAAGATGACACAACAAAAAGAGACATGGAAGAGAGACAATAAGATGTAACAGACCAGGGAGCTGAGGTGGCACAAGAGGTTGAGCAGCCTCTCTCCACTCTGGAAGGCCCCAGGATCAGTTCCGGGTACTACATAAAGAGAAGACAAGCAGACACAGAAGAACACACAGAAAGCAACCAGCGAGCGCAAAAACAATGGGGGGTGGGGTGGGGATAAATAAATAAATAAATCTTTTTTTTTTTTTTTTTTTTTAAAGAACAGATGAAGAAAAGAATGGAAAAAATTCAACAGGGTCTCAGGGAACTAAATGACAGTAAGAGACGTGCAAACATACGTGTCATGGGTGTCCCAAAAGGAGAAGAGAAGGGAAAAGGGACTGAAGGAATATTTGAAGAAATAAATTCATCAGCCATAAGAAGGAATGAAGTTCTGAGATATGCTGCAACATGGATGAACCTTGAAAACATTATGCTCCGTGAAATACGCAAGGCACATAAAGACAAATAATATATGATGCCGCTTATATGAGATGTCTACAATGATCAAATTCGCAGAGACTAGAAATTACCGGGGGTTGGGGAAGTTGCTTGGTGAGTATGGAGTGTAAATATAAATTGCTACCAAAAAAAAAAATAAAATAAATTCAAAGCAATGTAAAGCTACTCAGAATATTTCTCATTTGAAGATTGTTTCTCCAAACTATCTTACTATCCAGACTTCACATTTACTCCCCACACTTATTGTGCATCACAGCTATATTCAAACTGTTCAAAGAAACAGAAAACAGAATTTCTTACAAGAAAACTGACAAAGTAAATGGGTCAGCTGATGGCTCCTGAGTGGGCAAGTGAAAAAAACAAACATGATACCAAGAGGTATCCAAGGGGAGAAAATTTAAATTCACCGTGGTAGGAAGCACGACAGGTTTGGAAACAGAGACAATTACTGTAGCTCAGACCAACTGATGCCATTTAGTGAAGTCGGTGACAAAATGCACACACCAGATTTTCCCACACAGCAGGGAGGACTACCCCTGGGGAAGAGAGCCAAAGGCACTCGTCCTTGGTCCCAGGTGCAGCTCATTTCTGGTGGAGCTGTGACTTTTGCAGCGTCTCCCTGTCCTGGTAAAATATCCCTTTGACTTTTCAGAACCCAGAATGGACATTGAAAGAGTGGGTTTCAAGCCGGGGCATGAAAAATCAGTGAAGTACTGTATTAAGGTTCTCTCGTGAAACAGAATCAACAGGAGAGATCTGTCAATAATATGATATTTTAAAAGAGTCTCTCACATAACTGTGGGGATGCACAAGTCCAGGTTCCACAGGCAGGCTGCAAACCAGGGGCTCCGATGAAAGTCTGATGAAAGGTCCTTGATGAGTTTTTGGGAGAAGTTGGCTGTCCAACGACGAGCTGGGAAATTCTCTCTGAATGTTGAAATCGCTTCCGCTTTTAAGTCATTCAACTGATTGGATAAAAGCATCACCCATTGATAATGCAGTCTCCCTGATTGATGCAGATGTAATCAGCCATCCACGCAGTAAACTCACTGGTGATCGAAGTCCATAAATGCTTTTGTATTACAATTAGCCCAGTGCTTGCTGGACCAAACACCTGGACACAATTACCTGGTCAAGTTGACATATTAACCTAACCATCACAAGTACGCTAAGACTTCCCAGGGCATGCGTGGCCATGACGAGTTTCTGGGCCACGCTTCCCGATCCATTCCCACAGCCCAGCTTCCTTGTGCCTCCTTCCTAAGATGGAGCAGCAGGAGAACGAGCTTCTCTCCCACCTCCCTTTTCACAGACACTTTTCTTCCACCCTTCCCCATGCAATTGTGGCTACTTCCCGGCTGTGAAAGCCTTGGGGCATCAAGTAAAGGGGCACTTCAGGAATCCATTGCTCTTGAGGACTCTCCCATGGGACCAAAGAGAAGAGATAATGAGAAATAATGAGGAGGTAATGGAGGAGCCACAGCTTATTTCCTGAGTTAAACCCATGTTTAGTCTCTGTACTCTCCCGCCCTCTTCTTCCTTGGATGTAGAGTTCAGAAGCAAGGTGGACGCTATGGGATTCCTACGAGCACATCTGAAGGGAACAGCGCCGTCAGGTAGCTGCTGGGAACACCGGGCTGTGTTGGCACATGCACTGTCTTTGCCTATGTGTATTTGGAGGCCAAAGCTAGCCAAGCCTGTAGCCCCAGGGCTTTGAAGAGAAATCACTGAAAGCAGGTATATACTAAACAATAGGCAAGGTATGCTTCCTTTATAAAACCACTTCAGGTACAAACTTAGAAATGTGCAAGGAGTTTTTTTTCCCCCTTCAGACTATATTTAAGAAGTAGGCAGGCAAAAACGTTTGAAGACCTTTGAGCTGAACGAAACCCATTGCGAGTGCTGTGCATAGCATGCAAGGCCTAGTGAGTCCCTGAGTTTCTGGCTGCTTTTGCCACCCTGTCCTCCACAGCCCCGGGGGCCACGAGAGGACTAAAGTTGGGGACAGCCAGTGCCCACGTGTGTGACTTGCCCCCTCTCCCCACCACGGCAAGGCTGGGGCCTCCTGCTGGAACTTGCCATCGTGCATTCATGCATCTGTGTGGGAGCAGATGCTCTCTCTGCACACTATGCTTTGAATTTATCCTGAAAGAAGGGGTGTGTTTGGGCAATTTGATCATTATAGTGTGGAAGGAGAGCTGGGTGACAAATGAGCACAGCAATGCCACTCTTTAAGCAAACACGATTTGCTGATGCAAACTAGAAATGTGGCTGCTTAAAAAGAGGAGTGTGGGGACTGGGACCTCGATTGGGACTTTCTCCCCACTGGGGAGATTCTCTTGTTGGAGAGAAGGAAGACACCACATGAACAAAAACTATGACTAGAGAATTTCCCAAGGAATCTTATTATAGTTATAGCAGGAAAAACTGACATAGTCACTTAAGTAGGTGACTCAGTTGACAAAGGAAGTAGACCCAAACTTACTTCCCCTTTAATAATCTTGAAACTTCTAGCTCAGCCTGAATAACGAATCCCCAAAAGGTGAGGACTGTGTGTGTGTGTGTTGGAAGTGGGGACGGCGGCAGGACATGACACGGTGAAAGGAGCAGATGGGCACTAACATTTTCCAGCACAGCTACCTGCATTATGTACATTTTAGCCCAGTCCAGGGTGACAGAGGAAGTGGCAGGAAGATGATGGTGGAACTAACCGTAGGATCAGGGTGCCTCAGGCCGACACTTCTGCATAGGTAAGATCAAGTAAACAATAATATTTTCATCGTTAAGGGGAACACCCAATGCCCAGGCGTGAGAGGGCGAGAGGAGGAGAGGCCCAAGGCCTTGGCGATGGCCGTGGGGACTCTGAGGCTGACAGCCCACTGCTCTCTCCACAGGGCCTCAACAATTGTGTGCTTGGAGCACCATCCTCGACGCCAGCTTAGAAGCAGCTGCCTTTGGGGAGGGTGTGTGACTGCGTGCATGTCAGAAGGTGGGCGCTGTGCACTGGGGACCAGAGTTCTAAAGGACAGCGAGGGTCTCTGCACTGACGGCTGGGGGGGACACACCTGGGAGCTCACCAGCGTTAGCACTCCCGGGTGCAGTGTGCTGTCAGCTCCTGCTGATGTGACACCCATAATTCCTACAAATGGTGAGGACTTGCTTTCTATGTGGTGCCTAGTTCTTATGTAAGGCCTGTCCCGGAGAGACGGGAACTTCAGCAAGACCAGTGTATGAAAGGGAAGGCAGGGTGGGGAGATGTAGAGAGAAGGAAGAAGAGCACAGAGCAAGTGCATTATATTGGATTAGGTACCCTTTAAGGGAAAAAAAAAAAATATATATATATATATATATATATATGACCTGGATAGATAAGGCAAGTAGCTGGCAAAGCCGGTGGGAGGCTCTGTGAAGATGCCCCATCCCTAAGACCAGCTGGGATGCCCTCCACATTTCCATCTTTGCTCTGGAATGTGCTCTCTCTACTCTAACTTCCAGAAAACTCTCCCTCCTTCAAGTCTCACGTTGCTGCCCCTCTTCCATGCAGCCCTCCCTGACTGTACTCTCAGCCATCTGTCCCTCCCCTGTCCTCTCCCCAGAATTCTCAGAACCTTGTACTAGTCCCACTAATGAGGATAGAACCACATACTGTCCTGGCGTGTCTCTTGGATCATGAAAAGTTTTATATGGGCCTTCTCTATCTCCCTTGCTTGCTTGTAAGCTCTTTGCATCATTCGACAACATTTATGGAGCCTCTGTCCGTGCAGGCTGTGAGCTAGGTCCCTCTCTCCAGGCTCTTAGGACCCAGCAGGAATCTGTGATAGTTCAAGGAAGAAAGAACACAGGGTGCAAGTAGCCTAAAGCAAAAGGAAGCCAAGCAGCCAGGAGGTCAGGGAAGGCATCCCCAAAGTCCTTTCAGCTGCAGGGTGTAAGGCGGGGAGCCAGGAGACCAGGAAGGCCTGTCTACATCCCAGGAAGAGCTTGTGGGCAGACCCTGAGGTAGAAGGTAGCTCTGCACACTCAAAGAACCAAAGGAAGGTGCTGTGGCTGGAGCGTAGGCGAGGTAGCCGGTGAGGGATAGCAAAGGCGGGCAGGGCGCGGGATCGATCATGCAGGGTGGGGGAATCCGCGGCAAGGCTCTTGGACTTCACCTAGAGAGTCCCAGGGAGCCTCGGATGACTCTGCTCACAAGAGCGGCGGGATCGGGTCTGAGTCTGGAAATGTGACTCTGGCGACAGTACAGCATGGAGGCAGGACCCTGTCGACCGCCCAGGTGAGAGCAGATGAAGGTGATTAGAAGTGGAGGCAGAGGGAAGTGGAGGAGAGAGGGATTTAGGCAGCAGGCTCCAGCGGGTGTGGAGTCTTCGGGATCCCCACTGCAATTTGCATACCCTGGACACTATGTCAGTGCACAAAGGAAAGCTTTTAAATATAAAATAAATAAAACGGTTATTCGTTTTTCTTTCTTCGTTGGGTCACTTTTATCAGCATACAAGGATACTGTTATTTCTCTTATCTTAAAAAAAAAAAAATCTTGTCTCCATCCATTTCTCTTACCAGCTAATCCTCCCATTTCTTGCTCCCCTTTGTAGCAAAACTCCCACCGAAGTTGCCTATACTTGTTCTCTCTGACTCCTCTCTGCCTATTTTTCTCTTGGGTTTACTCTGATCAACATTTTATCCCCAACCTTCCATTTAAACTGTTCTTATCAGGGCTACCAATGACCTCCAATTGTTAAACTCTTAATTCTTAGTCCTCATCATATGTCACTTACCAGTAAGGACAATATAACTTATTGCCAGACTGGGACATTTGAGGGTGAAAGGGGCTGTTAATAATTCCAGGCCTAGCGGGACCACCTACCTATCAAGAGCCTCCACACAGCCCTCCCCGTGTGGACCCCAGCTGAGCTGCTCACTCCCTCCCTGCCGCACTTGCTTCCCTTGGCTTCTAGGAGCCTCCGTCTGCTGCTTTCCCTCCTTGTCCCTGTCTTCCTCAGTGCTCCTCCTCTCCCTGACCTCTTTAGGAAGGACGCCTCAGGGCTCGGTTCTGAGTTCTCTTCCCTCCTCTACCCAGCCTCCCAGCCCAATTTTCAATCCCATCCAGATGCCAATGACTCTCCAATTTATACCCCCAACCCAGACCTCTCCTGAATTCCTGATCTCTACTTGACATCTCTGCTTGAATGTCTAATTGACATCTCACGCCAAACACACGATCCCCTCCAAACCTGTTGAGGGTAATTCCATCTTTCCCATTGCTCAGACCGAAACCATCAGCTCATCCCCAACCCCTCCCCACCTCCAAATCCAACAGGAAATCCCCTTGGCGTCTCCTTCAAAACCTACCCAGAACGCCATCACTTTTCGTCACCTTCACTGTCACCCACCGTCTCTCTGCTAGGTGATGGCTCTTGCCTCGTCTCCCGGCTCCTCCCACCTCTGCCCTGCTATGATCTATTCTGAGAACAAACGATGTCAGTCCATGTTACTCCAACAGCTCCCATTTCATTGAGAATAAAGACCCAATCCTGAAATGGCCTCCACCGCCCTAGGTGATCTGGTGGCCTGCCCCCTCCCTCGCCCAGCAGACCCTGCCTGCTGACACTCTTCCCGGCTCTCTCCACTGGGGCACCCTGGCCTCCCCGCTGTTCCTTCAATGTGCCAGGCTCACGCCCACCTTTGTAGTGGCTTGGAGGGCTCTTCCCCATGATAAGTGCATGGCTCACTCCCTCCCCTCCTTTGGGTTTTGATTCAGAAGTCACCTTCTCAGTGGAGGCCTGCTCTCAACATGTGATGTAAAACCGCAGCTCATTGCTTCTCCCCTGCACTCCTCAGGCTTCTCTTCTCCTGCAACCTCCCGCCCTCCCATGTTACCTGCTTAGCCCTACCTACACAGTCTACTTAGAATGAAGCACTACACTTTTCATCCGTTTTACTCACCATAGTGTTCCAACCATTACTGGTTAGTCTCCCTAACCAAGGCAGAAACTAAGCCCAGTATCCCCAATATGGGGCCATCCGTAGCAACTGATGTCGGCTGGTATGTTAGCCGATAAATCATAAAATTATTCCAAATTCATTTTATTGAGTCATATTTCCAAAGAGCAATAATTTGCTTAATATTTACATATGATACATCTGGACAAAAACCAATTTCAGAAGGAATTAACTATTAGCTGTGGCTTAAATTAGGGCTCCTGTCATTTGCAAATGATAAAGGAGAGTTAAAATTGGCCCATGATATTCTTTTTTTAAAAGGATAAACTGAATGCTTGATTAAAAAAAAAATGTAACAGTTAATATCTCTAAAAAGCAGTCTTCATGAGAAGTTTGTCGATTTTAATTTCTATTTAATATTTATAGGAACACACCTGGTTCTAAATTTCACTCTCTTTCTACTTGGAGAATATGCTGATTCAGCAGTTACTTGGAATAAATCACTTGCCAAATGAACTGCCTGTGTGAGTTTTCTTTTTTCCCCTTTCCTCAAAGAAAAGATCCAAACGTACCTCATTACACAAGTTGGCCTACTTTGAATGGAATTTTTTTCAAGTGAGCTAATCCAATGACTGCAATGCTGACTATCTCCACCAGGGGGCAGTGTACTGTCTCTTTTCCACCTGTAAAATTAGTTTCTCTATTTGAGAACTAATTTACTCCACAGGTCAATGATTCTCAGGGGGAGGCAGATCTGCCCCTTAGGGAGAGCTATGTATGTTTGTGGAAATGTTTTTTTTTAAGTTGTCACTATACTGGCATTTTTGAATGGGGCCAGGGATGCCAAATACTTTAAAATGTATGGGACGGTTCAGTCCCACATCTTTATAAGGCTTTCAAATGTCCTCCTGGACACATACGTGGTTGAACCCCCTTGTTTTACCTGTAAACACCAAGTATTTTTCTCCCACATTTGTAATATACACTGAATTTTTTAGGAATGCAAGAAACTCTTTTCTTTAGAATTTCACCAAAAACTTATTCCCTATTTCAGAAAATTATATCCTCACTGGAGGAATGTAGGTCCTTAATATAACACAGTTGTTGACATTTTTGTAATCTAAGTATCTTTTTATTAAAAAAAAAAATTAAAAAAATATATAACACAGTTGTGGCTGATATAGTCACAATAATTCTACATATATGTGCAAGCATCTGGCTTTCTTGTTATGACTTCTGGTACAGTCATGTAAGAACATTTATATTTTAAAATACCTAAATAATTACTTTCCTTTTATTAGTCCTTTATATATCCTTTGAAACTATGACTGTGTTGGAGTTTCATTATTTAGGAATTTGATTTCAGGATGAAAAGGGATCACTGAAACTGACAGGATAAAAAAACCACTGCTCTGCCATTATTGGGACACACAAAAAAATTGGATTATAGGATGAAAGCTTTATATTAATGTTAAAGCTGTTGAGCTTGATAATTGTATTTAAGGTCATTGTGTTAGTGAATATCCTTGTTCTCAGGAAATGTACACGGAAGTATTACATATTCAAGGAGCTTGACGTATACAACCTACTCTCAAATGTTTAGAAAATTGATAGAAAGATAGATAGATAGATAAAATACACAAAACGAATGCCTAATACATACCCTCTTTTTCCCTGGAAAATAGAACCTATGGTTCTCGGTTTCAAATATTCAAATAGGCCTCTTGGCCAATTTATAATAACACAAGTACCTAGTTAGTGCATATTAATTCTACTTTACAAAGGAAAATCTGGGTTTCTTGGCCACTGATTTTATTAACGAATTGTGCATGTATTCCTGGAGAGCAGGGTTTTCAGAATGCTCCATTCTATTGGGGTTAAGAAGCTCTAAGAGGAGGAGGGGGGAGGGGGGACAGAGCCTCCCTATTCTGATTTAAATGGCTACAAGGTATAAGGAAGCTTTGGAAAGTGTGCTGGACTGAAAGAACACAGGAGACAGAGTCTTTGTTCCCTTAGACAACTTGGTCAACGTGAATTTACTTAATTCGTCGGTACAATAAAGTTCATTTGTCCAACAAATATTTATTGAGGTGCCATGTATCTGCTCTATGGGCAGAGACAAACCATAACCAAGCAGTAAAATAGTTATGATCATTTCAGATAAGCTCTGTGATGCAAACAGGGCTGTAATGAGAGAGGGTGCCTGTGATGGGGGAGAGGGCAGGACTCTTCAACAGGGTGGTGATAGAGGGTCTCCACGAGACGGTGACATTTGATTGGACACTGACATTTGATATCGTTTAAAATTATGGATGGGTTAGGAGAAAGAGCCAGGTCTCCCGAGTTCAGGGGAAGAGTGACCCAGCCAGAGGGGACAGCTAGTGCACAGGCCATGACTTAAGAGGAAGGGAAAGCTCACCATGGAGGGAGAGCAGAAGGAGGGGGTCCAAAGAGCAAGCAGGGTTAGGTCATGCCAACCTGGAAAGTCATGAGAAGGCATTTGGGATTTGGCGTCCACCTTCCCCTGCTTACCTGCACTTGGTCCCAGGAGAAGATTTACATCTAAATCAAACTCAGAGTGCTGGATATCGTAAGACTTGAATTTTACATTATGTTTGATGCTACAATGGGATTGCATTTTTTTTTTTTTTTTCTGAACTCTAAGACTGACCAGAAAACTTGAGCTTTCATCCACAGGCAGGGGAAGAATTTCCTTCACTGGATAAATTTTAAATGAACAGTGGGCAACCAGATTAAGGGGTCTTTCTGTTCAGACCCCTTAAGCCTGGCTCATTCAGCCAACCAGGGATGCTGCCCGCCCACGCTCTCCAGCTGGGGTCCAGAAACTGCGCAGTGGAGGTAGAAGCTTATGTGGGAGGAAAATATATCTACAGAGATGGCTGGTGGTGAGTTTTCATCTGTAGGAATCTGGATCTTAGATTCCTAAATCGGGGTAGGAGAAAAAAGGGACAGGGAAAAGCGAGATGGACAACAAAGAGGGCCATGGAAGCTTTGCTAAACAAAGACAGTGAAACACACAGGCGTACTGAGTTCTTTAGAACTTCAGTGTAGCCTCGGAATTCTTCAGATTCTATCCAGTTACGGTTCAAGAAAAGTAATGTGAGTAACTGAATGACTCTAAAATGAAAAAGAGAGGAGGGAAAGTTCAATAAACAGAAAGAGCTATCCACATTTATATAGTTAAAATGGTGTAAGTCCTGAAAATGATTTTGACTCTCTACGAAAGGGCTTTAGATCATTCCGGCAACAAGGTTTAATTCAGTCCTGCTGTGTGCGAGGCACCATCAGGGGCCCGGGATTTGGCTGTGATCAAGCCTGGCGTGCTGTGCCCGGGGGACTTTCTACTGCTTTCTCCTACATCGAGCTGCAGACAAAACCATGGAACTTGGTCATTACTGTCTCGTTTCACTGCCCTCAAGGAAAGAAATCGGGGGGTGGGGGGGAGGGAGAAGGCGCCCACTCTCCTAGGTATTGGGACGACTTTCAGCCCTGGCGTTTATCATAAACACTCCATCCCTGTGGGCAGCAACTCTGGACAAAAAAACAGGAGGATCTCAGACTCCAGAGCGAGGGCCACTGTTCCCTGCCTGGGCCCCGGGGTGCACTGAGCCGCTCTGGCCCGGTGCTGCCATCAGCTGGCAGAGGGCCCAGGGCAGCTGGAGAGCAGGAGCTGCCTGTGAACCCCTAGCTCTCCAGGATACAAAGGGGGCCCGGACACAGGAGCTCCCACTGTCAGCGGCCATACTGGCCATCTCCTCCTTCTTGTGGTTTTCCATCACTCGAACCTGTTAGGTCCTCTAAAACCATTGCCAAAGTTGAGTGATTGTATGCCCGCATTATTGCCACTGTCTTCTTGTGGGCTTTTTCCAGCAAGGTGGCTCCATTCCAGCCGATCATGGCACTATTTCAATGAGCCAGTTGCTGTGGATGGCCACAGCTAGAGACTGTCACCTGCGGCCCTGACCCCTGCCTTCTTAAAAAAGTTATTATTATTTTTAACCTTTTTATTTTGAAATAATTTCAAAATTACAGGACGTTTGCAAAAATAATATAAACGCCATACAGAGAACTCCAACATGTCCCCCATCCAGGTACCCAGGTCCACCAACTTTTAACATTTTTCCACATTTGCCATGTCATTCTATCGTCTATCTATCTATCTATCTATCTATCTATCTATCTATCTATCTATCATCTATCTATCCATCTATCATCTATCATCTATCTATCTATCATCTATCTATCATCTATCATCTATCTTTCTATCTTTCTATCATCTATCAATCTATCTATCATCTATCTATCTGTCTATCATCCATCTATCTATCCACCTATCATCTATCTATCTATCTATCTATCTATCTATCTATCTATCTATCTAAAACATTTGAGAGTAGGTTGCATACATCTGGCTCCTTGAACACTTAATACTTACACACACATTTCCTAAGAAGAAGGACATTCACTCGTGTAAGCACTTTATGTTATCGAGTTCAAGAAATTCAGCACTGATATAAAGCTTACAGTCCATACTCTGATTTTTTATATGTTCCAGTGTATTCCTCTGCCCTTCTTGGATCATTTCCCCAAGTACACATCCTCTGTGCCACATCTGGATCAGCCCTTATCCAAGGCATGGCCATGTGGTCTAAGCTTTCGGACATCCTTCAAGTCCGACCTGCTACTTTCTAGTTTTGCTCTGACTCAAGTGACTGCACCTCCTGAGGGTCAGTGACCTCACGTATAAACTGGTAATAATGGCTGCCTTCCTCTTTCGGTGTAATTTTGAGGCTCAAATGACAAATATATGGATATGTGAACACAGTCCTTCCCAAGAAAAAGATCCAGTTGGCACGAAAGTGAGTACTTAACAAAGGATGCTAGACGCCAGGCCACCTGGCACACTGTCCTCCTTCACTCATTTAGCTCAGCCAGCACAGTGCCCAGCACAGGGCGGGGCCTAAAATGATGACTGCATAGATCAACTCAGGAGAACACAATGGTTAAGATCTTGGACTGCAAAACTGAACACGAAGGTCAGGTACTGCTGTTTGGACTCTTTCTCAGCCTTTAACACGTTGTCCCGGAGCACGAAACACCTTCTCTTCTATGTACTGTAATGCCCACCTTTTTAAACTGAACTACCTCTAAAAGTACACATCCATCAGGAAGCCTTCCCCAAACTTAACCCACCTCCCTTATCAGCCTTTCCCCTCAAATTACTAATTGGTAGTAATTGGTAATTACTAATTTGGTAGTTATTAGATGACATACATCAGTTGATCAAATTCAATGTTTTGGCCTGTTTCTTGGACTAATTTCCTTGAAAGATAGGCCTTATCCTCACTTTACCTCTCTGTACCTGTGAGTGGTCTGTAACTTATTGTGCTTAAAAAGACTGTAGGAGGTGAAAGGAAACATTAACGAGTAAATGCTGATATGAACTTTTAGATGGTTGGTTAAGAGTCTCCTCTATATGTTTTCCTCATCTTTCATACTCTGTGAGGAGCAAAAATGTTATATGTAAGGCTATTCTTGTCTTTATTTAATGCACCATTCCCTGGCCCTAAATAGAAGGAACTGCTTGATCACAGCCTGAGGTTGGCATTCGAGCCTCTCCTTGAACGAGTGGGTGGGATGCGCTGCTTGCCGGGGTCTGCAGGAGGGAGCGTGTGGCCGAGCACTCCCCCTAGCCTGGCAGCTCACCCCTAAGGCATCGCCCCAGGCAGCTGGCTGCCAGGTACACAGGTAGTTTTAGTTCCCTTTCAGGAAGAAGGGACTCCAATTCTGCTCTGAAGAGATAGAAAACCACAGCCCTAGGTGGCCATTTTCTGCTTAACTGAGTTTTCCACAGAAGGGCCTCTGGGGTCACTTCTCTCCTGGGAAAGGGCAGGGAGGCCTCAGCCCCTCCCTCGCCCCAGGTATCAATGGGACCTGCCCTCAGGGATGTACGAGGCTGAGCCAGGGTGCCCCTCACCTCTGCTCCAGATACACCCACTACCTACCTCTGCAACAGCTTTCCCTTAATTATTAAAAAAAAAAAAAAGACATTATCTCGTTGTAAACCTTTACTTGTGTACTGTGAGGGATGTTACCATAGTAACATTTTATGAGGGAGAAAAAGAAAGGTTTCCTGAGCCGGGCGCTGTACGACACCCCCCTCAGGTGGCAGGGGCTTTAGAGAAAGGACATCTCCCCGACAGACCGGGGTGCAGGCAGGTGGCAGCCCTGAGGAAGATGATGGAACAGGAGCTGGAGGAACTGGATTACGATCACAGATCTTTAGGGTGAGCTGCGTAATCCGGGGCAAGTTCCTTACCCTCTCTAAGCCACAGGTTCCTTACCTGACAAAGGTCCTAATGCCTTCCTAAAGTGGCTGGGGGAAATTAATGCGATACTGTACACCACTCTAAAAAACAAATAACAGCACCCCACCAGCACTGCCTGCTCGGCTTCTCAACCGCAACGCACCTGGGGATGCCGGTGAGATAGGTCATGACATTCTGGAACTCTTTGTCTGGGATGTCGCTGAAAGCTGGGTAGTCAGGAAATGTGATGACGGGGCAGCCATCTTGTCCCCGTCCACCTAGAAAGAAATGCAAAGGCAGGTCACTTAACGTTGTTTAAGTGGGTCTAATGTTTTCCAACAGGTCTTCAACAGAGCGTTACAACTATTTTTAATAAGTGGCAAGTGTTTCAGTACAAATTGAGGGACTGTTGTGCTGTGCTTTTATAGTGATAGGAATGCTTGCTTCTTGAAGAAAATATACGAAATGTACAAAGAAGTCTGATGAATGTTTAAAAAAACCACCTGTTAGTTTACCTTCATGGGGTGTGGTGGTTTGAAGCTGTGTGTAGAAAAACTTGCTCTTAAATTGAATCCACTCCTGTGGGTGTGAGCCCATTGCAAGTAGGGCCTTTTGAGGAGGCTACTTCAGTAAAGAAGGCATGGCCCACCTCAGTCAGAATGGGCCTCAATCCTATTACTGGAGTCCTTGATAAATGGAGTGGAATTCAGAGAGAAAGCTGCAGGAAGCAAGAGGCTGGACACTGAAGGGACCCATTAGAGAAGGGAGAGACCAGGAGACACCTCCATGTGACAGAGGAGCCAAGGACTGCCGGCAGCCAGCTCTAGATAATGCCACAGTCTGCTGGGAGAAAGCATCGCCTTCATGATGCCTTGATTTGGACTTTCTTTTAGCCTCACAACCATAAGCTAATAAATTCCCATTGTTTAAGCCAACCCATTTCATGGTAGTTGCTTGAGCAGCCTGGGAAACTAAAGCATGGGGCAACCACCACAACACTGTGGCATAATTCCTTCCAAACTTTTTCTATGCATTTTTTACACAGTTGAGAACATACGGAATATATAAGCCTATACCCTATTTTTTTCTAAAACTGTAATAAGCTAAGCAGTTTCTGCATTTAACAAATGGGTACAACCATTATGGTAAATATTTGTATAATACTCCACTCAGGTGTGTACTCTATTAACCATTCTGTTTGTGGGTACCTTATATATATTTTTCCAGTATTCCACTTTTAAACAAGTCAACCCTGAAAGAAGTTGTCCCTTATTTTGTATGACTCTTCCTTTGGTGAAAAGAAACCAGAAATAGACAAGGTCAATGTATTTCAGACATTGTAAACTCTTTTTCATATCGTAAATATTAAAATACAAATATTTTTCCTATTTTCCAAAAACCAAGCTGAATTTTTGTGCATGTATCAAGAAAGGACACCACTCAGGTGAGTTTTGATCTTGTTTTTTCTTTCTCCCTGGAACTTTTGTTTCAAACTCAGAGTGAAAATGGAAATGCTTACATGCCGTAGGGAAGGCTATTTATTGTATTATCTCCTGGTATCCTGGGAATGGGAAACAGTGCTGGAAACAGTGCCCACGAAGCATGTGTACATACAGACACATGGGCACATACGCCCATGCACACACCCATGGTTTTTGCAGAAGACGATTAGTGTATATATATTATTTAAATGTTTCTCAGGAAATTTCCAAATGGCAGTGTCTATATATTTTATTGTACAGCAAGAGCACTTAAAACTTTTAATTTGTTCTGTGATGATTTAAACACAGCAATAAAAGAAATTTTATTGTGTGCCTTAATCTCCCTGCAACTCTTTATGTTCCAGACCAAAGGCTCAGTACCTCTCAACCTCCTCTTTATTTTCATCTTTTGACCCTACTGCCTCCCCAAACTTGTATTGTCACCATGTTGATCAAACTCTATTGATTGGGCAGCTATTCTGTGCTCAACTTGTGTTAGGGGACATGAGAGGTTTGACTTTCTGGAATTTATAATCCTGCTGAGAGACAGATGCTATGTGCGAAAAATGAATCATTAAAACTCCATGAATGCGTTGCTATGAACCAAATATATTGTGTAATATATTGTTTAATTAAAAAAAAATTTATATGTATCCATTACATTTAATTGAGAAATGTATATATTTATTCATCTGTGTTTACTTTTCAGTTTTTAATTGTTTATATTTTCAATTATTAAATGTACAAAATAAAGTTAAAAACAAAAAACAAAACAAAACAAAGTTCCAGTTATATGTAGAATCCCAAGGAGAGAGAGCCGAATGATTTCAGTTGGAACAACCAAAGAGGGCTTCCTGAAGGAGGAAAAGCCTGAAGGGAGTTAGATCAGAACAGGCAGAGGGTATTACTGGGAAGGGGATCAGAAGGTAAGCAAAGGAATGAATAGGAAATGTTTGGAGGAGGTGAGGGGCAAAGGCATACCCATTTGAGCCTGTGAGGGTTTGGGGAATAGAAAAGAAAAAAGTAAAAAAAAAAAAGTTGAGCTAGATGGGCCTCAGCTGTGGCCTGAGGGCTTCGTCTCCTAAGCAAAGGGCACCATGCGGGGTTCTAGCACCTGTGAGCTGGGCTGAGGGTAAGGGAAAGAGCTGAGGACAGACAGAACCATGAAGGGACTTTTCCAAGAAAAAGATACACCCAAGACATTTTATCAAGGAAACCTGGAGACAGCATTTGAAGAATCAGAAATGGCTGCAGGGTTTGTAGCTTGGGATCTAGAAAGATCAGTGGTAACTCCAATCAAAATGAGGGGGTTGGGAAGGGGTAAGTTAAGAGAAAAAGGCTGTGAGTTTTCAGCTTTGTACATATTTAGCTCGAGGCAAGGAAGGGAATTCAAGATGAAATATTCCACAAATAACCAGGAGTAGTAATAGAGAAGACAGCATTTAAGAACACAAACTTTGGAGTCACATAGGCCTGCGCTCGGGAGGCTGTACATTCTTTACCATTCTTCCCTTCAAGAGGAAGAGGTGGAATCTGTTTCCTTTCCCCTTGCACTTAAATTTGGCCTTGTGACCTGTTTTGACTGATGGGATGTGGCAGAAGTGATGGTACAACTTCTAAGGCTTGGAAGCTCCCTCATGGAAACCAGGCACCAGCACCCCGAGTCCCCCGGTTGGTGGTGAGGAAGCCCAAGCACTTCCATAAAGACAGGGCAGGAGGAGGGAGGGAGGAGGGAGGGAGGGAGGAGGGGGGGAGGAGGAGGCTGTGAGAAATAGCACTGAGCCAGCGGGTGTGTGAAGCCCCTCGGGCCTTCCACCTGCAGAGGCTGCTGAGTGGACACCCCCTGCTAACACCATGGGAGCGAATGAACCACCCAGCGGAGCCCTGTCTGATTCCTGACCCGTGGAATCTAGAATAAATAAATAAAATGGCAGTTGTTTAAAGCTAAGTTTTGGGTAGTTTGTTATGCAGCAAGAGAGAACCAAAATCAGTAGCTCTGCAGCCTTGGGCAAGGTGCCTATTATCTGTGCTCTCACCTGTAATTCAGGTGCCACTTTAGAGGGTTATTGAGAAGACTGAAAGAGAGGGTGCTTGTAAAACACTCAGTGCAGAAGGGCACTCGGCAGGCAGAGCACAAACAGTAGCGTTTGTTATCGCGGCAGCATCCCATCATCTTCATGCCTCGCTCAGCTGCTCAGCTGCTGCGTGGAGCCTTCTAAACCTACCCTGTGGGGTCCTGGTCCAGCACCTGCCATTCCAGTCAGACTTGCTTGATCATCCAATGATCCAATTCCACCTCCATGGCCTCACCTCTCATCTACCTCCATAATTCCCATGTGCTTCTCCCCATAGTCTCTCTCGCCAGAGCCAGCACTGGCTGACCTCTGCCTTACGTGACACAGTTTACTATTTAATAATAGTGTTTGGTATTTGGAGCTGATACTTCACATGTGAAAATCTTTTTTTCCCCAACTGGATGATAAACTTTTTAAGGATGGGGATGATCTTGCCAGCCCTCTCCTGGGGCTGCGTCACCCAACCCAGGGTTGAACCCAGAGTGGGCGCCCAATAAATAAATGTCTGACTAATCACCTTATTCATCAAGAGACAACTAAGTCACTTCAATCTTTAATTCTAATTAAATTCACAAATTGCAAAGTATCCCTTCTGCTCTTGTCACTCATTTACTTTCTACCCCTTTGAACTTTTCTCAGCTTTCAAGATACTCTTTAAGTTCCTATTCCCTGTCTCTTGTTTGAAATGTTTCCCATACAGTCCTGAACAGAATACATCCTGTTCCTTACTCGACAAGCGGCACCCTTAACCCACGGCCTTTCATCCATTTAAATCCTTGCTTCCTCTTAGAAAAGACCTCAGACATCCAACAGCAAGGGCCACTGCCTGTGAACTCTGCGGTTATCGTGTGTGTCATTCCCGCGGTAGAACGACAAACGTTCCCTCAGATACTACTTAGATTGGGAATTTCAGAGCCTATCTGGGATATAGAGCATCTCATGTCTAAGCTTTCTGTAGTACCTATGACAATTATTCAGAGTTCCTAGCAACTTTTTAAATTTTAGCTGTAATAGTTACGAGTATTACGATAAGTCAAAGTGAGGTGAGCCTTTCAGTACATCAAAGTATGATGAGAACAGTTGTAGTCCACACCTGCTTTTGTTTTCCTGAAAATGGAGCTCAGACCAGAACCCTCAGAGAACAGAAGGTTCCAGGCATCAGTCAGGGGCCTCTATGTTCTGTGCACTGGAGCCAGGCAACGGCATATTTGGATGGGACTCTCCGGCCTCAGCTTCCATTGACAATTCCACAGTGAGTGTGCGACAGCCCCATCCGTATCAGTCTCACAAAGGGGGGGGGGCACAAGACTCATCCGACCACCCAGACCCCAGCCAAGTCAAGGGCATGTAAAGGGATCAGAAGGTTTTGCAGAAAAGATGGGAAAAGCAGCTCCTGTGGAGAGAACTCTTGGCTGTGGGGGGCCCCCACCCCCTTTCAGGGGAAGGGTCAGGTACTACCCGCACACGCCAAGCCCAGTGAGGTGAGCCTGGGAAGTCGACCCCGCAGAGAGCTCTTATTCCTGTCCCTGCACTTGGAAGGCAGCGAGGCTGGCGCCTGACTCTCGCCTGAAAAGCTTAAAGCAGACTGTGGTCCACAGCCCTCTCCAGGGAATCCAGAAGGAAGCGAAAGGCCGATGGACAGCTCTGGAGGTGGGATCTGGAGAGAGCAGCTGCTTGGGGTCTGTACTCCCAGAGTTCCTCAGTGCCGGAGACGGAACAGTACTTCCCAGACCAGAGATGGTCGTGGGGCAGAGTCGAGTGGAGCTCATCCTGGGTACCAGTCAACAGAGCTGCCTCGAGCTGCTAGGAGACCCAGCAGGGAGAATCTGGTGGTGGCCACACATGCCCAGAGCAGAGGATGGAGGCCCACGTGACCCCTGGGACAGTGGTTCATCACCCAATAGAAGGGCCCAGCAGAGACCCTTGGAGGACCCACAAGAGTCGATTTCAACTGTGAGTCAAGAAAGTTTGAAATCCATGTCCAGGAAGGGAGGGTCCACCCTGAGCTCTCCTCCCTCACAACCCCTTGGCCCTGGTGGCGTGCAGAGCGTAGCTAGTTTGAGAGGTGGGAGATAAGGCAGAGAAGCAAAAACTATGTCCTCCTTCCCAGCCCCGACGCCAGCCTGAGCTGGGATGGTGGATGCAAGGGTGAGGGAGGAGATTTCACCCAAAATCAAATGTGAAGTGAGGATCTTTACTCGGCACTGAAGGCCAATACAGGGAATTATCTGGCCTGCCCTGTAAATCTTTGCTCCCCTTTAACTCCGGACCCTTTACCGGAAAGAGCTAGGTATTTCCCTACTTAGTTAACAACCCCTTTATTACACGATGTGTGAGTGCTTCTTTGTAAGGCAATTGAATATAAAGCTACTTTCTTTTATGTTTGAATTTAACTCAGATGGAGGAGTCAGGGGTCCACACACACCTCAACTCATCTGAAGTCCCAGATGCTTAATGAAAATGTCTCTAGGAGAAGCTAACGTGCAACCCATCTCCAAAGTGGGGATTCCTCCAGGCAGAGTCTTGCTCCATCAGGTGGACACTCACTGCCCCTGCCTGGGGGGATCCTAGTGTCTGAGGTGGGATCAGCGCTAGACCTGTGCACAGGAGGCCTGGGAACGGTACAGGCTGTTACAGAGGCTGATTCCACAGGTCAGCCCGGCAGCTGGTGTGATCAGACTGTTACACTGGGAATCACTGTCTTGCTTTAATGGGAAGATAAAGAACTTTTACTTTCTTACCAGGTCAAGAGCAGAAATTCCAGTCTTTGCATTGCTATCCAAGAAATAAGCCTCAAATTGACCCCCCAATACAGTCAACGCCAGGTCATCTTGCATGTAAACACACCGCAGGCCGGAAAGCAGGCGTTAGGAAGGCACATCTTACACTCTCACGAGACACCTCCATACTAGTGGGAGCAAAGTGCCAGGACCGTGCCGGGGGCAGGCCAGAGGCACAGCGAGCGCTTCCTTCCCACAGCTGCACAGGGTCCACTGACCCTGACCCCAGTCGCGGTCCTCTGAGGCACAGAATGAATCTGAAGCGCCTGCTGTGGGATTCAAATACACCCAAACCAACCTCTGTCCATCCAGACACAGGGCACAGCTGCCTTCTATGTTTGGAAAATCATGATCCTGACAGGGGACTTACACCAAATTGAGTTGGGTTTTCCGTTAACTGGCACCTGCTTCCACTTTCTGGATGAATGGAAGGTGGTTAAAATTCAAATTGTCTTCAGCCTTCTGTCATCATTAAGGCATATGGTGCCCAAACCCACAGCGTTTTTCAAATAGACATCGTTTGAATCTAGGATGATTTTTTTCCCATTTGTATCCATCTAGTCCAATTAGGAACAGCTGACTCGTTTCTAGAAGGCTTTTTGGCAATTACTCATCAACCATGTGTTGAAATAAACAATACTACTAAGCTGAATCAAATGTATGTGAGAAATACAGAATGCTATCTTTTTTCTTTACTATTATTCCTGGAAAGAAACTGTTGTTTTAACAAAACATGGTCTTATACCTTTAGCATGAATTTAAAGTAATGGTTAAGAGAGAAAGCTTTGGAGTTAGGGTGCCTGGGTTCGCCCACCAGCTCTACCACCTACCTACAAGCTGCAGGACCTTGGGCAAGTTACTTCTATTTCATTCATATATGTGCACACGCACACACACACACACACACACACGGACACACACACATACATACAGAGCTGGGGTGGTTGAAAGACCTAAATAAGACAGTAAAGATTTAAGCCTTGTGACTAACACACAGTAAGCGCTCCATACGCCTTAAATTTATGGAAGGTGTGCTAGGACAGCTAAGTTGAGTAACCTAGGGCCCCTAAATAGAGAGGAGTAAACATGCATGTACTTCCTGATTCTATTTTCTTTATAGAGACAACACGACATAAAAGATTTTCTTCTTTGTAGTACATGAGCCAACATAGGGTCTTGGTGGTTTTCTTTTACATCTTAAAATCTAGTACTGTAGTTTAAAAAGTCAGCCATATCTGTTGCTTAAGAATGAAAAGTGCCCCATGATTAATTTATTCTTACTGAAGGAAAAGGATCATCCAGATCCTGAGTTATTAATTTCTGGGTAGAAAAATCTTACATAAGAAATAAATTTTAAAAAACTTTATATTAGTACAAAGATTATATCAAGAAGGGATTATATTTCTGAAAACGTATATTAAGTAAGAAATTAGGAACTTCTACATTTATAAAGTGCCTCTGTTAATATGATTTGTTCTCCACAATGATTTTATTTCCACATGTACTAGTTCAAACGCTACATGACCATCAGATTCCTTGACGCAAACCTCAGAGAAGCAAGCTGAGCAGATGACACTGCTCCATAAGCTCATAGAGGAAAGGTAAAGAAAACTCAGACCAGTGAGCAAATTTAGCCTGGATTGTGTCCTAGACATATAAATCTGAAATTAATTCTAGAAAGAAAGGACTGTTACCCTCAGGCAACTAAAACAAGAAGCTTAGGTTTCTGAGTGAATAAACAACCTTCAAACGTGATATAATCAGGTTGATACATTGCCAACCAATTGCCAGATTCAGCACATATTTATTGCCTTTCTACTGGAGGACGTCTGCCAGAGTGCTGCCCTCATTAGCCACCCTAACTATAATCTATACATTTATTAATTTCTGCAAATTAATCAGCATTCAGATGATAATTCACTCATGGATAGTTTTCTCAACATAAACCCCACTGCAGTTGGACGTCTTTCTGGAGTGAGTCGTGGTCCAGGCTCTTCTCCAACCTCCTCAGTCCCAGACCGGGCTCTGGGGGTCAGAAAGTCTCTGCAACTAAGGGTCATTAGCAAAATCCCTAAGAGCATCTTAGGGTGACCAACTCATCCTGGTTTGACTGGGGCTGTCCTGGATATAGCATTGGAGGTCCTGTGTCCCAGGAAACCCTCAGTGCCAGGCAAACGGAGTCATCCACACCCTTAGTCTCTTCTGTGAATGTCTGCTTGATGCTTGCTCTCTTGCTTTAAGGCCATCTAAGAACTGGCTTCTCTACAACCTTCCCAAGGGAAGCAGCATCTTCTCATCTCCTTATAGATCAGGCTGGGGTAGTTTTTGTTATCGCCTGGCTCAGCTTTGACTCCTCTTTCTGCCACCTCACTTCCAACCTGTTTTGTACACCTTCCCTCCTGGTACTCCAGTCCAAGCAGCCTCATGCTATCAGATGTGGACCCTCCTCAGGGGCCCTGGATTCTATTCCTTCTAGCCTTCTCAAGGACCTCAATTCTGCAATGATCCTCATTTGTCCTCCATTTCTCTTTCTAGTGGCTTATTTTCAAGAGCAACTCACCATGCTTTAGTACCTCTTAAAACAAACATACCCCCCACCACCAGCAAACCCACACCTGTTCCCTGACCCCACACCTCCCTCCAGCTACCACTCCAATCCTGATTGCCCTTCTCTGCTAAACTTCTCAATCCACGTGTGTGACGCACTTTTCTACTTTCTCACCTCCCACTTCTCCTTTATGCATTCCCCCCTCCCCCACTACCTCACTCCTCTGAGATGCCGATGTCAAGGTAACTAATGACCTCCATATTGCCAGATCCAATGACGCTTCTCAGTGCTCATCTTTCTTGACCTCCAAGCAGCTCTTACCACTCTTGGCTTGCCACTCTTTTCTTCCTAATACAATTCTATATCTATATTATCCTATTTTGATTATCTGCAGAACGCTTAGGACAACCAGTCAAGACTTTCTGATTATTTCTTTTTCTGTCCATTAGAAGGTAAAATCTCCAAGAGCAGAACTGAGGCAAGTTAGTATAGGGAAAAGGGAAGACAAGCCACAGCTGGTACCTGGCAGAGAACATGGCCGTGAGACCCCACCCAGAAACTCTGAGGGGAAAGCTGCGACTAAAATCAAAGCCGGAAAGACCCCGCTGAGACCTGGACCACAAAGTCCCATTTGAACTCTTTCTAGGTCAAAGGGAAGTCCCAGATAATTCCAAACAAAAGGCCTTACCATTGGCTCCCTGAGACCTAACAGGTGGGGCAACCAATCTGAACAGCAAACAGCTCGGGATCCTCCCCAACTTCAGGAAAGGGGAGGGGGAAAGGCTTTAAAAGGCCTAACCTGGGGCTCCATGTGCGTGTCTCAACCTGTAGCACGCCCGCAACCCATGTCTCAGGTTGTGGACTTATCTCTTTTATTGTTTCTGAAGAAACTCTTTACTCCCTTCCTACCCTAGGGTGTGTCCTTAAGTTCTTTTATGTGACATAAGCCAAGAACCTAGAAGCCCAGAACCCAGGGCATTCTGCTGATAGGACCCTGTCTGTGTTGTTGACTCCCACATACCCAGATCCTAGAAATGGCTCCAGTACACCAGAGGGGTTCAATCAATACTTATTAACTGAAGATAACATTCTTAATAGGCTGACAATCTTCATACAATATGATATCAGCAATACGGTCATCTGTTCCTAACTACCAACTCCTTTTGCAAAATCTTCTGGGACAGCCATGACCTCTTTGAACCCCTTCAGCAGTGCTAGAATCTCAGTTCTGCTATATAAAAATGTAAAATCATTAGTAAAGAAGGTGAGTCAGGTTGGAAATAGAAATGGGATATAAGGACGATGGCAGAGCAGAAAGAGAAGTGTTTGGAATAAAACACTTGAGGAAGTTGAGGAAACCAGAGGAGAATAAATGGTCTGTAGCATTTTTCTGGGGTGAGGGGCGGGGGGGTGGGGCGGGGAACACCACAGAGTCTGTGAAGACTGGCCTTGTGACCTGGCTACCAAGCATTACATGGCACTGCTGGGGGTGGGGGTGGGGGTAGGGGCTAAGGTTAAATAAGGTCATTTAAGTTTTTTCCATCTCAAAACATTTTGGGACCACAGCAAACCTGAAAAGTGGGAAGAAATGACAGGGTCATAAAATCAGAAAGGCACTGGCCACTCAAACAGATGACCAGACCTACCAAAAGGCCCCTGAAGATGCCCATTATCTGCAACAAAGCAAAACAAAATTTCAAATACCTCACTAGAACCATGGGGGAGAGATGTTGGAATTGTTTTATAAGCAGGGGATGAGAAATGGAAATAGCATATAGGGTAGTCATTATTACCAAATTACAATACACAAAATGCCAATGGCATGGATAGTCTCTATATTTAGAGCACAGTCTTTATTTTAGTTAAATAAGGGCTTTCACTGGTAACTGTTTCCGAGTAATTTTCTCTCTAGGTCTTAAGGTCCTCAGTCATAAATTCTCCCACCCTCTTTTTAGTTTTTGTGTTTAGAAAAGGACTAATCCTCATTTTTCCATGAGTCTTCTGTTTTAGGCTATAATCATATGAGAAAAGAGCTCCCATATGCTTAACTTGTTTTGTGCAGAACTCAACAGATAGATGCTTAATATAGACACAAGGTGATGATGGCAAATGAAGTAGGTAATTATGTCACCACATTATTTTGTACACTATTCTACCTAATTATGGTGAAGTCTGAAAGCAACAAGTATAACGGGAAGTTGACTTAATTATGCCACAAAGCATAACCCTACACGTCTATCGTATCTATAAAAGCCAAAAAGAATGTATTCCTCTTGATGGAAGACTGATCATAATCAGAAAACAGGCCCAACACAGCTGTCTAACACCCACAGCAAATTGCAAATGACAAGGCATGGAAATTCTGATGCTGGCTAGGAATAGGTTTCAGGGATTACTTCTAAAGTAAAACAAGTATTAATGGGGTGAAAGACCTGGGTGGGGAGAAGAAAAGTAGGGAGGATCTGAACCCCTTTGGAAGGAATCCTGTCAAAGTCAAAGGACTTAACCATCTGCATTTACTTAGCCTGACAAAGGAGACGCTTCAAGAGCTCCACAAAGAATCCTCCTTCAGCAGTGTGGGGGTGGGAAGGCAAGAGAGGCCGGGTGGAGGGGCTGCAACTCAGGGTGAAGGGAATGCAAAAAAGAACCAAAAGAAAGTTTAAAACTTTGGAAATTGCATCAAGTTTTAGTTCAGTTGGCAAAGCAGTTAAATTTAGAAATGTTGGCAGGCATCTGGGGTAATGGTAACAAATTAAGACTAGCTCATCTATTGAGAGCATATGGGATACTTTATACATAAAAGGACTTTGCAATTTTGGTTTTATTATTCTTCATTGGAATTCAAGCCCTTATATGCAGTCCTGTTTCTTAACACAGAGGGGCTTCTCACACGTGGTTTTTACTCAACAGACTCTCGTAACTGTAGAGTGCCCTCAATTAGGGGCGGCATACCCTGAAACCAAAATCCCACAATATTTACCACAAATTTCAAAGTTGTGATTTGTGTTTTCCCATAATAGTCAAGGTCAATTTCTTTCTCAAAAAATCATATGCATAGTCAGGAGAATAATTTCAGTGGAACTCCAGTGAGTTGAAGAAGCTTCTACCTAACTTATTAGAAAGGGGATAACAATACCACAGCTCAAGAATTTTCTGGAACCATTTTCTGGGATTTACTTTAAGATATTTAAGACATATTTGGCAACAGTGGTTTATTACTTAAGAAAAGAAAAGTCATTTGCAATTCAGCTTGCTGATTTAGGTGAATAATATTATCAATGGTCAGCAAATAAAATATGACTAAAAATAAAGTCATTGCTTCTGTGGCAATTTGATATTATTTATGATTTCCAAAAAGAGATATAGATTATGTTTGTAAACTGCTCTGTTCCTCTGGGCGTGATACGCTTTGATTGATTTTAATTCAAAGGCTTTACGTTTGCTTGATTAAATCATGATTAGGGCTTTGATTCGACCGCGTCATTAGGGTGTGCAGGGTTGAGGCCCTGCTCCCTTGGTGGGCTCTATAAATGGACGCTCAGTCAAGAACAGAGTAGTCAATACACAGGAGAAGATACACGGAGGAAGAGAGACAGCTCCATAGACACTGAGAGGCCCAGGGAAGAGAGACGAGCCATTCGCCTGATAGTTTACAGCTGACCTTGTGAAGAGATCAGAGCAACTGAGCCCCGGGAAGAGAGCTGAGCCCTATGCCAGCCTACAGCTGAGATTGGAAGAAGCTGGACCCACGGAGCCTTAAGAGGGAAGAGGAAGACGTCACTCGCCATCTTGCTTCAACACATGACTTTGGGTAAGAAAATACCTCTTATGGCATCTTGAGTTGGATTCTTTAGGGCCTTGTGACTGTAAACTTTTACCTCATATAAATACCCTTTATAAAAACCAACAGAGGGAAGCGGCTGTGGCTCAATCAGTAGGGCTCCCGTTTACCATATGGGAGGCCCCGGGTTCGGTTCCCGGGGCCTCCTGGTGAAGGCAAGCCCGCCCGCACGGCGCGGTGGGCAGACCCGGCGAGCACAAGCAGCAAGGGGGGATAAATGAATAAATAAATAAAATCTTTAAAAAAAAAAAAAAAAAAACCAACAGAGTTCTGGTACTTTGCATCAGCACCCCTTTGGCTGACTAATACAGCTTCTATCATTCAAAAGGGGATGTTTAAGTGTTTTAAGGAATGGCAGCATCTGTAAGTTAAGTGTGTGGCGTTCTAGGGTGGCAATTTTGAAGAAAGAAATTAATTTGCATGCATAAGCGTGTGTAAATGAATTGGACTCATTACAGTCTCATCTGCCAAGACTCAACACAGCCTTTTTATATGCAGTGGTCCTTCATGTCAAAGCATATGTAGATCGAGACAGCAACCTGACTCTTTGTGCACAGAAGTTCAATAACTTCACTTCAATCCTTTCCCACAACAGGACAAGTATGGTAATATTACAATTTTTATGACCTTCAACTTGTGCTCTACAGCAGAAGAAATAACAAAACAAAACAAAAATCCTCACAAAAGTATAGAATCCTAAAGAACTAAATTTAAAAAATTTTGGCAGACAGTAGTTTTGTATTTGTTTTTATATTCTATTAGTTTTAGGGGGGAAAAAACCCACCCAGAGATGAAGAGATTGGAAATTTGATGGATCAGCGTACGGGGATTAAACAAGAGGCACTCGTATAAATATAAAATCCATACCTGACAGCTCTCTACGTGACTGTCAAACTGAAAAGTACCTAATTATGAGTTATAAAAGAAGTGTAAGCTGTTTTACTCTGCACAATCAAATAAGCAGGATAAATTGGTTCTACCAATGAGGATAAGGAACGGCATAGAGCTCACGGCAAACTAACAGATTCCTGTTAGGTAAGAAAAAGACTCTGTGGGTAGAAATTCTTAATGCTAAATTTCAAAAGGTAGCTTGTTATCAACTACCTCATAAAGGCAAGTGGTTTAGGCTACATAAGGCTCCTGAGTTCGGGCAGCTACAAAATAGGCCACGTGATTACAATGGCAGACCTCAGCTGTGCATAGGAGGCCATTTTACTTCTGTCTAAAGCAGTGCATCCTAACTGGGGGAGTTTTGCCTCTCCCCCCACCCCCAAGGGGACCCTAGGCAATGTCTGGGCACATTTTTGATGGTCACAATGAGAGCATGGGTACTTCTGGCCTCAGAGGCCAGGCATGCTGCTCAACATCCTCCAATGCACAGAACAGCCCCCACCAAAAGTGGACAGCCCCAAAGGTCAGCAGTGCTGAGGCCGAGGACCCCTGGTATAGACTTTTCCAGTTTACAAATGTGTTTGCATGCATTTTGTTATTTCACCTGATTGTCACAACTCAGTGAGGTAAGCAGCAGGTCCCAGAGCCTCATTCTACAGGTAAATAAAATGTGGCCTGCTCAAGGTCACTGCAGAGCTCAACCAACGTTTTGATCTTTGGACAAGCCGTCCGTGATGACAGGTTTTCTCACTGGGGTGCGATGGGGAGTAGAGTTTTTGGTAACAAGATGTACTGTCTCAAGTCCATAAGAAAGAGGAAATGCCATACACATATATAAGCAAACACAAAAAGGGTAACGTTAAAAATAAATGCTTCCTAGATCGGTTTGAGAGTCCACAAGGCAAGGCAAGGCAAGGAATTGAATTCGTTTTGTTGGGTAAAGAGTTTCTGGAACAGGAAATCTCTCTCCTGGCACCATGTGGAGAAGAGACCATGGCACAGTACCCTGCAAATCTCAGTTAGATTAATCACTTCTTTCTCAGCACTCTGCTTCCACCTTGTATTAGTGCCTACTGTGTTCTCTCTTGTTCTGTGGTTTGATGCTGAGTCTGCCTTCCACACACTCTATTCCAGCTTGGTTATAAGTTCCAGGACAGGGACCATGTCCTGACTTTATCTGTATGCCCTCCAAGAATCTAGAACTGCATCCTATTTTAATACCTACTGAATGAATATCTACTGAATTGAACATTTATTGAAAGAAGAAAAAAAGCTAAAGACCACTCAATACTTCAGAAAAGGAAATTGTGATAAAAACAGCATTGGTTTAAAATATTAATGTCAAAGCAAGAAAGCAAACAAACAAAAAACTAGCTGATAACACACCTTGGAATTTTCTTTCTCTGAGCACACTCAAATTCTAACCAGTGCTCAAAATCCAGCCCAGATTCTATCTCTTCCATGGAGCCTGCTCTCGGCATCTCAGAAAATCCTTTCCTGTAGGAAACTCTGTAGAGTTTACAACCAGTATCACATGGAAACTCAGTTTCTAACTGACTTAGAACTTAGCAACTGAGTAACTCTCTCAGGGTTCATGACTCTACATTCTCACCCCAGATAGACTGGAGCCCACCTGCAGGAAGTTCTAAGTCTTCTACTTCTACTGTAAAGCCCTGCTGTGCCCGCCATCTATTCAAGATATCCGAAGCAACAGTGAGGTGATTGAGAGAAAGCTTACGGCACCTAAGGAGGAAATCTAATGAAAACTCTGTCATCCTAATTTCCCCAAATTTGATAATGAGGATTGTGATGATAGAATGACGACAATGATGATGATGATGGAAGGCTAACACTTACTGAGCACTTCTCAGGCCTTAAGTCATTTAGACCTTCCTACCTTATGGGGGACCCCCATTTTACAGATGAGGAAACTGAGATACCAAGAGGTTATATAACTTACCCAAGTTTACAAAGCTAGGAAGTGGTAGCTCTCGACTACCTCTGTAATAAAAATAACAGCTAATATTTAATGAGACTTTTGTCCAAGGTACTGTAATAAGTACACGACATGATTTAACATTTTTCAAACCTCATAGAAATCTTAACCCCACCCCCACCCACCATTTTATAGAAGAGAAAACTGAAAATCAGCAAGGCTAAGCATCTTGTCTAAGATGACACGAGCAATGAGGCAGAGTTGTCGTCTGAGCCCAGAACCTGCAGTGGGGGTCCCTGCTCTGAACTGCTACACTGCAGAGCCACTTCTATCTGAACTCTTAACATGACGCACCTTCACCCATTCCTCAGCCCTAGGCATGATAAAAATGGCCGGGGGGAGAGAGTAGGCTCTGTGCCCAGAAAGACAAAAATAATCAGAATTCATGTGACAGATATTTACTTTAAATATTCCTGATTTTATACACAATTACTTGTTACCCAAATCTCTGTCAACTAGAGGGAAACAGTAGGCTAGCAATCACTTTAGTTTGCAAGATTAAGCAAGGTGGATTTAGGGCAAATCCCACGAAATGAATAGAGGGTTTGAATTATAATGTATGAACTATTCCAAAAGGTGGCATGGGCTGAACAAGTACAAAGGAAGGTGTGTTAGTCTGCCAGGCTGCCAAAATGCAGATACCATAAATGGGTTGGCTTTTGCAATGGGAATTTATTAGCTCACAAGCTTATAGTTCTGAGGTGGAGAAAAATTTCCAAATCAAGGCATCACTAGGTAATGCTTTCTTCCCAAAGACCAGTTGCTGGTGATCCTAGACTCCTCTGTGACATCCCAAGCCATGTGGCGGTGTCTGCTGGTCTCTTCCTTCTCTTCTGGGTTTCATTGCTTTCAGCTTCTGGCTCCCATGGCTTTCTCTCTCTCTTTGTCTGAATTTCATTCTCTTATAAAGGACTCCAGTAAGAAGATTAAGACCTACCCTGGGCCATGCCTTACTGATATAACCTAATCAAAAGGCCCTACTTACAATAGGTTTATACCCACAGGAATGGATTTGCTTTAAGAACATGATTTTCAGGTGTCCATATAGCTTCAAACCATAATACTCCACCCTCTGGACCCCAAAATGACATGTTCTTTCCATATGTAAAATACATTCAATCCATCACAATATTCCAAAGTCTTAAATCCTTTTAGTAACAATATTAAGTACAGAGTCTCATCAAAATTGGTTATAGGTATGATCTGTCCTGGGGCAAAATTCCCCTCCAGCTGTGGACCTGTGAAATTCATAAAACAAGTTACCACTTCCAATATACAAAGGAGGGGCAGTCATAGGATACACATTCCCATTTCCATAGGGAAAAATTGGAAGGAAAACAGGGGTCGCAGTTCCCAAACAGTTCCGAAACCTTGCAGGGCATACTCCACTAGGTTTCAAGGTCTGAAAGTCACCTATGGAATGATGTCTTGTCCTCTGGGCCAGATGGAGTGGCAGCCCACCCTTTCCAAGTGTTGTGTAGCAGCAAAGCTCGTGGCTCCCCCTTCATCAAGCACTGGGATGGCGGCCAGCCACCTGAAAGCCCCTGGAAGAAGCACAGCCCTGAGGACACCATGATTTTGGACTTCTAGCTTCCAGAACTGTGAGAGAAAAAACAACTCTCATTTTATGCCACTCTGTTGTTGGTAATTCATTAGGAAACTAATTCAGGCACAAAGGGGAACTGACAGAAATCTGGAGTGCTAGAGCAATGCAGGTCAGTAATGTTACTAGCAGAAAAGCTGGACAAAGTAGGGAAAGGGAGGCAAATAATGAACTAAGAAAATTAAGGTCATTAAAGGATTCATTAAAATCCATGCACAATCTGCTGGAGAAACAGCAACCTACACTAAATCATTTTAGAGACATTAATGTAATACTAATAACCACAACTGCAGACAGCAGCATGGTTTGCCAAAGCACCTGCCTCTAGGTAGGACCACAGTTTCCACCTCGGGATAAGATTCACTCGGCAGGTATTTAGCAAGTGCCCCTGCAGACCAGGCACTGCTCTAGGAGCTGGGGCTGCAGCAGTGAACGAAGACACAGTCCGCAGCCCTGATGGAGACTGAGCTCTAGAGGAAGAGACGGAAGCTAAACAAAACATGTGGTACATGAGGAAGGGATAAAGAGGCTTGGAGTATAAGTGGAGAAGGCGAGCAGGGTGTGCTGGAGGGCTCACTCCACACAGGGAGGTCAGGAAAGGCCTCAGCACTGAGATGGTACATTTGAGCAAAGGCCTGAAGGAGACGTGAGAACAAGCCATGAGGGTATGTGGAGGAAAAGCATCCTGGGAAGAGGATCTGCCAGTGCAAAGGCCTTGAGGCTGGAGCGAGACTGAGCACAGGAGGAAGAGAGCAAGGCCAGTGTGTCTGAGGAGCAGACGTGGGCAGAGGGCTGGGGGAGGCTGGGGGCCTCCCAGGCCCTGTGAGGACCGAGGCTTTATTCTAAGGAGGATGGGAGCCAATGGAAGGTCTGGTTTGGCTGAACAGGACCATGGCATTTCCATGAGATGAGCCTTCTGCCAGGGCAGGGCAGGAAGACCAGTTAGCAACGACTGACACACCAGGCACAGGGCGATGGTGGTTTGGACCAGGGGGCAGCAGTGGGCACAGTGATAACCAGCCAGACTCTCCTTGGCCTTTTTTTCATTTTTTTAGGAGGTACCGGGGATTGAACCTGGGGCCTCATAGATGCTAAGCAGGCGCTCAACCACTGAGCTAGACCTGCTCCCCTCTTCTTGTCTTTTGAAGGTAGGAACACACAGGATTTGCAGATGAAGTGGATGTGGGGTGTGAAAGAAAGAGGGCAGCTTTCAGTTTTTGCCCGAGTGACTTGGAAGGACAGTTTCCGTGAACTATGATGAAAACTGAGGATGGTTTGGGTTTGGGGACAGGAGATCAAGAGAGTTTTAGACATTCAAGATTAAAATGTCGTATTAGTTTTCTAGCACTAACAAATCACCACACACTGGGCAGCTAAAAACAACATTCATTTATGAGCTCACAGGTCTGTAGATCAGCAGTCTGGGCACAGCTCAGTGGAGTTCTCTGTGCAGGGTTTCACATGGCCAAAGCCAAGGTGTCGACAGGGACTGTGGCCTCAGCGAGGCTCGGGGTCCTCCTCCAAGACCATTCAGGTTACTGGCAGAATCCATTTCCTGGCAGGTACAAGACTGAAGTCCCTGCTTTCTTGCTGGCTGTTCCCTGGGGGCTGTTGTCAGCTCTCAGAGGCCACCCTCATTCCTTGCCGTATGCCCCCTCCATCTTCAGTGCCAGCAATGGAGAATCCCCATTCCACTGAATTCCCCTTGAATTTGGACTTGCTCGTGCCAAGAGGAGCCCCATCCCTTCTAAGGGCTCAGTTGTTTAGGTCAGGCCCACTGAAGAGATTCTCCCTTTCTTAAAGTCAGCTGATTTGGGGCTATAATCACTTCTGCAAAATCCCCTCACAGCAGCACCTAGCTTAGTGTTTATCTGAATAATTGAGAAAAGGTGTGTGTACATGGGATGGGTGGGGGGATCTTGAGGTCATCCTAGAATTCTGCTGCCACAGAGATCTATGGAAGTGTTGAAGAGGCAGGGGACGTGTGATTCTGGCGTTCTGGAGCAAGGCCAAGTCTAGTGGCATGAGTTGGGGAGTCATCAGTGAATTAAAGTCAGGAGCTTTTTGGGGATCACCGAATGGGTGTGAAGCAGTTGGGAAGATGACAAGAAACCAGCAAAGGGGACCACACACAGTTTTTAAGCTTTTCACTGAGGTTGGTCCATGACCCATGTTGATGTTTAATCTCCTGCCCTGTTGGGACATTTTCATTTTTCCAACAGTGCACTGTTTTCCCATTCTTTCCTCCATTAAATCCTTGCATATAAGGAATTCCTCACAGTTATCATTCTCCGAGGAAAAGTTATGAAGCTGCTCTCATCTGTTGACAAGTTTCCTCAGAGGCTCCACTTTTCCTGCTTAAAATCGTGTCCCTTTTCTTCAGCTCCTATCTAGTCACGTAAATCCCACCCACTAAAACTTGCTTCCCCTTGGCCGGATCCCGTACATCTGGGGGAGGGGGATGGGGTGGCAAGCTGGGTCTGCTGTGACCGCCCACAGCCCAGGACAGAGGAGTGGCTCCTGGAACCTGCAGGAGCAGGCGAGCAGGTGGGAAGGAGCCTGGGGCTGGCCGCGCCCTGTGGGGGCATAAGGCTGCTCGTTTTGGCAGGTGCGAGAAGGAGGCACACCCTTCTGCTGGCAAAGAGAAAAGGGCCCGGGCTGTGAGAAGGGAACAAGTGGAAAGGCAGAAGGCTGAACAGCTGAAAACACTCACCCCCCTCCTCGGTACCAGAGCCTCCCTAATTGACAGGATAAGGAATGAATACACACATGTGTGTATGTATATTTTTTCTGAATTATCTTGGCAGATAGATTTGTCCAGAAGAAAAAAATGGCACAAAACACTCCCCTGAGGCCAGTGTTATTGCAGGTGCATGACAGGTTTTAAAGCCTCAACGCGAGAGCATCGTCCGAGGGGCTGGGCAAGCAGGGGTCACAGCACAACCATGGTCTCTGCAGGGCCCAGGACCTCCCGAGTAGAGGCAGCAGCCTGGGGGGGTGGGGGGTGGCTGAGCATGCCACAGCAGCAGCAACCCAGCACCGCAATCCTCCAGCCCAGAGACCCGCCAAGCCAGCTGAATCAGGACCCGCTGCTGGCAGTGCCCCCTGCTCGCTCGGCTCTTCTGCGCTCCAGGACACTCTCCCAAAGACAGCTCCTCAGTGAGGAAAGCCCTCCCTAAAGCAGCAAGAACTGAAGCTGACTTTACCGTGGTCATCCAGTTCTACCTACTTTTATCTGTAACACAAGAAGATCTAGATTTCAAGAGACCAGGTGCCAGGAGCTGCTCCGGGCTGTGTCTTTGCCCCCAACGCGTTTCCTCCTGCTGGCCGCCAAGCCCTGGGCGAAACACCTCTCCTGTGCTCTTGACAACTAAACACAGGAGCATTAAAGTCATTTGCTCAGCCTCATTATAGCTAAATCAAAGTAGGCCAAGTGTCCCACCACAGGTATTCTTCCAAGTTCCAACCATGTGAAATGAACTGATTAGGAGCTAAGGCCACACAAGGACTGGTCAGATTAAACTGGCATTGTGGTGAACCCCAACAAAGCTTGAGCCATGTGCATACCGCTTTTCTCCCTCCACCCTGATCCCATGCTCGCAGGCTTCCAGAACTCACCAGACAGGTAAGCAAACCGCTTCTTCAGCTGGTCTTTAATGTCAGCAGCATAGAGTGGAACAATGTCCTGGTGCATGATTTCATCTGTGAAGAAAGAGCAAACAGACACACATGCTGTCATTTAATGGAAACTTTGCCTCATGCTCCATAAAATGCCAAGTCTGGATTAGCCACACACGGAGCTGTGCACATCACAAACACCTCAGGGTATGAGTGGTCACGTGTTTGGAAAAAGGAATTTCGGTTTCCAATACATGGAAACCTTTGTTTCTCAGAGGACATAAATTTGTGTGCTGAATGATTCATCATTACTTTTTAAACTGTGGTGTAAGAGGCAGAGAAAGACAAAAAAGAGAGAGACAGAGAGTCAGGCAGACACAGGCAGGCAGAAAGAAGCAGACAAATAGGGAAGCTACGGTAAATAGTGAAAAGGGCTAGGATCCTGCGAAGGACTGACTCATAAGATAAATACTTAGTGAACAGCATTTAGAAAACTTTTCTTGGTCTCATGAGTCTCCATCCACATTTTGGAAATCGTCCCGGCTGCTCTTGGGGCTCTCATGTGTTAAATATGCAGTGAGTTGCCAGTCAATGAGGAAAATCTGGCAAATGTAATGGGTCCCTATCATCTGAAAATATACATCAGGGAAGACTCAGGGGTCTGCACCATCCTTTTGGCCTCAGCATTTGCCTGATACTGACACGGCAGGATGGCAACATCAGATATAAATGTTATGTATGCAAGTCCCTAAACTCGATGACTAGAAAGACGGTTTTTAGCAATCTGTATGTTAGAAGTGTCTAGATCAGGAGTCTGGGAATAAACTGGTAGCACCTCAAACCATACCATGAAGGAATCAAACAGAAGCAAGAAAGTTTTGCAAGACTTCTAGGGGAAAAACTATATAGAATCACCCAAAGATTTTTGGTCACTCTGCAATAGGAAAGTCAGGACTTGGGCAGGTATACCAGGAAGCTTGATGCATTCTATGGGTCATTAGAGACTTCTGCATTTCAGAATCAATTCCAGACTATCATACACGATACCCAGATAATGCTTTTATGTTGCCGGGTTCCAGCTGTGCAGCAAATTTTACAGTCTCGAACGTTAACACAATTTCTCTATAAAAGACATGTTATGGCTCATGACTCATGTTAATTATTGATAACTTGTAAATGGCTTACAAGTTCAAGTCTTCTACACCCAGTTTAAGACCCAGGCCATGTACAGCCCGAAGATACAGCTCATGGAGATCTTTAAACCTGAAGAATTTCAATAGATGCAGCAAAATATCTATATGGCATCAGCCTTAAATCCTACCCTTCCCGTCTTGCAATAAGCAAGTGTAAACAGGGTGACACAATTAAAACACACAAATGGAGTCCCTACAGATCCCTAGATTATGTGTCGACTGTGGAATTGCCAATCACCACGATTGGCTTATCCTTCAATTCTGAAGACTACTCTTGTGTTGACTGGGCACTCTGGAGCTAAACAGAGCATCAGTGCCATTTAGAGAGGAGTCAAGGACATAAATGATACTTAAAATTCATCAAATTAAAAAAATCAGTAACGACTGCTGAGTCTCATACGGATACTTCAATAGCATGGAAATCCATTTTCCAAAATGTAATGAAATATCTCTGCAATGGCTTTCTTTTGTGGGAGAACAACAGGGTTAGAAATAGAAGCTCCAAGAAAACTTGAAGCAATTAAAAACAATTCCAGACTTACGGGAAGATGGCGGGCTAGTAAGACATGGGAATCTCTTCTCCAGAAAAATAGCTAGAGAACAGGCTGAAACAGCCCCAAAATAGATCTTCTAGGGTTTAGGACAGCAGGTGAAGGCTGCACACCACCCAGAAGAGAGAGGGACAAAAGAGGGAAATCGCGACGACAGAACCATGAGTTGGAACCAGCGGCGGCTGCTGCTGCCAGCACCCTCTCCCACACTCTTTAGAATTCTCGGGCCTCTGGGCCTGCCACTACAGACAAAGGGGGTTCCAGGGATCTACCACTCCTGGAAAAGGGAGAGAGAGAGGGACACTGCCTTAGGCTGACTCAGGTTCTGACCAGCAAATTTGGGCTGCTGAGCCCCACGGACCCTTCCACACGGTGGTTTGCCCTGGGAGCCTAGGAAGGACTGGAGAAATCTGACACTCACAACCTCCTTCTCTTATAGCCTGGACTAATTGTTGAGGACTCCACAGGAGAGGGGAGAGAGAGCCTGGGGCTGACCCTGCTTTTTGACAGGTTTGGTCTGCCCAGTCGGGAGAGCCCTTCCAGGCCGGGTGGGGCTGTGCCATTGTTTGCCTTGGAGCCTGCAAGGGGTTAAAGATATACAAACCTCCCAATCCCCTCCTCTACTAACAGGGACTGATTGTTGAGGATTCAGAAGGGAAAGGAAATACTTCCTAGCTGGGAAAAGGGGGGCACTACCAGAGAAGACTGGAGAACTGTCTCAGAAAGTTTGAATTACAAGGCTCTTAGCCCCCAGACAGGAAGCTCTACCACATTGATCTGGTCTGTGTCACAACAAATACACTCTGACCAGGCACTGAATTGAGAGCTGCCAATGAGCGCCATCTCCTGGCAGACCAAGGAAGTGCACATAAGAAAATAAAATAGGAGAGGCTTTTCCAGGACTCTATAGCCTCCCTGCCCAAGACCCTGGGAAACGACTTTACAACCAATTACTGGGCCAGTGCCCAGTTTTGAGCAACCAGCAGGACAATCCTAACAATCAAGGTTGAGCCAAAAATCAAAGAGCTGTGGTAATGCAGAGCCTCCTGACACTAAAACCCTATAAAAGAGAAAGAGATAGAGCATCTAAGTAAAATACAACCAAACCATTTGCCTAAACACCAGCAAAAAATTATGAGCCATACTAAGAAAATAGAAGACATGGTTCAAGGAAAGGAATATATCAAATTCCCAGAAGAGATGCCAAATTTGAGAGAACTAATCAGTGAGATGAGCACAAATTTCCAAAATTGAATTAATGAGATGAAAGACAATATAGTTAAAGAGATAAATGACATCAAGAAGACATTGAGTGAATGCAAAGAAGAATTTAAAATCCTGAACAGAAAAGTAATGGAGTTCATGGGAATGAAAGACACAATAGGTGAAGTCAAAAACACATTTGAGGCATATAACAGCAGACTCAAAATGATAGAAGAAAGAATAAGTGATACTGAAGACAGAGCAGCTAAAATTGAAGAGAGAAAAGAACAGAGAGAGAAAAGAATGGAAAAAATTGAGCAGGGGCTCAGAGAGTTGAATGACAACACAAAATGCAACAACATATGTGTCATGGAAGTTCCAGAAGGGGAAGAGAAAGGAAAAGGGGCAGAAAGAATATTTGAGGAAATAATAGCTGAAAATCTCCCAACTCTCACAAAAGAAATGAACTGACATGTCCAAGAAGCACACCGTACCCCAATCAGAATAAATCCAAATAGACCTATGCCAAGATACATACTATTCAGAATGTCAAACGTAAAAGATAAAGAGAAAATTCTCAGAGCAGCAAGAGAGAAGCAAACGATCACGTACAAGGGACGTCCAGTAAGACTTAGTGCAGATCTCTCTTCAGAAACCATGAAGGCGAGAAGACAGTGGTATGATACAATTAGGAAACTGAAAGAGAAAAACTGCCAGCTGAGAATTCTTTATCCAGCAAAACTGTCCTTCAAATATGAAGGTGAATATAAAGTATTCACAAACAAACAGAAACTAAGAGAGTTTGCAAAAAAAGAATCCACCTTTGCAGGAAATATTAAAGGAAGCCTTAGAACCTGAAAGAAAAAGACAGGAGAGAGAGGCTTGGAGGAGAGTATAGAAGAAAGAAAAGCAGAAAGGATAACCAAAAGAGTAAAAAGACAAAAACAAGATGACATATGAAAACCAAAGAATACAATGGAGGAAATAAATAGTGCATTTTCAGTAATATCATTGAATGTGAATGGATTAAATTCCCCAATCAAAAGATACAGGCTGACAGAATGGATAAAAGAACATGAGCCATCCATATGCTGCTTACAAGAAACTCACCTCAGACCCCGGGATACACACCGGCTGAAAGTAAAAGGTTGGAAAAATATACTCCACGCGAAAAGTAAACAGAAAAGTGCAGGGGTAGTTATACTAATATCAGACAAAACAGACTTTAAATGCAAAAAAGTGATAGATACGGAAGGCCATTATATATCAATAAAAGGGATGGTCCTCCAGGAAGATATAACAGTCATAAATATCTATGCACCTAACCAGGGTGCCCCAAAATATATGAGACAAACTCTGGCAAAACTGAAGGGAGAAATAGACATTTCTACAATAATCATTGGAGACTTCAACAGCCCTCTCACATCATTACATAGAACAACTAGACAGAAGATCTACAAGGAAACAGAGAACTTGAACAATATGATAAACAAGTTAGACCTAATAGACATATACAGAACATTACATCCAAACTCAGCGGGTTATACATTCTTCTCAAGTGCCCATGGATCTTTCTCCAGGATAGACCACATGTTAGGCCACAATTCAACTGTCAATAAATATAAAAAGATTGAAATTATACAAAGCACCTTCTCAGCTCATAATGGAATGAAACTAGAAATCAATTTAACAGACAGGAAAAAAGTAAATTTGCAAATGTGTGAAGATTGAACAACACACTCCTAAATATTCGGTGGGTCAAAGAAGAAATTGCAAGTGAATCAGTAAATACATTGAGACAAATGAAAATGAGATTACAACATATCAAAACTTATGGGATACAGCGAAAGCAGTCTTGAGAGGGAAATTTATAACCCTAAATCCCTATATTAAAAAACAAGAAAGAGCTAAACTCAAAGATTTAACTGAACAACTAGAGAAACTAGAAAAAGAACAGCAAACCAATCCCAAAGCAAGCAGAAGGAAAATAGAATAAAGATTAGAGCAGAAATAAATGAAAATGAGAACAGAAAAACAATAGAGAAAATCAACAAAACCAAAAGCTGGTTCTTTGAGAAGATCAATAAAATTGACAACCCCCTTGCTAGACTAACAAAGAAAAAAAGAGAGAAGATGCAAATAAATACAATCAGAAATGAAAGGGGGGAAATTACAAATGACCTCACAGAAATAAAAAGAATCATAAGAGGGTATTATGAGAAACTATATGCCAACAAACTAGACAACCTAGATGAAATGGACAAATTTCTAGAAACGCACAGCCAACCTACACTGACGTGACAAGAAATACAAAAACTTAACAAACCAATCACAATTATGGAGATTGAATCCATCATCAAAAATCTCCCAGCAAAGAAAAGTCCAGGACCAGATGGCTTCACAGGTGAATTCTACCAAGCATTTCAAAAAGAATTAACACCAACCTGTTTAAACTCTTCCAAAAAATTGAAGAGGAGGGAAAATTACCCAACACATTTTATGAAGCCAACATCACTCTAATACCAAAGCCAGATAAAGATTCCACAAGAGAAGAAAATTACAGACCAATCTCTCTCATGAACATAGATGCAAAAATTCTCAACAAAATACTTGCAAATCGAATCCAAAAACATATCAAAAGACTTATACATAACGACCAAGTGGGATTTATTCCTGGTATGCAAGGCTGGTTCAACATAAGAAAATCAATCAATGTAATATACCACATTAACAAACTGAAGGAAAAAACCCACATGATCATTTCAATCGATGCAGAAAAGACATTCGACAAAATCCAACATCCTTTTTTTTGATAAAAATTCTTCAAAAGATAGGAATAGAAAGAAAATTCCTCAATATGATAAAAGGCATATATGAAAAACCCACAGCCAGCATCATACTCAATGGGGAAAGGTTGAAAGCTTTCCCTCTACGATCAGGAATAAGACAAGGATGCCCACTGTCACCATTGTTATTCAATATTGTACTAGAAGTTCTAGCTAGGGCAATTAGGCAAGACAAAAAAATTAAAGGCATCCAAATAGGAAAAGAGAAAGTAAAACTCTCACTTTGCAGATGACATGATCCTGTACTTAGAAAATCCTGAAGTATCCATGACAAAGCTACTTGAACTAATAAATGAGTTCAGCAAAATGGCAGGATATAAGATCAACACGCAAAAAATCAGTAATGTTTTTGTACACTAGTACTGAACATCCTGAGGAGGAAAATTCCATTTTCAATAGCAACAAAAAGACTCAAATACCAAGGAGTTAATTTAACCAAAGAAGTACATGACCTATATGCAGAAAACTACAAAACAATGCTAAAAGAAATTTAAAAAGACCTAAACAAATGGAAAGACATTCCGTGTTCATGGATTGAAGAATAAATGTCATGAAGATGTCAATCTTGCCCAAACTGATTTATAGATTCAATGCAATACCTATCAAAATCCCAACAGCTTACTTTATAGAATTAGAGAAGGCAATTACCAAATTCATCTGGAAGGGTAAGTGCACCCGAATAGCCAAAAGCATTCTAAAAAAGAAGAGCAATGTGGGAGGAATTTCACTGCCTGACCTTGAAACATATTACAAAGCTACAGTGGTCAAACAGCATGGTACTGGCATAAAGATAGACACATCTATCAGTGGAATAGAATTTATAACCCAGAAATATACCCTCACCTATACAGACAACTGGTTTTTGACAAACCTACCAAGCCCACGCTGATGGGAAAAAACAGTCTCTTCAACAAATGGTGTTGGGAGAACTGGATATCTATAACCAAAAGAATGAAAGAGGACCCCTATCTCACCCCCTATACAAGAATCAACTCAAAATGGATCAAAGATCTAAATATAAAAGCCAGGACCATAAAACTACTAGAAGAAAATGTAGGGAAACATCTTCAAGACCTCGTAGTAGGTGGTGGTTTCTTGGACTTTACACCCAAAGCACATGCAACAAAAGAAAAAGTAGATAAATGGGACCTCCTCAAAATTAAACACTTTTGCACCTCACAGGACTTTGTCAGAAGGGTGAAAAGGCAGCCAACTCAATGGGAAAAAATATTTGGAAATCACATATCTGATAAGGGTTTAATATCCAGGATATATAAAGAGATATTACAACTCAACAATAAAAAGACAAACGACCCAATTAAAAAATGGGCCAAAGACTTGAATAGACATTTCTCTGAAGAAGAAATACAAATGGCAAAAAAAACACATGAAGAAATCCTCAACATCACTCATGATTAGGGAAATGCAAATCAAAACTACAATGAGATATCATTTTACACCTATCAGAATGGCTACTATTAAAAAGACAGAGAACTACAAGTTTTGGAGAGGATGTGGAGAGATAGGAACACTTCTTCATTGTTGGTGGGAATGCAGGATGGTACAACCGTTATGGAGGACTGTTTTGCAGTTCCTAAAGAAGTTGAATAATAGACTTGCCACGTGACTCAGCAATACCACTACTGGGTATATACCCAGAAGAACTGAGAGCAGTGACACGAACAGACATCTGCACATCGATGTTCATAGCAACATTATTCACCATTGCCAAAAGTTGGAAACAACCCAGGTGTCCGTCAACAGAGGAATGGATAAACAAACTGTGGTCTATTCACACGATGGAATATTATGCAGCTCTAAGAAGAAATGAAGTTGTAAAGCATATGACAACATGGATGAACCTGGAGGACATTATGCTGAGCTAAGCAAGCCAGACACAAAAGGACAATGTGTTACTATGAACTAAATATATTGTGTAACATATTGTTTGATAAAAAAAAAAAAAAAATTTATATGTATCCATTACATTTAATTGAAAAATGTATATGTTTATTCATCTGTGTTTACTTTTTATTTTTAATTGTTTATGTTTTCAATTATTAAATGTACAAATAAAGTTAAAAAAAAAAAACAATTCCAGGGTTGCTGGAGGTTCAGATTTTACTCCCCCCATCCCCAAAAGGAATAGCTGAAATGGAACCTTGCAGTGTCTTTCCTCAAATTCAACCTCTGCTAATTCTAGGAGAAGCACATCATTGAAACATAGACTACTGAGAAGCAGGGGTCTTCTTGAAGTTTTGAGAAATTCCAAGGGCAAAAGAAAATACACATGGATACTACTTAAACTTGGCAAGTCCTTAATAACTGGGCACTATTTGGACAGTTGTGATAATACCATCCATGCCAAGCCTCTGATAAGTTGGGCTAGGCCAAGGTTTTCCAACACCTTGCCACCATCTAGAAAAGTATCCTGTCCTAGGGCTCTAGACCTCTAGATCTCCTCATGACTCAACTTCTACACTTCATTAATTTGTGAGCTGGAAAAAAAGGTGTCAACATATCTGATGGTGTACATCTCCACATAATTCTTACACTTTATTCTGAATGACTTCGAATGGCAGAGCCTTCAAGATGGCCCTTTCTCTTATGGAAGGTTTGGCATTCCTGAACATGTTTCTGGGTAGCACAGGGTGTCTGTTCCCTGTTCAGCTCACCCTGATGACAAACGTATTTTCTCATATATTACCGGTATTACGATATTACCAATTATCCTTTAATTCCTGTGACAGAATGATAGTCTCACTGGCTGGAGCTTTTGGACAATTATGAATAAGAAGTTTGGGTCTATCAAGAGACACCTACGAGGGCCTCCTCTGCCCCACCTTCCTCTTAGACTCCAGCCATATGCTCATTTTTAGAGTTCCTCAAGTGGGCCAAGCTCCTTGAGGCACCCCAAGTCTTCGCATGCGCTGTTCTCTTTAACACTTTCCCCGTCTCCGTTTGCCAGTCTAAGCTTGCTCAGTTCCATGCTGAGATGGCACCTTTCTCAGCCTCCTTACCTGGGCAAGGGCCCACACAGCATCCTATATCTTCCTCTGTAGCACCTGCCACGTTCATCATGTGTGCCCATCACTCAAGACTGGCAGGGACCATGCCATGGAGTCATGACCCTATCCTGACTCAGTGACTCGCCTATGGTGGGAGCTCAAAGAACTCATGCCAAGTGGATGAATTAAGAGGTTATAGGAAGGATAATAACTTTTCAGAGGATTACTTAGAATTCAACTGATTTGGCTAAATTCTTTATGATTTCCAGGATTTCCTGTCCGTCAGAGACATCATGAAGTCCAGAATACATATATTGTTGACTATCTATGCTGCAAACTTAATCTTTAGCCCTGGTTATGGAACCTAACACTTTTTAAAGAAATAATATAAAAAGACAAGATTTTAAAATCATATTAAAGTAGTATTAACTATAATTAAGTGGAAAAGATACATTAAAACCAGTTGGAACCTAACACTTCTTGAATTTTCTGGCATAGAACTAATTTTAAATACTGTACCTCAGATCAAATGATGTCCCATTTTAGGTTTGAAAAATATGGTTACTGTATTCCACAGAGTATGTCTGGAAATGCCACAAAGATACGTTCAGGTAAATGAACTATGTTTTATATATGTGTATATCTTAAATGATCACTGGTTTCTCCTCATAAACTGAAAACAATTAAGGACATTTTCCAACTATATTAAAGCATACAGTTTTTATTACTTCATCATCCAATGCTTTCTTTAGACCACAGCCTCCACAATATTAAGCACAGTCAGTATTTCTTTCATTTACATTTGTAAGTTTTCAACCTCCCTGATTTTTTGTACCCACTCAAGAATGATCAGACAATTTTGCAATTTGTGATAATAGTTTTTTTTTAAGGTCCTGGTACAATGTATTTAATTTTGTAGACATACGACTAAAGAAAAGTATTGAAGAATTACACTGTTATGATCTAATTCAGAAGGAAACAGAGATACTTGATGATAATAAGCATAAGAATTAAGTCACATAGGACCTCGTTCACTGTTTCATGAGTCTTGCCCTGAAGTCAAATGTCGTAGAGCAGGAAGCGGGGTCATCTCACCCTGTCAATTTGATAAAAGGGTTCAAACAAGGCTTAGCTCCATCACAGAACTCCTCTGTGTGAGCACAATACATTATAGATAACTATGCGTTTTCTAACATTCCTGTCTTGGTCCCGAAATAATTGGAGACTCGAGTAATTACTTCTGTAACAAAGAATCAGATCTAAGAAGGAAATATTAAGGGCCTCAGTCCCCACTTCCCCTAATTTAGAGGGCTGCTTTCTTTCTGATTCCCTACAACTCAGGATAGAGGGAAGAGGAGGGGCCAGATGGAAGGGAGGGGGGCCAGAACCAGGCCTGACATTTCGACCTCCACCCCACCCCACACCCGACTCTGCGCTAAGGCGTCATCTAAAAAGGCTGCTCCTGTCTGGCCAGCTACCAGGGAGAACAGGGCAAGCCTGCACCTTAAGCCAGAAGAGAGCCACCCCACTGCTCACCTGACATCTTAGCTGGCCTAGGACCCTGCCTGGGAGAAGGACCCGGTTCAATTCCAAGCGTAGGAGGAGCTCAAAGAAGGGAGGGGGCAGAAGGGAGGGGGCAGAAGGGACTAGCTAGGCTGAGGAAAAAGGGAAGAAAATCCCAAATTCTGAAATGTATTCACTCAAAGCAGTTGTCCTCAGTTCTGGCTTGTTTTGGTAGAAATTTTCAAGTCTAGGTCAGCGGTATTATTCTTTTTTCTTTAGATCTTCGTGTTCAAAAAAATAAAATAGACTGGTGAAGCAAACTTCTTTCCTCTTCAAAACTGTCTCAAGGATTTGTTTTATTTTAGGAAAACAATATCCAAAAGGAAATCGGGAGTCAAATGAGTTTTGCGTTCCAGGTGAATTTGCTAGACTGCATTTTGTCCCTACTTGTCCACTTGAAGAGGCATTTTGTCCCTCTGCTTTGCCAAAGAGTGGGTGTTTAAGGCAGGAGGAACAAACAAACAAAAAAAGAACAGGACAATGACAAGGAATCAGAGCTAGGCAGGACCTGGAAAATACACTTTAAGCCAATCTCCTTGTTTACAGATAGAAAATGTCACAGGTTAAGGCAGCTTCAATATACTGGGAAAAACCTTGAATTTGGGTTCAGAAAGTCTGGTCCCTGCTGTTTACTGGTGACTTTGGGCAGATCCCTTAACCTACTTCAAAGGGCCATGAGCATAAGACAGGGCTCTGCCTACTCCTAAGTGCTATACAAAGGAGGTCGGACAGCTGGTGAGAGGCTGTCAGCCACCAAGTAAAGTCTATTATTTTCTCCTTTTGCATATGTCTGGCTATAAGTCCATAGCCCAAAGCCTTTTGTTTATTATCAATCAAAATATAACAGTTATGTCTTTTCAAAGTCCAAGGTTGATAGTCAAATGGAATTCATTTGGGTTGAATACCTACTCTACTGTGCCCATCAACAAGAATCATTAACCCAAGAAGCAAGATGTCTATAGAAAGGAAACATTAAGAAGAGAGTTGAGATAAAAATTTTGATTTAATAAGAATGCCCGAAGCTACTGGCTTAATTTTCTAGTAAAACAGTAGGTTAGGGTGGAGTACCTGCCATTACAATCCCTGAGCAAGCTAGCAGCTAAGTAACTATTGTTGAAGTACTTAGGAGAATGGGAACAGGAAGGATTTTTAGTTTTATTTAGCATATATGTCGAGAGCTCTGTCTGATTTAGTCAGGTGGGATGTTTGAGACACACTGATTTGGTTGGCAGAATTCTCATTTACACTACATTCTGAATTACTTAAATGGGTCATTTGATACTGGCACAGGCATCAATATTTCAAAGCATAGCTTATTCAGTTAGTTCCCTAAATGATCTCATTTTTTCTGATCTCAGAAAGCTAATTCTTACAAACTTTAAAACAAAAGACCACATAGGAAAAGAAGCTCATCCTTACCAGTAATCAGGGAAAAGCACCTTCAACCATAAGGGGATACCATTTCACCCAGCCATTTGGCAAAAACCAAAAAGCCTGACAAAATCAAGCGTGGCAAATTTGGAGCCATTGAACTCACATATGGGTGTGCGGTGTGTAAATTAGTACAACCACCTTGCAAGGCAGTTTGGAAACCATTTGGTACTAGACAGTTTACACTCTTTAATGAAGTTGAAGATGTGTATATACTATGACATAGAAAATCTCCTATAAGGTATAGTCTCCAGAGTTGTGTTAACTTTTCAGTGCTGGCCAAGACCAATGGGTCTCCAGTTTCAGCATGTGTAAGAATCATCTGGAGGACTATTATATTAACACATGTTACATATAATTGCGAAAGAAATGAAGTTCCACCCGCAAAATGAAGTGCTTTGGTATTTTCGATCTTCCCATACCATTCCATTCCATGTTGGCTATGACCCACTAAGTTCATTTCAAACCCACTAGTATACTGGTTCTCAGAGTGAGGGGCCGCAGCCAGGTTGACACTGATGTGAGGTGAGTGGCTAAACTCGTGCTTTCCTTCAATTTGTTGCACAACAGACCAAAGATGGTACTTTTTTACAGCAAAGGTCCACTAAAAGGATACATTTCTACCTGTCATGTAAGTAAACACTCACCCATTTATCAACACCCATCTCATGAAGGGTTTTGACATAAGGAAAGACCACCCCGACAGCAGTTTCACCAGGTGGGCCTCCAGTCTCTACCCTTCACACTAAGACCAGCCCAGGGCCTGCACAGAGCCTGTATGTAGACTTTATACCTGGACTGATGGATGTCAACACCACATACCCAGCAGTTTCTAAGGGCACACTGCATCGAGTTAGCAACAACTTCTTAAAAGACAACTTTCGGAACACTGTCTGATAGGAAGTTGACTGTATTGCCTCTCCACAGGTCCTACACGAGGTGGGACAGGCCCCTGGCACGGATGCCATGCTCCTCTCATCTTTGCCAATGGCAGAAAACCAGGCCTGGCGAGGCCTCAGAATCCTCTGCAGGGCAGGCTGCAGGCAGCTGCAACTGCCACTCAGAGCTGGCATGCCAGGCAAACCCTGCTTTCTACCCAGACCTGTAGGGCTGAATGTAACAGCTGTTCAAAGGCCTGGTTGCCCACTCGAGATATGCTTCTCCAGGAACTTCTGGTGGAGAAATTCTCACTACTGGAGTATCTGGGGCTCAAGTTCCTAGAAAATGGTTTCTTGCATGTTCTACAGAACCCTATTCCAGGCCCAGAGAAAGAAAGGCTCTATAGTCAGATAAATTTGGAAAGCATAATAGACTGACTCTTCTATTTTAGAAATTCTCTACGCACATTAGTACATGAAAGGCCCTGCAGTTTAAACTAGAATTCCCTATTCCCAAATTTATTTGACCATGCTTTTTATTTTTATTTATTTATTTTTTGCAGGGGGGAAGTGAAGGATGCTCATAATACCCTGCAAAATTAATGTTGGAAAAAACATACTTTGAAAAATGCTACTTTAGCTCATCTTTATTAAAATAAAGAAAAATGCAATGCTAAGACAAGCATCCACTGAACCAACAGCCCAGATTCATTCAAGTGAAAAAAAGATACAAAAAACCAAAACAAAACAACTACCAAGGTCTTAAATCAATCAAGAAGGCAAGTATTTCTTGATCATCCACACGATGCCAGTTGGCAGAATTAAAAAGTACAAGAACAGTGAAAGAATTTCTGAAGAAATGTATAGTCTGGCTGAAGCAACTAAATTACTTTGTTTCACATAGAAAATCTTCAGTAGAAATAGTAGTGCTAGTACTGCTACTATTACTAAGTACTTTATATGTATTAATGCATTTACTCTCATACTAATCTGAGAGGTGGTACAATACTTTCCCACTTTTTTTGGATGGGTAAACTAAGGTGGAGAGAAGTTGAGTGACTTGCCTAAGGTCACACAGTAGGGACTGTGGTGATTGCACAAGGAAAGAAGGGGAGCTGGGGACTAGTCAGGCTAAGGTAGCTTCAGGGAAATGAATTTTGAGCTGGATTGCGATGGGAGGGTGGGAGGAATTTAGCAAGGAGAGATGCTAAGGGAGGTAATGTTTCTAACTGGGGGTGGGGTGGGGGGTGGCTTGGCTACAGAGCCATGGGGAGAAATGCAAAGAACTGGGGAAATACGAGCAGTTGGTCTTCCCATGCATCCCCCCATGGCTTAATCAGAGTGGATTACATCAACAGCAAACTGCCACGGTCCCCACTGATACCTGACATTGTGAACCCCTTATCCTTTGTATCAGTGGACAGAGAAATAGCCATTAGCAAGGGCATTTAAAATCAACAAGTTTGTATCAATTCTTCTTTAGAGTCTAAACAGAATTCTGATTCAAGATCTTACATCAACTGTCTCTGGTGCAGGCAGAAAGACTAGCACTAGGGCAAATCCAGGACTTGAGTTTCTAAGCTCATGGGGCTGCTTGCTGCCATCCAGTCTCGTGTGGGGTGGGGACGGGGTTTCCTATTGACCAGGCCACAAACAGCAAAGCTGAGAACTCTCAGCTGGGTTGCACACAAGCAAGTTAATTGCAAATGTCTTAAAGCCTAAAAATGGACTCCACGGTTTCCTCAGAGGTTTACAAAGATGCACTGTCTGCAGAATTTTCTTTTGCCTTTGTGTAAATCTCCAGTCGGCCACTTTAATAAGGGGCTGGCGCCCAGAGGCTGCCTTTTACACGGCCTGAATCAACTTTGATGTACAGGACTCCCCATTTCCCTGGAGGCCAGCACTGCCAAGCAGCAGGGCCCCGTGGGCGCGCAGCAGGGGGCAGGGGCTGTGCCCAGGATCAGACGGCCTGGGTGCTCTTCCCTGCTCGGCCAGTCTGTGGCCACGTGACCTTGCTCAAGTTACTTAACCTGTCTGAGCTCGGTCTGGTCCTCTGTAAGAGCAGATAATGATGGTACCTACCTCCCAGGATGGTCTTTGAGCTGAGTGAATGAACACACTTCAAGCCCAACGTTTGGCATAGAGTGAATAGGTAACTGCTATTAAAGCTACTGCAGGGGGGCGGATATGGCTCAACTGGTTGGGCGTCCGTCTCCCATATGGAGGGACCTGGGTTCGATCCCCGGGACCTCCCAGTAAAATAAGAAAAAAATTAAAAAAAAAAAAAGCTACTGCAATGAAGAGCCTGGGTTCTCTCCTGGCTGATGCCCGTGTGTTCTGTAGCCAGTTTTTGCTATCTTGGGGAGGACAGGTCAGCTTTCCAAATCTCAGTCTCCTTCTCCAAAATGAGGACATCAACTGCATCTGCCCCTCTATTCCCTCCATGGGTGTTTTTCTGATTCTTTGCTTCCATTTACCCAAGAGACGAATAATAGCACCAACAAGAAAGAGACGTTTCACGCATCAACGGTGGAGGACAAAGTTTAAAGTAGTGTTATCATAGCCTCATGTAGTTTTCCTTGGCTGCTGGCAATATATAACAGGGGAAAAGGGGGCAATTTTACGTTCAGTCTTACAAGCCCATGAATACATTTATACATATATACTTGAAAAAGTCTTTAAGAAATAGAATAATGGAATTTAAATGGAAGGTGCTAAAGATCAGAACAAAAACATTAAAATATCCTCACAGTTTGGGTTAATTCAAAATGTTTTAAAAAATACTTTTAAAATGAGATTAGAGACGTTAAAATCGTGGGCTTTTCCAAGCTGTAATAGAGCCTCTGACTCCTTTTTTGATATCTGATCACGACCTCTAGTCTTCTTGCCCCACATCCGGGCAAGCCCCTAAGAGCGCCCGTGCACTCCCTCCTACCTGGCCCGCCTGTGGGAGCCCTTACCTGGGCTCCACCTCAACCACAGTAAACGCAAAGCCAGCTGCCCCTCCCTTCACTCAGACCACTCTGGACTGATGTGGGAGCCTGCCCTGCTCTCCCCAGAAAGGCCCATTATGTGAAAACAACCCTCTCCAGACCTTCTTGGTGCGCGTGAGACACCGTTGGTCTTGATATCCAGGACAATTTTCAGTGTAGGTTCTCCTGCTCTTCACAGATGACCATAAAACCCAAGTAGGTAAAGCTTGCCGGCTTTTCCTCTCTCGGGTCTGGCCACTTCCAGGTGGGTCTCATCACCTCTTGGTCCTTTCCCTTCATCTCTCACTCAGCCAGAACTTTGTCCAAGCAGCCTTCCCCAACTCCCGTAGCCCTGGGTGCGCCTCCTCATTGCAGCATTTCCCAAGTTTATTATCATTATTTCTCTCTCTAGAGCATGCTGTCTAATAGGACTTTCTGAGAGGATGAAAATGTCCCGTATCTACATGGTCCAATCCATAGTGGCTACTGGACACCTGAAATGTGGCTAATGCTATTTTAATTTCGTTTAATTTTAATTATTTTACTTTTAAATAAGCCGTGTGTGGCTAGTGGTTTCAGAGTTGGAGAGGGCAGCTCGAGTCTGTACAGAAAGCTTGGGGGGGGCCACGTCTACCTTGCTCACCATTACATTCCCAGTACTTCCATGGTGTCCGGCACACAGGGGCAGGTGGACGTTTGTTAAATGAATGAATGGGCAGTTAGCTTGCTTTGCAGTGGAGACCTACTTGCCCTTGGATAAGGACAGCTGCTATGATCACATTTCCTGGGGTACTGGGGATCCATCTTTGAATAGAGCCCCAATTTAATATCACCAGCACTTCCTTTGACAGAACCCAATACCACTCCCTCTGCTTTTATTAACACAGGAGAAAAGAAGATGGCAGACAAGAGAAAAATATTCTTGAAGTATGATTTTCAAAATACACAGTTGCTGATGGAAATAGCATAATAGATAATTAAAACATTAATATGTGCGAGTTTGATGAGAGAAGATTCTAGCATTCAATATAGACCTAACACACCTTAATTAATAGGGAATAAAAGTATTAAAAAGAGAGAAATGAAATATTAATAGCATTTGGCAAAAGTTGAGGGGGGAGACTCAGAGTTACCTGTAATTTTTTTTTTTGGTGTCTTGCTATGTTTACTTTCTCAGGGAGATACAGAATGAGTCTTTAGAAAGTAGCCTTGGACAAGGAGGCTGGCATCTTATCAAGTTTAAGAGGTATCCCATTGAGTCAGGATGACTAAAGGCCCCAGAATAATAGCACTGAGTCAAGCCAGTACGAGCAGAGACCCACGTTTGCCAAGTCAGCCTTCAGAGCCTGCCACGCCTCTTTCTGTCTCTGACGCAGTCTATACTCTTGTTTCCATCTCCAGATGCTATGCCCTCATGCTTCTCTTAAAGATGCCAAAAAAGATCTTGCATTTTTCCGATATGAGGACATAAAGATGCTGCAGATGCAATCATTCTGCAAAATGGATTATAATGGTGGTTTTTTTTGGTTTTGTTTTGTTTTTTAATGTTTCAAAGGCTTAAATAACCAGGACTTTTCAAGATGTGAGAAAAGTGTAGAAAGTCTCTGTTGTACTTTTAACCTTCCTTCACTGCAGATAGTTACCTCAAAACTACCACCCCAGAAAGTTCACTTGATTATGTAACAGAGGTAGAGCATCAAATGTGCTGTCAGTCACTGCAATTCAATGGAACTAAATTCAATTAGGCAATACCCGTCTATCGAGGGCCTCCTGCATGTGAGGTGCTGCCTCTTCACAGCTGAATTAGGCTACCACCCCCTTCCAGAAGAAGCCACTTCTACTCTAAAAATTCGGATCCCAGCCTCTCACACACTGGCCATAGACCACTCCCCGATCTGACAGGCCACTCTAACGAAAGAAGACAAGCAAAAATTAGGTCTAAGTTCTCAAAGCTGGAGAGAAACATGGAAAAGTCTTTAAATATGTTCACAATTTTTACAAGAAGGAAAAAAAATAAGCTTACAGGTTGTTGACTGGGCCTGAGATATAAGAGGCTTCTCAAAGTCCATCAGACAGAGCCAGATGCCTGTGAAAGCATCCTGCTCGGTTAACCAGCTTTTTTAAGCTTCACGTTTTCCTTTTAAGAGATCAAGCTATTCGAGTTTCCTTCGTAGGGACCAGTCCAACACCTGGATTTTAAATTCCTCCACAACTATCAACATCAGAGTTAAACACATTGGCACCAATGGCAAACCATGTTTTGAAAACAGTGTAGAATTAGCAGTACAGAGAACTTGTTCAGGGCCCACCTTTGCTCTTAACGTCTTCCATCTTTATATTGCTCAAGGGAGAAAAGGCCAAGTAAAGACTTAATTCTGGGGAGCAGGATGGTCAAAGGAACAGATTGGCTGAGGCTGTAGAGCTTGAAGCAAGAAATTTCATGCAACCACTGAAGTCTGACTTTGGTTTTGCTTTTCTTTTAAGGAAAGGACATTTTAATTCAACCAGGGGCTCTTTCAGGGGGTCCACAAGGTCACACTCTTTTCACAATAATACGAAAACATTAGTTGCCTTTTCCTCTTTCATTCTTTCAGGAGCATATAGTGGAAGTTTGTAAAGATCACATAAAGTATGATATTGCAACAAATTGAAGGCAGAGCCGAGTTGAGAATCCAGCTGCCTTCTATTATGTTAGATATTAAAGAGATGTACAAAAATGCCAAACAATGCCACTCTTCTCACATTTGTTGATGTTATTGTTGTTCTGGGCACTATGGTGATTTTTCACAAGAAATGCTTCTTGTGTTCATATAATGGATTTATTATTGTTATTTTGTATATAAATTAATTTTTAAAAATATCTCAGTTTTAATTTCAAATATGGTAAACGTTCTAAAACAAATGCTCTTTGATCACAATCAAATGTTTGTGAGTTAAAGGATCTCAAGGAGAAAACGTTTGAGAACCATTGTCCTAAAGCAACATGGGAAAGCAAGTTCAGTGCCCTTCTTACAGTTGCACGAAAAAACAGAATTTGTGGATGAGGGAGGAAGGCCCTTCATGAGTTTGGAAGCTCCCTGCCTCAGCTGTACCTCCTGCTTTTGAACTCTCTGTTGCTTCTTCCACAGCATCAGTGCTGAATCCAGGCTGCCTCGCTCTGCTGCCCCTTCAGCCATAACTCCCACAAAGAGTAGGTCTCTGTCACACGTGGCAGCCCACAGCTTATGCTCTGACTGCCCCCAGGTCACCCCAAAGCTGGGCTGGCGCCGCCCCCCGCCCCGCCATGCCGTCAGAGAAGCCCTTTGAGCAGTGCAGTGCCTTCGAGTAAAGAGTAGATGTCCGGCTTATCCCGGAGCATCATCCTACCAAATTCCCAGTGATAACAGAAAGATACAAGGGACAGAAGCAGCCTCCTGTCCTAGACAAAATCAAGCTCTTTGTACCAGATCATGCAAACATGAATGAACTAATCAAAATAATTAGAAGGCACTTGCAGCTGAATGCTAATCAAGCCTTCTTCCTATTGGGGAACAGATACGGCAATGGTGAGCATTTCTGCACCGATTTCTGAAGTCTATGAAAGTTAGAAGGATGAAGATGGATTCTTGCACATATTAGGTTGGTACAAAAGTAATTGCGGCCATTTTAAATCAGCACACACCACTCAGAACTGAGTGGGAGAGAGTGTGGTCTACAGTGTGAACTGTGGTCTATGGTTGGTGGCAAGGCTCCAGGATGTGTAAGTTCATTGAGGGTGGTGGGCCACACTGTGGGAGATGTTTGTGTGGGATGTGGTGGGAGGTGTGGGAGGTGGGCAACATGGGAATCCCAGTGGGTTCCGTGTAATATTTTGGGTAATCTAAGCACCTCTTAAAATATATGTATATATATATATATATATATATAAATAACATTTTTGTAAGCAAATACACATATATGCATATATATTTATGCAAATGTTTGTATGTATTGTGAGAATTTTGATTTTTACCCATAATAAAAAAAAAAAAAGTAATTGCGGTTTTGCATTGTTGAAATTTACCATTTGATATTGGAATACATTCTTAAATAAATGTGGTTATGTTATACAACATTTTAATGTGCATTTCTCGCTTTACGTTTTTTTGCTAATGACTTATTAGTTGCTGTTTATTTTATATTTATTTTGGACTATGGAAATGATGTCAGACCAAAAGCAAATTCAAGCAATTTTATTATTTGAGTTCAAAATGGGTCGTAAAGCAGCAGAGACAACCCGCAACATCAACACATTTGGCCAGGAACTGCTAACGAACGTACAGAGCAGTGGTGGTTCAAGAAGTTTCAAAGGAGACGAGAGCCTTGAAAATGAGGAGCGTAGTGGCCAGCCATCAGAAGTTGACAATGACCAGGTGAGAGCAATCATCGAAGCTGACCCTCTTACAACTACACGAGAAGTTGCCAAAGACCTCAACGTCGACCATTCTATGGTCTCTGCATTTGAAGCGAATTGGAAAGGTGAAAAAGCTCCATCAGTGGGTGCCTCATGAGCTGACCAAAAATAAAAAAAAATTGTCGTTTTGAAGTGTCGTCTTCTCTTATTCTACGCAACAACAATGAATCATTTCTCAATCAGATTGTGACGTACGACGAAAACTGGATTTTATACACCAACCAGCAACAACCAGCTCAGTGGTTGGACCGAGAAGAAGCTCCAAAACACTTCCCAAAGCCAAACTTGCACCAAAAAAAGGTCAAGATCACTGTTTGGTGGTCTGCTGCTGGTCTGATCCAGTACAGCTTTCTGAATCCCAGTGAAACCATTACATTTGAGAAGCATGCTCAGCAAATAGATGAGATGCACCAAAAACTGCAACATCTGCAGCTGGCATTGGTCGACAGAAAGGGCCCAATTCTTCTCCATGACAACACCCAACCGCACGTCACACAACCAATGCTTCAAAACTTGAACGAATTGGACTATGAAGTTTTCCTCATCCGTCATATTCACGTGACCTCTCGCCAACCGACTACCACTTCCTTAAGCATCTCACAACTTTTTGCAGGGAAAACGCTTCCACAACCAACAGGATGCAGAAAATGCTTTCTAAGAGTTTGTCAAATCCCGAAGCACGGATTTTTATGCTACAGGAATAAACACTTATTTCTCATTGGCAAAAATGTGTTGATTGTAATGGATCCTATTTTCCTATTTTGATTAATAAAGATGTGCTCGAGCCTAGTTATAATGATTTAAAATTCATGGTCCAAAACCGCAATTACTTTTCCACCAACCTAATATTATATGCCTCTCAGGAGACACTTGGAATAAAATTGTTGGTGTCAGGCTGGCAGATGCATCTATTCTAGAATTTTTAAAACCCTTACACCAAGGCAAAAAAAAAAAAAAAAAAAAAAAAAAAAGGAGGGGTATGTTACCAACTGAGATTGATCAGGCAACTAATCACCAGTCATCAAAACAGAAAGAAGTTGTTTAGTGTTTCAAGCAGAAAAACTGAGCTCCCAATGAGCACATTCAGCTTTGGAAAACTATAATTTAACCTAGGGCATCTTGTTTTCAAATTTTAGAAGTTTTAAAATAAAATACTTTGCATTTTTTAAGTTGCCAATAAAATAGTCCTTTGAGTTATTTTAATGCACTTTTTTCCGCAATAGGAGCTTGCACTTTGAATATAACTGTCATAACACAGAAACTGCCAACTTTTTAGAGAAGGGTTTCCATTCAGCTGGAGAAATCTCCATAGGAGGATCTTTAAGTGTATATATCCCAGAAAATCATTTGCCATAATAGCTGGTGCAAAACAGTACCTGGGAGCTTATAAAAACAACTCAGACTCTGAGCTGCCATTCAATGTTCCTGATTCCTAACAGGACATATTCCAAGTCAGGTCTCCGGCTGCATTAGGAAGTTTGCTAAAACACCAAGCCACTGCCTGGGTTTGTTCTTTAGACAGTTACATGCAGAGAGACACCACGGCTTTGTAGGAATCTTGAATAAATGAGAAATCTGGTCTATCTTCTTAAAAGGCCCAAGAGAAAAAAGAAGTGGCATTTCTTATTTTGGATTTTCTCTGAGAGCTCAAACTTGTACCTGATTTGGTAAATAAACAAGCAGTTGCATTACCTTCATTAGGACAGTGGTAGAAACTAGACTCACGCAATAAAATTGAAACGGACTCCCTCCTACCTTCAGACTTAAAGCTATAGATGACTCATGTTATCTATAGCAACTAAAATGTTAGGATTTCTCACATTTTTAAGAGTACTTATCACCATTAGGTGAAACAAGCATCAAAGTTCCCCCACTCTTAAATGCATGTCACTTGTGAAGAAAATGCAGAAAAGGAGACATAGCTCTTTACAAATATTAAGGTCAAGGATTAAACATCTTCCAAATTCCACCTAGAATAATGACTTGATGCATTCTTTCACCTGCATGGGGTTTGCTATTTACTATTTTCTTGAGAGTATCATAGAATGATCACAGTTATGTTAATTTAGACTGTATATGTAGCAGGTAGAAGTTTCTCCTGTGTATTTGGATGTGGGGAATGCCTGTATCTCTCAGTGGGAGTGCTTTGCCGCCTTGTCGGGAAAGCAGTCTCATCCTGTGGGCACTTGTGTCCAGCCTAAAGGGATCTGAGGCTCCTCATCTCCTCCCAGGCATCTGTCTGTCCACACTGCTGACTCTGAATACCTACATTTTTACATTATGTAAATTCTCAGCCTGTCTTGTTTAGATTGTGTATGGCATTATATCTGACATTCATGTAAAGTACACTGTGATCCATAAGATTCCTAAAAGAAATACTACTTAAGGAAATAAATAACAAAAATACCATGCTCAGAGGGGTGACTTCTATCCCCCATTAGTGGGTTGTCACTTTATTTATAGAATCTTTAAAACAAGTACGTTTTTAATAAACTAAGGTGAATAAAGGTACAATGGGGTGGGGGTGGGGGAGTGGGGGAGCCTGGCTGATCTCTGGGGGGATCTTCCAAATTATGCTCTCAGGATCCGCACAGGTGCAAGGCAGCGGAATCCCTCAGGGATCACTGGTAACTACAAGCGCACCTGCCCACGATGCCGGCTGGCAGGGCGCCCGGTACAGCTGCGCAGGGTTTTCACTGCACAAGGGCGCAAGCGTGAAAACCAGCCGCTGCTCTGCCTGCAACTCGCAGTGCCACGTGGTGTGGGCTGGAGGGTCCTCCTTACATCCAAGAATCAGCCCTAAGCTGCAGGGAGGAGCGGCCTGGTCCTCGCTCAGCTGCGCAGACCCGCCACCCCCGCGCCTTATTTCACTGGTCTCAGGCCTCGGCCCCCAGACACCCGACTGCCCCACCGCTGGCCCTGCGCGTCTGGCAGCGCGCTCTAGCCGCTGCACCCCCAGCTCGCGGGGGAGGGAGACCTATCAGGATTTAAGTAACCATTGCCCTGGTCCTCTGTGGGGAAGGAAAGGAACGGAAAACAGCAACAGAATTTCACAATGCGCAATGTTCTCCTTTGGTGCCTTCCTGCTTCCCTTTTGATCACGCCCTCTTCCCACACCCCGCAGCCCCCTGCGTGATCCGTGGTTATTCCAACGCGCAGTGGGTGGCGTGGAAGGATGGGGGCGGAGCTGGGTCCCGGTGGCAGCCTGCCCAGTTTGGTTCTCTCCCCCTCCCCAGCTGTCCCGGGTGTGGCCCCCACAGGCCGTGGTCCTCATTTGCTCAGTCTGGTCGGGCAGGGGCCCCGAACTCCTCCCGCAGGGCAACAACGATGCCGATGCCGGGTCCTCGCCCTGCTTTATTTGATGGAGACACCACACCCTTCATTTATGTTCCCTCTCCAGTGCTGATTGTTCACAATGCCTGCAGTCCATTCATGTTTAAACAGAGGGGACATTTTAACAGGGCAGTTAAATTTTTAAATTCCTTCATTTTAAAATTGAATAAGCCTGGCAACCTGAGTTAAAGACAACAGACGAAGAAACTGACATCGTTGTCACAGCTGGAAGCAAAGCAGAAACAAACAAAAAAGGGATTAGATTTAATAGTGTATGTGAAATTGCTTGGCAAAAGTATGCACACATTATTATAAAACCTGTGTCCTTTTCCTTGAGCACCAGACCTTTGGAAATGGATGGCCTCTACGCTGGAGGCATGGCAGCCCTGCTCCCCCTCTCCTGAGCAGCTTTTCCCCACGTCCCCAGGTCTGGACAAAACCCCTCTCCAGCTTCCCCTCCTTGACAAGCCCTGCTCTTTGCTGTGATTTGGGTAGAAATCATGGAGCTGCTGGGGAGGAGAAAGAGCTTCCTCTCTCTACTGCACAGCAGGAAACAATAACAGGAGTTAACATCTGAGGAATTGCTGTGAGGCAGACACTGCTCTAAGCACTTTTATTAGCTCAGTTAATCCTCATTTAAACAACAGTAGGAGGTATGAAGCCTCATCATCCGCATTTCAAAAATGATATCTTAAACTGTTTAAATATGATGATATTTTACAATTTCCTCATTATATTTAAATAATTGCTGTATATATTGCCATGCTATATAAGTATGTGTATATAATGTTATGCCATTTCATTTGAATAATTATTCTAAAATGAGTTCTGTAAATTCTAAAGGAAATGATGACAATTTTCTTTAAGACATGGTGTCCAAATTAAATTTTACATTATATGATTGTTTACACACACACACACACACACACACAATGAGTTAGGGAAGTGGTTGTGGCTCAAGCAATTGGGTTCCGCCTACCACATAGGAAGTCTGTGATTCAGTTCCTGTGCCTCCTAAAGAAGACAGCGAGTTGGCACGGCAAGCTGACACAACAAGATGATGCAACAAGAGACACAAGAAGAAAAACATAATGAGAGACACAACAAAGCAGGGAACGGAGGTGGCTTAAGCCATTAGACTCCTCCCTCCCACCTCGGAGGTCCCGGGTTCGGTTCCCAGTGACAACTAGAAGAAACAAAGAAGAACAGACATAGCAAGTGCAAACAACGAGGGTTTGGAGGGAGATAAATAAATAAATCTTAACACAAAAAAGAGTTATATTCAAGAACTAGTTCAAGTTCAGAGGCAAAGCCAGGACTTGAACCCAGGGAGCTCACTCTTTTTTTTTTTTTTTTTTTTTTTTAATTATTAGAGAAGCTGTGAGTTTACAAAACAATCATGAATACCATATAGGATTCTCCTATATCACCTCACTATCACACCTTGCATTTTTGTGGAACATTTGCTACAAATGATGAAAGAACATCATCAAAATACTACTGCTAACTAACTATAGGCCATAGCTTACATTTGGTGTATTTTTCCCATAAACCACCCTACTATTAACACCATGTATTAGTATTGTATATTTGTTATAGGCCATGAGAGAACATTCTCATATTTGTACTGTTAACCATAGTCCATCATCCACTATGGATTCACTGTGTTACATGTTCCCAGGCCTTGTACAGTCCATCCAAAGAGTACACTCAGTGGCTTTCAGTTTCCTCACAGAGTTGTGCTGTCATCACCCCAGTCAACCCTAGAACGTTTTCATTACTCCAAAAGGCAGAATACCACACCTCCTTATACCCCCTATTGTTGACCCTTTGCATCGATGCAAAAACATTACAATATTACTGTTAAGTATAGTCCATAAGTTACATTAGTTGTATTTTTCCCATGTATCATGACATTCTTAACACCTCATAATAGTGATGTACATTTGTTCTAGTTCATAGAACACTCTTGTATTTGTACTATTAACCACAATCCTCATCCACCACCAAGTTCACTATTTATACAGTGCCTAGATTATGCTCTAGCTGTCCTTCAATTGGCATTTACATCCCTAGATTACCCCTTTCAGTCACAATCACATTTATAAATCAGCAGTGTTAGTTATACTTACTATAACGTGTTACCATCAATTCTATCCATTTCCACACATTCACAATCAACCTTATTAAAAATTCTACATAATGCATCGGCTCCCCCTTCACAACCGTCGTTCTATCTCCTAGTAACCTATACTCTAGAGTTTAACTCCATGAATTTACTCATTGTATTTAGTTCGTATTAGTGAGACCATACAATATTTGTCCTTTTGTGCCTGGCATATTTCACTCAGCATAATGCTTCAAGGTTCATCTATGTTGTTATATGCATCCCTACTTCATTTCTTTTTATAGCTGAATAGTATTCCATCATATGTATACACCACATCTTGTTTATCCATTCATCGCTTCATGGACACTTGGGTTGTTCCCATCTTTTAGCAATTGTGAATAATGCCACTATAAACATCAGTGTGCAAATGTCTGTTTGCGTCCCTACTTTCAGTTCTTCTGACTATGTTCCTAGAAGCAGGATTGCCAGGTCATACGGCAATTCTATATTTAGCTTGCTGAGGAACCGCCAAACTGTCTTCCACAGAGGCTGCACCATTCTACATTCCCACCAATGGTGGACTGTTCCTATTTCTCCACATCCTCTCCAGCACTTGTAGTTTTCTGTTTTTTTGTTTGTTTGTTTGTTTTAAGAATGGCCATTCTATAAGGTGTGAAATTATAGTTTTGAGCTGCATTTTCCTAATAGCTGGTGGTGTTGAACATCTTTTTATGTGCTTTTTGGCCATCTGTATTTCCTCTTTGGAAAAATGTCTATTCAAGTCTTTTGCCCATTTTAAAATTGGGTTGTTTGTCTCTTTATTGTTAAGTTGTATGATCTCTTTATATAACATGGAAATCAAACCCTTATCAGATATATGGTTTCCAAACATTTTCTTCCATTGAGTCAGTTGTCTTTGCACCTTCTTGACAAAGTCTTTTGAAGCACAAAAGTGTTTAATTTTGAGGAGGTCCCATTTATTCATTTTTTCTTTCATTGCTTGTGCTTTGGGTGTAAGCTTTAAGAAACCACTACCTACCACAAGATCTTGAAGATGTTTCCCTACATTTTATTCTAGGAGTTTTATGGTTCTAACTTTTATATTTATGTCCACTTTGAAATAATTTTTTATAAGGTGTGAGATGGGGTCCTCTTTCTTTCTTTTGGATATGGATATCCAGTTATCCCAACACCATTTGTTGAATAGACTGTTCTGTCCCAGCTGGGTGGGTTTGACAGGCTTGTCAAAAATCACATGACCATAGATGTGAGGGTCTATTTCTGAACCATCAGTTTGGTTCCATTGGTCAATATGTCAATCTTTATGCCAGTACCATGCTGGGTTTTTTGTTGTTGTTGTTTGTTCTTTAATTTTTTGAACCACTGTAGTTAAGTAATATAAGTTAAATTCAGGAAGTGAGAGTTCTCCAACTTTGTTCTTCTTTTTAAAGATATTTTTGGCTATTCTTTCTGAATACAGGTCCTTTATGTTCTTGGTTAAGTTTATTCCTAAATATTTGATTCTTTTAGTCGCTATTGTAAATGGAATCTTTTTCCTGACTTCCTCCTCAGATTGCTCATTAGTAGTGTAGAGAAACACTACTAATTTTTGGGTGTCAATCTTCTATCAGGGTGCTCCCCCTTAACGCGCACACTGCAGCTGCCCTCAGCCACTGAGCACTCCCCGTCGGCTGAACAACTGACGTACCAGAGCAGAACTACATACACGCAAAGAGGCTGAAAAGGCATTCAGGGGCAACGACATAAAAATCTTCTGTTCATCTTCATGGTTTTTAAACCGATTAGCAAGTCTCCCCAGCAGTTAGGACAGAGGAGGCACTTGCAGCAAAGGACTGGGATCCACAGCAGCCACGTCTCAGGGCACTGCTTGGTGTTGACATTAAAAGCTGCAGCAAGCCTAAAGGGGCAATTAGGGAGCTGCGGGGGCCTTATATTTACTAATGGCCCCCATTTATTAAAATCCGTCATTGTGTTTGTCCTGAATGTAGCCTTCAGCTGGGCTGTTTACTTCCTTAGCTTACAGTTTCTGTTTTTGTTTTAAACCTGATCTCTGTAAAGTCCCACAGAGGCAGAGAAATGGGCACAAACATAGAATCCAAGCAAGCCTTTTAAATGGATGTTTTGTACGTGTGCTCAATATTGTCATTCACTGTGTAAACGTCAGTTGAGCAGCTACGGTATGTAAGATGTGACACTAGGCCCTGTAGGAGCTAACCCTGGCTACACCTTGTCTAGGCCGTGTGACCTTGGGCAGGGTCCTTTTCCTTGTCTGTAAACTGGGGATAAGAACTTCTGTTTGATGGGATTGCAGAAGAGATAATGAATGCAAACCGCCTCACACAGTGACTGGCCCTCTGGTGAGCGGCAACTTTATTATTGTCATCAGCAACAGAGAACAATAAATGTTAGGGATGCTAGCAGGCACCCACATAAAATGATGGCTGGTCCCCACTCATGGGTACTCAACCGAGACCAAACTGAAAATGCAGGGTGACGGCTGCAGGATGAGCCAGTGGGAAGCCCTCCTGAAGGAAGTGGTACCTGAAACAGAGGCAGCTTTTTAGCAGGGGTGAGAGGGATGAAAAGAACTAGCCACGGGTGGCCCCTTACTGATCATTATGTTCAGGGCCGTTTGCACGCGTTACCTGATGAAATGGGTACTGCCGGCTAACGTGCCCAAGGTCACCCACTGATTAGGTGCCAGGGCTGGGGCTGGAACCCGGGTCTGTGCAATGCTGAGCTGAACCCTTAGCCACCTAACAGGCCTGCGGTGGGGAGAACGGCCGAGAGTCCAGTCTGCCAGGCACATATTCAAAAAAAGTGTTTAGGGGGACGGATGTAGCTCAAATAGTTGGGCGTCTGTCTCCCATATGGAGGGACCCGGGTTCGATACCCGGGACCTCCCGGTAAAAAAAAAAAAAAAAAAAAAGTGTTTAAAGAAGGAAAAGGGCATTAGTCATAACTAATCCTTTTCTTCTTATACATATATATTTTAAAAACCTTAAAAAGTGACCTCACATCCATTACAGTGACTTCTACATTGAACCAAACTCCTCAGCCCTGCGTCTACAGCTTGCCTCCACCCCACCCAGGTACAGACCGGCAGGCCAGGTGGCTCTCCCCACCCTCTCACATCACTGGGTATCAGTAACTGATGTCCTTTTTACTTCTTAAGAAAGAACTTCCACACGCAGGGCAAGTCCTCTCAAGGTCAGGAAGTCTCTACAGGGAAGTAATTTACAAGCATAATGAGGAAGGTGGTACCCGGCCCTGCACACCGTAGGAACTCAACCCTTTGCCAAACTGCGGCACTCGCTGCCGTTTCTTCTAAACGCATCCCACTGGGACGTGAGATGGAAAACAAAGCCCAGCCTATGTGTTCAGGGCTAATAAAAACTTGGCGGCCAAGGGAATAATAGGGCTTGGGAGAAACTGCCATCTTGACTCCGTCTTTTTTTCAGAGAGACACTTGCAATTCCTGAGTTTCCTTAATGAGCAAACAGAAGGAAAAGGAGCAGGTCAAGGCTGTCGTGAGATGGGAGCAGGTGAACATTAGGTGGCAAGAAGTCTCTTGATACTGCCATCACTCTGTAAACATTCTGGAGTCTTCCATGATTTTCCAAAACCAACATTTTAACCCAGGGGCAGAAAAGCTTTCTGTAACACAAAAGCACCATCCTGCCCCAAACTGCAAAGATGGAAGAAACTTTTGAAGTTGGAAAGATGCCCAGATCCCTGAAATTTCCCCAACCTGGGCAGTTAACTCTCCCATCAAGAGGGACCACAGGTTCTTAGAGAGTCAGATTCTCAGCCCAGTGGTCTGCCATGTTGGTGCTGATGCAGTGGTAAACGCAGACAAGAGAACTAGGGTGGAGGTGGCAAGAGGGAAGGAAACAACTGATATTTACTTGCCATCCATCAAGAACCAGGCACTGACTATATCCTACATCATTTAACCCCCGGTTTCCAACACTTTTAGCAATTATACTCTCCCCCCCCCCCCCCCCGGTCACAGAGCTAGTTAGAAGGTGGAGCTGGGGTTCTGGCCCTAGAGCGCTGGGGCTGACGTGGGCCCACACAGTGGTTTCAGGACTGCCACAAGAGCTAGTGAATTTGCAAGAGTTTCACTCTCTCAGTTGCCAAACAGGAAGAACCACACTTGCTCTACCTCCTCACAAGATGGCTGCCAGGATCGCCGTGGGAATGGGGAGGGTGTATCCAGACAAGGGCTCTTCATTTAAAGGTGCTAGCCAGCGTTTCACAATCCAGAAGCCATAATCCCTCTTGGTGCTGGAATTCTGCCTCTCTGCTGTGGTAAAAACCACGTGGGCAGCATCCTGGGGCTTTGGGGCTGGCCAGGAAAGCTTTAGATTTTAGTTACTGAAGGGACTTTGGATCCTGTAGAGAAATGCAAATCGGCCTGTATCAGTCAAAGTTCTCCTGAGAAACAGAAGCAAAAGGATACGTATACGTATATGTATATGTACATGTACGTGTACATGTATGTGTGTTCTGTAGGTCAGGCCAAGGCTGAAAATTCCAGTAAGAGTGATGTTGAAGTCTTACGCCTGAATTCCTTGGGCTGGAAACTCAGGAAGGAGTGGAGGGTGTAGGCTGAAGCAGAATTCCTTCTGATCCCTTAAGACCTCCAACTGATTGGATGAGGCCCATCAGCATTATTGAGGGTGATCTCCTTTACCTAAAGCCAACTGATTAGAGATGCTAATCCCGTCTACAGAATACCTTCAGCGGACAGCTAGGCCAGTGCTTGACCACAACCTAGCCAGGCTGACATACAAAATTAGCCATCACAGAGGCCCTGCTTACAAATGAGTGTGTCTTTTGAACCCATCTCCACTGTGCTCCAGCTGGGATCAGGGCAGCCCTGCAAGGAAGCTGCCATATAGTACATCTTCCCAGGAATGCTGACACTGGTCTACCACTGAATCCCTCTGCTAGTCCACTACACTTTCAAAACAGATCATCACGGGAAGCGGCTGTGGCTCAATCAGTGGGGCTCCCGTTTACCATATGGGAGGCCCCGGGTTCGGTTCCCCGGGCCTCCTGGTGAGGGCAGGCCCGCCTGCACGGCGTGGTTGGCTGACCTAGCAAGCACAAGCAGCAAGGAGGGGATAAATGAATAAATAAATAAAATCTTTAATAAAAAAAAACAGATCATCACTTCCTTTTGAGAATGCTTTCTGTAATCTGGTACATGTCAGAGTCACATATTCTTCTCTGGTTGTTAGTTCAATTTATCTGATCACCTCAACTCAAACTTCACCCAAGGGAGGAAAAAAAAAATTAAACAAGGACTGACAATAACAAAAAATTTAATGTTAACTTTTTAGCTTGAAACTCCTATTCTAAGAGTGTCAATTTATTCTTGGTTCAGTAGTCGAGCTGCCATTGTTTACATGGCTCTAGGGCTGCAAAATGTGCACATATAAGGGTTTTGAAATTAAAGTGATAGGACTAAGAATGTTTTCAGATACAAAAGTAGTTTAAAAGTTCATGCAGGGAGCGGATGTGGCTCAAGTGGTTGAGTGCCTGCTTCCCACATAAGAGGTCTCGGGTTCGATCCCCGGTATCTCCTAAAAAACAAACAAAAAAATCCAACTCTCATTGGAGAGCAGCTGTAGCTCAGAGATTGAGTGCTTGCTTCCCATATACGAGGTCCTGGGTTCAATCCTGATACCTCCTAAAAAAAAACAGTTCGTGCAATAAGAAGCTTGAAAGAGGGGCAGGAAGGGTGTCCTCAAATTATTCAAGCTCTCTGTCCTCAGTTTCCTCATTTGTACAATGGGGGCTACAACAGCTACCCACCACAGTGCCCGGCACGCAGCAAGAACTCAACAAACGGTGGTCACAGCTGGAGCTGGCTCTCCTACAAAAGGATATGCACAAGCGATGAAAAGCGTGAATAGGATTGGGGAAACCTGAATGTTTACATCTTGACCAAAACGAAAAATAAAGTTTGAGGGAACATCTAAAGGAAGAGTTAAAAAGAGTATCTTGGGCACGCTTTGGGCAAACATCTGTCTTTAGGAGAATTTTTTTGTAGCAGCAGATCAGATATCTGGTGACAGCATAATTAATATCAGGCTTATTTTAATGTGCAAATATCATAGGAAACGGAGGCAACTGTAAAAGCAAAGAATTGCATTCTTTATTTTTGGAGGTATAACACCACACTCTGCCACAAAGCGCTGCAGGAAAGACAAGTGAGCTTAAAAGTGAAATATGAGGCCTCCTCGCTCAAGAGGCAGCAAATATTTGGGACTGCCTCGTACCAGCCTCAGCGTTAGGTGCTGGAGACCTGGCAGTTAACGAGACAGCCAGAGTCCCTGTCACACTGGGCTCGCAGCCCAGTTGGGACCAAAGACAAACAAAAAGACACACAAATAGAGTTGAGATGGCAGTAAAGTTCAGGGCACTGGCACATGGTGGGGTTCTCATTAGGACCCTCTAAAGAATCATAAAAACGGAGCCCTGAAGGATAACTGGAACAGGCAGGTGGAGGACGAGGGTGGGGTGGGGGGTACCATGCCAGGCAGGGGGGTGGTCGTGTGAGGTGAGGGTGGGGTGTAGCAGGGGCCAGGCCACGGAGGCCTTGTGGCCACATCGGGGGTTCTGAATTTATGCTCCATGTTACCACATGCAACTGGGGACCTCCGAAGAGTCGTTGAGTGCCAAGCAGGCTGGAGTGGGGCAGGAGGGAATCCACGGCAACATGCGAGGCGCCTATAAGGTCCAGGCAGGAAGCAGTGGTGATGGAGAGACAGGGACAGATGAGCCAGGTGATGTGGAGGGAAAGTTACTATGACTTGGAGGGCCTTGGGCTTGGGTTGAAGGGTTGAATTGATTTAATCAAATCTCTGGTCTCACTGGACTCATACTAGGACTATCAGTGTATTGTAGAAATTTTCTTATTAATAATATTTTCTAGGAACTTTCTACTAGGTCTCAGGCACTGTGCTAGATATTTTACATAAATTATCTCATTCAGTCCTCAGCAACCCTGCAAGATTGGTATCATCATCATACACACTTTCCAGCTGAGCAAACAGAGGCTCAGGGAAGACAAGCAACATGCCTAAGGTTATAAAATTAAAGCAGAAAAACGCACAGCAAATGGACACAGCGAGCACAAGCAGCAAGGGGGGATAAATAAATAAATAAAATCTTTAAAAATAAATAAATAAATAAATAAAAATTAAAGCAGCGTAGAACCAGGCTTTGGGCCCACTCTCTGGACACCAGAGCTTATGCTCTTTCCATTTCCTATAGAAAAAACCCTTACAGCACAAACAAATTCATGGAAATTTAGCTGCAACAAATCCAGGGGGCCAGATATACTGGTGCATACACTAGTCTCAGAGGGAAGCTAACAGGAATGGAATATCCATTTACTCTTCTAGTCACCCAAGATGCCATTTAGCACATGATTATTGCAATTGGCTAAGCACTAACCGATGACCTAAAGGACTGAATTCTTATTTCCAAATGTTCTCTCCCTGTCCTGGGGTCCATATGCTGAAGGAAGCTGGTTCATTCAGTGAATTTGGCCACTTAAGTATACTTGCCCACTGACTCAAGTTCATAGGTCACTGGAGAAAATAACAGATCTCATAAAGAGAAAAATGAGCCTTATGGTGACTTGTCACTACAGCCCATAGACCTTCAGCAAAAACTGAGTTGTTTTTGTCCAAGGCCTCGATGTGACAGCCTCCCCTGGGCACCTGTTTCTTCCTCTCAGCACCTCCTCTTGGCACCCAATTAGGAGGAACCTGTCTACCGCATTATTCGCTTGTTTCTGTTTCATCTACAATGGACAGGAGTTCCTTCCGTGCATCTCACCTCCAGCCCAGTGCACCTGGGTGAGGCCGTAAGGAAAATCAGTGTACAGCAGGAATTCAGGAGAGGGTTTCAATAAGAAGACCACACTTGAGTGTGCTCCAGAGGAGATTACAATTCTCCTGGGGAAAAAAAGGTAAGAGGAAACAGGGGTTCCCACTGGGGCACATCCAAGGATTTCTCATCCAGGGTTCTTTTGGAAACCACACTGGCCTGAACTTCTCCCATATACAGAAAAAGTGGCCAAGCTGAAAGAAAAATGGGTCGCAGAAAGAATCCAAATAAATTTGCCAACTTGTGAATGCAGTAAGCAAATTTCCAGGTGGTTAGAGAAGGACTGAGGTGGGGGGGGAAGCTGGGCAGAACATGGTACTGCTTTAAATCTGTCAGACAAAAACCAGCACCACCCCCACCCACACACATGCTGCAGAGTTAGGCCAACAAGACTTTTCGCTCTTCAGAAGCTCTGACTTTTAAGTTGCTGTTAAAACAATTAATATAAGCTTCCTGAATAATGTATGTGACAACACAATGTGGGGCATTTTCCTTAGTACAAAAAATAATGATTTGGACAGAAGGTAACACTAACTGGTTAATAACTGGATTCCTTGAGTGCACACAATATTTCCTCAAATCCTTACTTGTGTACTGAGCTTCCTGTGATACTGGAGCCACAAAGAGTGTGTAGCATGGTCTTTCTTCTAGATAACTTCCAGAGTCTCATTTTTAGGCTCCCAGGGCATCTGGTGGTCCCTAAATCTCTGCAATGTGATGCTATGAAACATCAGCATCTCAGTTGACTTTTAGCTAACTGCTATGTTTTAAACATCACACACATACACCCAACATAACACGCTACTGTTTGGAAATAAAGAAGGTTTCTCTGATGGCTTTTTTCTTTCCTTACCCATTCTGAAATAATTGCTTGTCAATATTAAAATATATGCATATAACTCAGTTAAAGATTGGGGAAATCAATGCAAATGACTTTTATAGACTTCAGTTCCTCTTCTTGCTAATGAAGTGACAAAAAGCTTGCACTGGCAGGCACTCTGCTTTTATCTTCTGTTAGGATCTGCTCCAGAAAGAAACTTAACAGAACATGCAACATGGGAGGGGGGGGCACTGTGTTTCCTCCAGTCATTCAGATGACTGATACTGAGCTTCCTTCCAGGAATTCCATGAGCTATCCAAAATTCCTTCCTAAATTGTACACATGTCCATTGATTTCCACTTTCTAAGTACCGAGAATTCCATAAAACTTAACACAAACACAAGATTACATCAACCTTTACCAAAAACATGGCCCAAACAAACAAACAAAAGAACATACAGTATGGAAAAGGTGAGGACATTCAAAGCCAAGGGGACTAAAATTCCCAGGCTGGTCCTCAGCTGGGAGACTGCCAGGTGAGTCTGTCCCAGTGGAGCCCTGCTGTCGGCTCACCAGGTGAGTAGGGACCGGGTGGCCCCCACTGCAGAGGGAGGGATGCTTCCTGGAAGTGGTTCTTTGAGGACCTCCTCCTCTTTCCTAGATCCTAGCCTTTGAAGGTCCTCCAGCTGGGAAGAAGCTGGTCCACTCCAGCCTCTAAGACACCAACGGGAGAGAGGGGGAGGCCTCAGAGAAGTTTCAAGCTGGGACTCCACCACAGAATGAAAGTGGACGCCTAAGGAACTGGCTGAATAATGTAGGCCAAACAAAACAACACAACCCTGTGTGTGGGTTTGTGTGTGTCTGTGTTTGTGAGAGAGAGAAATTGGAGGGGGAGAAGTGGTGGGGAGGGGGAGGGAGGGAGATGGGAAGGGAAGGAGGGAAGACAGAGTCAGAGTTGACGGTTTGGCAGGATGGTGGAAATTTTGCCTGCCTAGTGACCTCATCAACTTAGGGAGCGACAACCAGCAAGAGTCGGCTGACACTGGAACGAAGAGCGTGCCATCTTTAACACAGCACATGGCTCTAGACCACCGAGCTTGTAACACTGAGTAAATGAAGTGATGAGAAACCCTGTGGTGTCTTCTCACACAACCCAAATGACTTGTCAAATCATTTAATCTGCTCTGGGCTTGTATCTTAGTCCCAGCTCCTGCCTTTGGGGAAAGCTCCAAATTTCTCCCAGTCTGGCTTCCTCATCGGACCATTTGGGCAGAAGCGCCCACCTTGTACTTTGAAAGGAGCTGTACATGAACTTGGTTTGTACACAGCAAGGGGCTAATAAATGTTAGGTATTCAATTATGCAAACTGCTGCATACTAAAATGCCCCACCCTCTGAAAGTATTCTACAGTATCAGTTAAAGAAAGATTTACTATCACTGGTACAGAAACCTGTTTCTTCATAAACCTAACAAAGGAACTTTTTGTTTTGGGTAGGAAAACAGCAACCTGTTTCTAGAGACTTGGAGAAACACCCCCTATCCCCTTGTTACACCAAATTCCCTTGGGAAATTTCTTTGAGGGCCCATTTATCTTAAAAATAAAGCATACATTAAAGCTATAAGAATTAAAACTGTCATATGGTCTGGAAAACAAATTGACATCTAAGATAACTACCTACTACCACACAGAAGAATTCGATCCCCATTCTTCTATAATAAATTGCATGTAGTCATAGCATGCCCCAAGAAACGCCTGCCAGCCTTCACAGAAAGCACTACATGCTTTTGAAATTTGTCATATTCTAGGCAACAGCTAAGTGCTGAGAAAGCATCCTTTTTAGGTATCTTCCGATATACGTGTTTATCGCATTTATATTTTGATGATGACTCCGGAGATGAAATCAAATGCTTTTCCTTATATTTACAAGTGCCCATGTTCGGGGTTTAAATCTCAGTAACCGAGATTTATTTGATTGTGGCCATGTAATCATTTCATAATCCTGAATCTTATCTGTTGGGGAAATTCATTGAATCGGTCATTTAGTCTATATGTTCAATCTCTTTATTTTAAAGTTGGAAACCTTGGAAATTTGTTGCCACTAATAGCTATGATTTGACTAATCCATTAAAATTCATAAAAATATTTATTTCATGAATTATTTGTCAATCCTTGGCAGATGTACCAGGTGGGAAACGTAATGATGAAACATTGCTTCAGAAAGAGTGCCCTTCTGTTCTTAGAAATACATAAACGAAATCCACGCCGTATCCTACGCTCCAGTGCCTTTTATCTCCTTTTCTTCCAACCCAACAGTCTGAGGTTCCTTTCTCTAGTGTCCTCATGCTCTCTAATTCCAAACAGCCCACTCACGACAAGGCCAGTACTGATCTCAGAAACCTTGACCCTAAGACCAAGACAGGAAAGACCATCACAAAGAGAAAAAAGACCTACCCCCTGAAGCAAGCGGCTTACTCAGCTCCAGGACTCCGGCGCCGCGACCTGGATCACGCTGGGCAAGTGCAGTTCACTATGGAGCTGGCCGGCCGCGGCCACGCTCAGCGACAGAAGCCGCAGTGTTCACAGACCAGCTGCGGGGGGACATCTGGGACCATTCTAGCCGGCTGGCCTGGGTGTCATTAATGATGAAGTTACAGTCCTTTCCCCAATAATAGTCCCATTGCTTCTTGTATTTGCCAACAAAAGCACGTCTGTTTTAAAAAATCTTAAACATAGGCGCTGCAGGGGAGGAATTTCTTTTCAGCTTTGCAAGACACGTTTTACTATTATGCACCTATATTCCCAAAACAGATATAGTTTATGCTGCCTTTGGAGCTCAGGAGAAATATAGCAGGGCAAGGGTGGGGAAGGGGTGGTCCCGGCCCGAAGCCATCAGTCTAAGGCTGCTCAAGCAGCATGTTCAAAGAGGGTAGCGCAGACCAAGGGAAGGGCTTTTCTACCCTGAAGGACCAGGACTCTGTCTGGTTATACAGTAACAAACATCACACACGAGCTCTGATTCTGAAACCAGGAGTGCCAACATTCCCGGCATCAACGCAATTTTCAGACACGAAGACCACCATGCACCTTATTTTTTGCAGCCCCCCACTACGTGAACAAAATGCTGAATTTGTTTCTTCTGACAATAGAGCACTGGAAACCAGAATTGTTAACCCCCAGCTCATTTCCATCCTGATAAAATGTTACAACGGCAGCAGCAGGAGGCAAACACGTTCATTCACAAGGACCTCAACCAGGAACACAGAGCCACACACACCTGTGCTTCTCTTCAGAAAGAGCCACAATTCTGCAATATCCTTGTACAGCAAGGAGATAAGGCTTAAGGTCATACTGCCACACGTCAGCGGGCCGGGGCGGTTCAGGAGGCAGTGACCTATTTATCGGGTCGCCTGTCTTCGGCACACAAAGAAAGAGAGCAGAACTCCATCTTTCGTTCACAGCCGAGTCGCCACCGGGATACAATACCTTTCTTCAAATTACATGCTGACTCTCTGCAGGGCCCGGCTCCGGGGCGGGATTCGCAGCCTTCCGGTGGCTCCTGGATTTTTCTTTTACTGATTACAGAGCCAGCCGGTATTGGGCTCCGGTTCATTTATTCTGCATGCGGACACGTTAACTGTTGAAATCCTGGCAGCACCAGAGCTCGGTACAGCCGTGCAGCTCCAGGACTCCTGCTGTTGCATGTCCAGAACCTCCCTGCGGGAGCCCTGCGCTTAACAAGCCAGTAACCTATCAACCAAGTCCCCTGGGATGGACAGACGGACAGCTCGGGAGACCTGGAGCCCGGGCTCAGGGGCCAAGCCACAGAGGCCAGAGAGCCAGGCCAGTGAATCTGAGTCTATATTGATCCATGGGTAGGTCCCTCCTCGTCTGCTCCGAATGACAGCCCCCCACCCCCCCACCCCCGGGATGGGGACTGTGCTTCGGAGCCCACTACTTAGGCAGCTGCTTCCCATCAGCTATTCTTGTCAGTAGGTTCATTCTAAGAATGCATACCACACATATATGTGAACAGGGAGCGCGAGCAGTTTAAGAAGTCTGGATTTCAGAATGCCCCCCAGAGCTGCTAAGGAAACAGAAAATAGAAGGGCAAAATTTCTTCTAGACAGTGGGGGAGGGTTGGGGAGTACTCACATAAAACATGCACTTGGAAACTGGCAATGCAGGACGGGGCTTCTCAGTCTATACTGAGCACGTGAATAACTTGGGGATCTTAGGAAAATGCAGAGTTTGATCCTATGGGTGTGCTGGGGCGAGAGTGGCGACCCGTGGCACTGAGATTCTGTTTCTAACAAGCTCCCAGGCGAAGCTGAGGCAGCTAGTCTGTGGGCCTTATTTTAAGTCGGAGGAACTCAAAGAGCTAAGGGGACCTACCGCTCGAGTCCTTTACAAACACTAGGTGCAGTGATGGATTCTACAACTCAGATGAGGAGGCCAGGAGAAGGCAGGAGAGGGCCTCTGCATTCTGCGTGAATACAGCCACCTGGATCCCCCCACCTTGTTGACCAGTTCCTCTCCCCCACACGTGCCTGGATTTGCCTTCTGGATTCTGGTCCTGCTACTGGAGGCACACAGTTTAGGCACAGAGGCAGCACGGCGTAGTGCACACGGCAAGGGCTTCGAGGTCAGACGCGGGTTCGTCACAAGCCCTACAGACCTGGCAGGTTATTGAACTTTTTCGTCTGTGTCTTCATCTGTAAATAGATGCACACTGAGACTAGATGCAATTATAGACAACTGGTCTCGCCTCAGTGGCTTCCGCTCCGTAAATCTCACGTCTCCCCTGCATCTAAACACAAATTCCCGTCTTCTCCCCAGAAGTTGGACTGCCCAGGTGCAAATCCAAGCTCGACAGCTTGCTATGACCTTGGGAAAGTTGCTTAAAACTCTCTTCATCCTCAGTTTTCTCATCTACAAGTTAGTGGGATTGTGAGAATTAAATGAAAAAAAAAAAAAAAAAATCACATGCAAACTTCAGCACTGAGCCTGGCTCAGTAAACAAATAAACAAGATTTTATTTCTCTTACGGCTATAAACTATTGACTCACTGCCAAGTACTAAAGGTAAATCTCTAATCTCAAATGGCTGCGCTCAAGACCCTTCTTCCCACCATAAGAAGGGTTTGGAGTGTGAATCTAGAACTGAGGTCGTCACTTTTTCTCCTTTTCCTCCTTTGCCTTGTTCCTGCTCCCGGGTTAATGGGATCACACTCCCCAAGTCCCCCAAACTGGAAACCTGGAGTCATCTCCTTACCTCTGCCTCTTTCCATCCCTCTCACGCCTGCGGTGGTAAACTGTGTAATTTGTTCTTAATTATGTATTTCCTCCTCCACCCTTGTCATCCTTCCTTATATCCTGAGTACCCTTTTCTATTGCCTTTAAGCATTAAGATTTTAAGCTTGCGATATTAGCAGATGCCTGAGTGGAATAAGCTTTTATAGGCATTGCAAGATTTTTTTTCACATTTCTTATATCCCTATCTTCCACCATAAGAATTTAATCTGGTTTTTCCTTCATCCTAGACCCTGGAGTGAGAAGACAAGAGGAAGCCAGCAGACTCACAGTGCGCTCATGTAACATCATCAACAACAACAAAAACTATTTTAAACTCCTAAAATATTGGGGTTGTTTATTACTCCAGCAAAAGCTAATATACCTTCTGATCTATATCTCTAAAATTCCTACCTCCCACTCTACACTCTGATCCTCTGATTCTCTTCTTTTTTTTTTTTTTTTAAAGATTTATTTTATTTATTTATCTCCTCCTTCCCCCTTGTTGTCTGTTCTTCTATGTCTGCTTGTCTTCTCTTTAGGCGGCACGGGGAACCAATCCTGGGACCTTCCTAAGTGGAGAGAGGCACTCAATCTCTTGCGCCACTTCAGCTCCCTGGTCTGCTGCATCTCTCATTGTCTCTCCTCTGTGTTTCTTTTTGTTGTGTCATCTTACTGCGCCAGCTCTCTGCGCAGGCCAGCACTCCTGCTCAGGCCAGCTCGCCACACAGGCCAGCTTGCCTTCACCTGAAGGCCCTGGGAATTGAACCCTGCACCTCCTATATGGTAGACGGGAGCCCATCACTTGAGCCACATCTGCTTCCCTGATCCTCTTCTTTATTCCAATCACTATGGCTCCTGTTCTGACTATTCCAATGGACTTTTTTCAGATTGGTTCCTCCTTCTTCAGTCTTGTCCCATGCCAATGCTGGCAGATTTATTTTGCCAGCACAGCTCTTACAGCAGGAGGTACTGAGGTCTCATTAGGGAAATTTAGGTAGATGGAAGTACAAATTCTTTAGCATGCATGCAAAGTTCTTCCCAGACAGAGCTCCACTCTAACTTTTTTTATATTTGCAGCTCTTACTTACATTGTCCTTCTTCAGAGCCTCCCCATACTCAAACCACATCAAAATGCTTGCCAGTCCCGGAGCACACTCCACCTTCCCCATTCCCTCTGCCAAAAGTGCCCCTTCTCCTGAAGTGAAATCACACTTATTCTCAAGGCTCAGCTGAAACATCACCTCCTTAGGGAGTTCACTGGCAGCCTCAAGTCCCTCCTCCTCTCCCCTGCGCTCTGAGCCATTACCGCGACACATCCCACAGGGTAGGTGTCCACGTCCTCTCTGGGCTGAAACAGTCTGAGGGCCAAGGGACACCTTACTTATCTAGCACTGGATTAAACATGTATCAAATGAATGAAAACATCCAAAAAAGATGACTATTTTCTGTGAAGCAAGAAATCAAAACTCTTTTATCCACTTTCATCTGCCCTGTAAGATCCAGGCTCCCCCTCAATCAGAAGCAGAGTGGGCATCACCATCCCCAAATCCTCCAGGTTGAGGAATGAACAAACATAAGGGGGGAATGCAACCATGGACAAAGTAAACTTATTAATATTGTAGTAATGGAAGAACATGTAACATTGTTATAGAGATAGTGGTCACCAGAGGTTCTGAGGGGAGGGGGAGGGAAGAATAGGCGGAACGTAGGGCATTTTTGGGGCATTGGAATTAAGTGTAAACCACAGAGTAAACTTTAGACCTTGGTTAGTAGCAATGCTTCAATATTTATTCATCAATTGTAACAAATGTACCACACAATTGTAAGATGTTATTAACAGGGGAAGATGTGGGAAGGGGAGGGGGTGTACTTGGGAACCCCTTATACTTTTGTTGTAACTTTTCTGTAATCTAAAACCTCTTCAAAAATAAAGTTTATTATATTAAAAAGCAAACAAACCTTCTTTTATCCAGAAGGGACTTTAATGAGAGAAGGTGTCTACGTGGCAGAGGCAGGGGTTTATGATATTAAAGCAAGGATTCTGTGAAATTAAAAGACTAATGCTAGATACAGGGACACTCATCCACCTGCTCATTTGCTTTGTTCTACATTTTCTTCCCCCACACTCTGTCCTTTCCATCATGGTATAGTTTCCACATGGGCAAAGATCTTGTACGTCCAGGGTACACAGCAGATTCTCAAGTATTGATGAAATGAACAGAATATGTTAATGAGGAAAGCTATGAAAACCACACAGTTCATTGTGATTTAGACTAGGTACAGTCCAGACCACAACACTAGGAGAGGGATTAGATGGCCTGTGATGTGCCATCAAGCTGGTTATTTTGTAAAGACAACCTAAAATTATGCTTTGTGTTTGTGACTGAAGCTGGGTAGACCCCAGAAGAGCGTGTCTTTAGCTCCAATCCATTCCTGTGCTTGTAAACCTATTGTAGGAGGTACCTTTTGGTTAAATTACTTAGTTAAGGGCCTTTGATTAGACTGTGTGACCCAGAGTGGGTCTTAATCCTCTTACTGGAGTCCTTTATAAAAGGAGGAATAAAAAGCTGCAGACACAGAAAAAAGCTGCAGAGATAGAGAAGCCTTCAGAAGTTGACGAATCCAGGAGAGAGAAAAGCCACAGATGGAGGCACTCAGAAGTTGGAAGCAACAAGGCCGGAGGAGAAGGCAGAGACCGAGACCGGCAGATGCCACATGAGAGGAGACCATCAGCAGCCAGTCTTTGTGCAGAAAAGCATCGCCTGATGAAGCCTTGATTTGGACATCTTCATGGCCTCAGAACTGTAAGCTTTTAACTGAATAAATTCCCACTGTAAAAGCCAACCCAGGAGTGGATGTAGCTCAAGTGGCTGACCACCTGCTACCCATGTATGAGGGCCCAGGTTCAACCTCTGGTGCCTCCTGAAAACAAAAACAAAACAAACAAAACACCCAACTCTCATTGGGGAGTGGATGTAGCTCAGTGGTTGAGTGCCTGCTTCCCATGTACGAGGTCCTGGGTTCAATCTCTGGTACCTCCTTAAAAAAATCAAAAATAAAAAATAAAAGCCAACCCTTTTTTGATATACTGCTTCAGCGTTTTTTTGCAAACTAAAACAGTGTTCTTGGAAGAACTGTTGACAGCCAACTTTGTATTCTTCAGGACTTGCTCCATTTGATAATTCCAATAACTTGTATTAAAAGCTGGGACAGGGAAGCAGATGTGGCTCCAGCAACTGAGCTCTTGCCTGTCATATCAGAGGTCCCTGGTTTGGTTCCCAGTGTTTCCTAAAGAAGACAAGCTGATGCAATGGGCTGGCGCGGCGAGCTGACGCAACAAGATGAAGCAACAAAGAGACACAAGGAGAAAAAACACAATGAAAGACACAATGAAGCAGGGAGCGGAGGTGGCTCAAGTGATTACGTGCCTCCCTCCCATGTGGGAGGTCCCTGGTTAGGTTCCAGTACCTCCTAAAAAGAAGAAAGTGGACTTCCGGGAAGATGGCGGACTAGTAAGACACGGGAATCTCTTTTCCAGAAAAATCACTAGAGGACAGGCTGAAACAGCCCCGAGAAAGATCTTCTAGGGTTTAGGACAGTAGGTGAAGGCTGCACACCACCCAGAGGAGAGAGAGACAAAAGAGGGAAATCGCGACGACAGAACCGTGAGTTGGAACTAGCAGCCTCTGCTGCTGCCAGCACCCTCCCCCACACTCTTTAAAATTCTCGGGCCTCTGGGCCTGCGACCACAGACAAAAGGGGCTCCAGGGATCTACCACTCCCGGAAAGGGGAGAGAGAGGGACACTGCCTTAGGCTGACTCAGGTTCTGACCCGCAAATTTGGGCTGCGGAGCCCGACAGAAACTTCCACATGGTGGTTTGCCCTGGGAGCCTAGGAAGGACTGGAGAAATCCGACCCTTGCAAGCTCCCTCTCTTCTAGCCTGGACTAATTGTTGAGGACTCCACAGGAGAGGGGAGAGAGAGCATGGGGCTGACCCTGCTTTTGACTGGCAAGCTTGGTCTGCCCTGTCCTGAGAGCCCTTCCAGGCCGGGTGTGGCTGTGCCATTGTTTGCCTTGGAGCCTGCAAGGGGTTAAAGATATACAAATGTCCCAATCTCCTCCTCTACTAACAGGGACTGATTGTTGAGGACTCAGAGGGGAGTGGAAATATTTTCTAGCTGGGAAAAGGGGGGCGGTACCAGAGAAGACTGGATGGAGAACTGTCTCAGAAAGTTCGAATTACAAGGCTCTTAGCCCCCAGACAGGAAGCACTATCACATTGATCTGTTCTGTATCACAACAGATACACTCCGACCAGGCATTGAATTCAGAGCTGCCAACGAGCGCCATCTCCTGGCATAACAAGGAAGTGCACATAAGAAAATTAATAAGTAGGAGAGGCTTTTCCTGGCCTCTATAGCCTCCCTGCCCAAGGCCCTAGGAAACGACACTACAACCAATTACTGGGTCCAGTGCGCAGTTTTGAGCAACCATCAGAACAATCCTAACAATCAAGGTTGAGCCAAAAATCAAAGAGCTATGGTAACGCACAGGCTCCTGCCACTAAAACCCTATAAAAGAGAAAGAGATATAGTATCTAAGTAAAATACAACCTAACCAGATGCCTAAGCACCAGCAAAACATTACGAGCCATACTAAGAAAGTAGAAGACATGGCCCAAGAAAAGGAATACAGCAAAGTCCCAGAAGAGATGCAGAATTTGAGAGAACTAATCAATGAGATGAGCACACATTTCCAAAATGAAATTAATGAGATGAAAGACTATATAGTTAAAGAGATAAATGACATCAAGAAGACATTGAGGGAAACGGATGTGGCTCAAGAGGTTTGGCGTCCGTCTACCATATGGAGAGACCAGGGTTTGATCCCCGGTACCTCCCGGTAAAAAAAAAAAAAAAGAAGACATTGAGCGAACGCAAAGAAGAATTTGAAATCCTGAACAGAAAAGTAATGGAGTTCATGGGAATGAAAGACACAATAGGTGAAGTCAAAAATATATTTGAGGCATACAACAGCAGACTCGAAATGACAGAAGAAAGAATAAGTGATGCTGAAGACAGAGCAGCTAAAATTGAAGAGAGAAAAGAACAGAGAGAGAAAAGAATGGAAAAAATTGAGCAGGGGCTCAGAGAGTTGAATGACAACACAAAACGCAACAACATACGTGTCATGGGAGTTCCAGAAGGAGAAGAGAAAGGAAAAGGGGCAGAAAGAGTATTTGAGGAAATAATAGCTGAAAATTTCCCAACTCTCACAAAAGAAATGAACTGACATGTCCAAGAAGCACACCGTACCCCAATAAGAATAAATCCAAATAGACCTACGCTAAGACACATATTATTCAGAATGTCAAATGTAAAAGATAAAGAGAAAATTCCCAGAGCAGCAAGAGAGAAGCAAACGATCATGTACAAAGGACGTCCAGTACAACTTAGTGCAGATTTCTCTTCAGAAACCATGGAGGCAAGAAGACAGTGGTATGATACAATTAGGAAATTGAAAGAGAAAAACTGCCGGCCGAGAATTCTTTATCCAGCAAAATTGTCCTTCAAATATGAAGGTGAATATAAAGTACTCACAAACAAACAGAAACTAAGAGAGTTTGCAAAAAAGAATCCACCTTTGCAGGAAATATTAAAGGAAGCCTTAGAACCTGAAAGAAAAAGACAGGAGAGAGAGGCTTGGAGGAGAGTATAGAAGAAAGAAAAGTAGAAAGGATAACCAAAAGAGTAAAAAGAGAGACAAAAATAAGATGACATATGAAAACCAAAGAATAAAATGGAGGAAATAAATAGTGCATTTTCAATAATATCATTGAATGTGAATGGATTAAATTCCTGAATCAAAAGATACAGGCTGACAGAATGGATAAAAAAAAACATGAGCCATCCATATGCTGCTTACAAGGATACAAGCCGGCTGAAAGTAAAAGGTTGGAAAAAGATACTCCATGCGAATAGTAAACAGAAAAGAGCAGGGGTAGCTATACTAATATCAGACAAAACAGACTTCAAATGCAAAAAAGTGATAAGAGATACGGAAGGCCATTATATATTAATAAAAGGGACGATCCTTCAGGAAGATAGAACAGTCATAAATATCTACGCACCTAACCAGTGTGCCCCAAAATATATGAGACAATCTTGGGCAAAACTGAAGGGAGAAAGAGTCATTTCTACAATAAACGTCGGAGACTTCAACACCCCTCTCACATCATTAGATAGAACAACTAGACAGAAGATCAACAATGAAACAGAGAACTTGAACAATATGATAAACAAGTTAGACCTAACAGACATATACAGAACACTGCATCCAAACTCAGCGGGTTATACATTCTTCTCAAGTGCCCATGGATCTTTCTCCAGGATAGAGCACATATTAGGTCACAATGACGCTCTCAATAAATATAAAAAGTTTCAAATTATACAAAGCACCTTCTCAGATCATAATGGAATGAAACTAGAAATCAATAACAGACAGGAAAAAAGGAAATTTGCAAATGTGTGGAGACTGAACAACACACTCCTAAATATTTGGTAGGTCAAAGAAGAAATTGCAAGTGAAATCAGTAAATATATTGAGACAACTGGAAATGAGAACACAACATATCAAAACTTATGGGATACAGCAAAGGCAGTCTTGAGAGGGAAATTTATAGCCCTAAATGCCTATATTAAGAAACAAGAAAAAAAAAAAAAGAAAGAAAGAAAGAAACAAGAAAGAGCTAAACTCAAAGATTTAACTGACAACTAGAGAAACTAGAAAAAGAACAGCAACCCAATTCCAAAGCAAAAAGAAGGAAAGAAGTAATAAAGATTAGAGCGGAAATAAATGAAAATGAGAACAGAAAAACAATAGAGAAAATCAACAAAACCAAAAGCTGGTTCTTTGAGAAGATCAATAAAATTGACAAACCCCTCCCTAGACTAACAAAGAAAAAAAGAGAGAAGATGCAAATAAATACAATCAGAAATGAAAGGGAGGAAATTACAAATGACCTCACAGAAATAAAAAGAATCATAAGAGGATATTATGAGAAACTATATGCCAACAAACTAGACAACCTTGATGAAATGGACAAATTTCTAGAAACTTATAACCAACCTACACTGACACAACAAGAAATACTAGAACCTAACAAACCAACCACAATTAAGGAGATTGAATCCATCATCAAAAATCTCCCAGCAAAGAAAAGTCCAGGACCAGATGGCTTCACAGGTGAATTCTACCAAGCATTTCTAAAAGAATTAACACCAATCCTGTTTAAACTCTTCCAAAAAATTGAAGAGGAGGAAAAATTACCCAACACATTTTATGAAGCCAACATCACCCTAATACCAAAGCCAGATAAAGATTCCACAAGAAAAGAAAATTACAGACCAATGTCTCTCATGAACATAGATGCAAAAATTCTCAACAAAATACTTGCAAATCGAATCCAATAGCATATCAAAATACTTATACATCACGACCAAGTGGGATTTATTCCTGGCATGCAAGGCTGGTTCAACATAAGAAAATCAATCAATGTAAAATACCACATTAACAAATTGAAGGAAAAAAACCACATGATCATCTCAATCGATGCAGAAAAGGCATCCGACAAAATCCAACATCCTTTTTTGATAAAATACTTCAAAAGATAGGAACAAAAGGAAAATTCCTCAATATGATAAAAGGCATATATGAAAAACCCACAGCCAGCATCATACTCAATGGGGAAAAGTTGAAAGCTTTCCCCCTAAGATCAGGAACAAGACAACGATGCCCACTGTCACCATTGTTATTCAACATTGTACTAGAAGTTCTAGCAATGGCAATTAGACAAGACAAAAAAATTAAAGGCATTCAAATAGGTAAAGAGGAAGTAAAACTCTCACTGTTTGCTGATCACATGATCCTGTATTTAGAAAATCCTGAAGTATCCACAACAAATCTTGAACTAATAAATGAGTTCAGCAAAGTGGCAGGATATAAGATCAACATGCAAAAATCAGTAATGTTTTTGTACACTAGTACTGAACAATCTGAGGAGGAAATCAGGAGGAAAATTACATTTTCAATAGCAACAAAAAGACTCAAATACCTAGGAGTTAATTTAACCAAGGAAGTACAGGACCTATAATGCAGAAAACTACAAAACAATGCTAAAAGAAATTTTAAAAAGACCTAAACAAATGGAAAGACATTCCGTGTTCATGGATTGGAAGAATAAATATCGTGAAGATGTCAATCTTGCCCAAACTGATTTATAGATTCAATGCAATACCAATCAAAATCCCAACAGCTTACTTTACAGAATTAGAGAAGGCAATTACCAAATTCAACTGGAAGCTTAAGTGCACCTGAAGAGCCAAAAGCATTCTAAAAAAGACGAGCAATATGGGAGGAATTTCACTGCCTGACCTTGAAACATATTACAAAGCTACAGTGGTCAAAACAGCATGGTACTGGCATAAAGATAGACACATCGATCAGTGGAATAGAATTGAGAATCCAGAAATATACCCTCACCTATACAGTCAACTGGTTTTTGAGAAACCTACCAAGTCCTCGCTAATGGGAAAAAACAGTCTCTTCAACAAATGGTGTTGGGAGAACTGGATATCTCTAACCAAGAGAATGAAAGAGGACCCCTATCTCACCCCCTATACAAGAATCAACTCAAAATGGATCAAAGATCTAAATATAAAAGCCAGGACCATAAAACTACTAGGAGAAAATGTAGGAAACATCTTCAAGACCTTGTAGTAGTCGCTAGCACCCGGCTGCTGGTGGTGACAGAGCTTTGTCATCCCCGCCCCTACACCCTGGGCTTGGTCCCAGTGGGCCGGGGAGCCTCAGGGTGGAAGAGTTTCCTCTCAGCCCCGGTCTTGCCCAGTGATTCCAGACCCCAGTAGAAACTTCTTCACCAAACCCACAGAGAAGATCAGGCAAGATCTGTGCTGGGCAGAGCCTTTGGAGTGAGGCTGTGGTGCACAGGAGTGAGGGTGAGTCATTCCCTTCTCTCCTGAGCAGATGGTGAAATGGGGAAGAGGACTCCACAGAGGTGTTGCCAAGGAACTCAAAATTTAAAAACCCTCTGAAGGGAAAGAAGATTAGAAAGGCCACTGGGATGCTCCAAGCAGGAGAAAATGAGGAAGAAGATAAGAAACTTCAAACATAAGACGGTTCAAGACAATAATACACTCACAGAAGTGAGTGACCAGGAATGTGAAAAAGATTCTGACTCTGCAACAAATGAGAGACTTCAAGCTGAAAAGAAACAGTATGTCTGTAATGAGTGTGGGAAAGCCTTTAGTCAGAGTGCAAACCTTACAGTACATGAGAGAATCCACACAGGAGAGAAACCCTATAAGTGCAGGGAATGTGGCAAAGCCTTCAGTCATAGCTCCAACCTTGTTGTTCATCGGAGAATCCACACTGGACTGAAGCCCTACAAATGCAATGAATGTGGGAAATCTTTCAGTGGCAAGTCACACCTCATTCGACACCAGGGAATCCACAGTGGAGAGAAAACTTATGAATGTAAAGAGTGTGGGAAAGCCTTTAGTAGGAGTTCAGGTCTTATTTCATATCACAGAGTTCACACTGGGGAAAAGCCCTACATTTGTATTGATTGTGGGAAAGCTTTTAGCCGTAGTTCAAACCTTACTCAACACCAGAGAATGCACAGAGGAAAGAAAGTTTACAAATGTAAAGAATGTGGAAAAACATGTGGTTCTAATACAAAGATTATGGACCATCAGAGAATTCACGCTGGGGAGAAGCCTTATGAATGTGATGAGTGTGGAAAGGCGTTCATTTTGAGGAAGATGCTTAATGAACATCAGAGACTTCATCGTAGAGAGAAACCGTACAATTGTAATGAGTGTGGAAAAGCTTTTACTTCTAATCGAAACCTTATTGATCATCAGAGAGTTCACACTGGAGAGAAACCCTATAAATGTAATGAATGTGGGAAAACCTTCAGGCAGACTTCTCAAGTTATTCTACATTTGAGAACCCACACTAAGGAGAAGCCCTATAAATGTAGTGAATGTGGGAAAGCCTATCGTTACAGCTCACAGCTTATGCAGCACCAGAGAAAACATAATGAGGAGAAAGAAGCCTCATAAATAATATATACTGTTGGCAGTAAGGTTAATTGGTACTTTCTTAAAAGGAATTTGTTAGGATATCAACCTTAAATCTACTTCCAAGAATCCATATGAGAAAGTGGTCAGAAGTAGAAAAAAGATTAACAAAAGGGATATTCATGTCAACATCAAATGTAATTGAGAAAAGGAAGCTAGATTTTCAACAGTGCTGAGTTTAAATGAATGAAGGTCCATCCATATGATAGTTTTGCAGCCATTATAAAGATTTTTAAAGAATATTTAATGCTATGGGAAAAATGATTTGGATGAAATGGAAGATAAAAAACAATGAAGTATGATACAAATTTTTAAAAAGTATTTATACATGGGGAAAAATAGGAAAGAAATAAACCAAACCAAAATGTTAACATTGGTAATCTTTGGGTGATAGGATTGTAGGCGATTTCTATTTTCTTTTTTATATTTTTCTATGTTTTCTAGATTTTGTACAAGAATGTATTACTTTTATATTCAGGGAAAAATTTCAGTATTTTTTCAGTGCAATGAGCAAATGCTCATTTTCATTCAACAGTGTTATGAAAGGGACATAGAATATACACTCTGAATTTTGGGATTGTACCCTAATGCTGCTTGGTAGCAGTGAAATCATGGGCAAGTCACTTCCCTTTAGAGCCTGTTTTCTATTTAGTAAAATCATAAATCCTTTATATTTAGTCATTTTGAGATAAAATGGCTTTACAGTTGTCAACAAAGTGTATAATCCACATACTCAAATCACTTTTGGGTTAAAAGAACATTGCAGGGAAGCGGCTGTGGCTCAGTCAGTGGGGCTCCCATTTACCATATGGGAGGCCCCGGGTTCGGTTCCCGGGGCCTCCTGGTGAGGGCAGGCCCGCCCGCATGGCGTGGTTGGCTGACCCAGTGAGCACAAGCAGCAAGGGGGGGATAAATGAATAAATAAATAAAATCTTAAAAAAAAAAAAAAAAAGACCTTGTAGTAGGTGGTGGTTTCTTGTACCTTACAGCCAAAGCACGTGCAACAAAAGAAAAAGTAGATAAATGGGACCTCCTCAAAATTAAACACTTTTGCACCTCACAGGACTTTGTCAGAAGGGTGAAAAGGCAGCCAACTCAATGGGAAAAAATATTTGGAAATCACATATCTGATAAGGGTTTAATATCCAGGATATATAAAGAGACGTTACAACTCAACAATAAAAAGACAAATGACCCAATCAAAAAATGGGCCAAAGACTTGAATAGACATTTCTCCGAAGAAGAAATACAAATGGCAAAAAAACACATGAAGAAATGCTCAACATCACTCATGATTAGGGAAATGCAAATCAAAAGTACAATGAGATATCATTTCACACCTATCAGAATGGCCGCTATTAAAAAGACAGAGAACTACAAGTGTTGGAGAGGATGTGGAGAGATAGGAACACTTCTTCACTGTTGGTGGGAATGCAGGATGGTACAACCACTATGGAGGACTGTTTGGCAGTTCCTAAAGAAACTGAATATAGACTTGCCGTGTGACCCTGCAATACCACTACTGGGTATATACCCAGAAGAACTGAGAGCAGTGACACAAAGAGACATCTGCACACTGATGTTCATAGCAACATTATTCACCATTGCCAAAAGTTGGAAACAACCCAGGTGTCCATCAACAGATGAATGGATAAACAAACTGTGGTCTTTTCACACGATGGAATATTATGCAGCTGTAAGAAGAAATGAAGTCGTAAAGCATATGGCAACATGGATGAACCTGGAGGACATTATGTTGAATGAAGCAAGCCAGACACAAAAAGACAAATACTGTATGAATGTGTTACTACGAACCAAATATATTGTGTAATATATTGTTTGATTTAAAAAAAAATTTATATGTATCCATTACATTTAATTGAGAAATGTATATATTTATTCATCTGTGTTTACTTTTCAGTTTTTCATTGCTTATATTTTCAATTATTAAATGTATAAAATAAAGTTAAAAAATGTTAAAAAATAAAATAAAATGAATGGAAAAAAAAAAAGAAGAAAGCACACAATGAATACACACAGCAAGCTCACACAATGAGGGAGGGGGGCAGAAATAAATGAATCTTTGGGGGAAAAAAAGGCTGGGACAAGTAATTGGAGTTACTAGACACTTGAAATGTATTGGATTCATCATTTTGGTCATGACTGCTTTCATCAGCATTTCCTTCACCCATTTGAAGAAGAATGAGTTCTTTAGAGTAGCCTAAGCTAGGTCCCTCCTCCAGCAGCTACTGACTGTGAGAGTTTCTTACTAACCGAGTCAAGGTTGAAGGTTTGACCTTTGGGTCACAGAATCTTAGACAAATCATTCCACATTTCCCTCATCTTCTTACACAGAGATGATGTCGTATATTGTCTGAAGACTTGGCCCATAACCTTGGCTGCTGCTTACTCTTTTCAATATAAAAAATAAATGTAGGGGGACGGATGTGGCTCAAATGGTTGGGCGTCCGTCTGCCATATGGAGGGACCTGGGTTCGATCCCCGGGACCTCCTGGTAAAATGAAAAAAAAAAAATATATAGAGGGCGCATGGGCTGCCAGGCTCTGTGTGCCGGTGAGCCGCCAGGCCCTGGGAGCCATGCAGCAAGATGATGACGTAACAGGAGAGAGACAAGACGAGCTGCTTTGAAAGCTCCAAAAGCTCTGAAAACCAGGAACCGAGGTGGTGCAGATGGCAAGACACCTCTCTCCTACATCGGAGGTCTCCAGGATCGAATCCTGGTAAAGACTGGAGGAGGAGGAGGAGAAGAGATGGCAGGAAACAGACACAGAGAACTGCCCAGCGAATGGACACAAAACAGCAAATGGGGAAGGGGGGGTTTAAAAATGGATGAAGTAAATAAATAAATCTTTAAAAAATAATAATAATAAAATAAATGTAGGTGCCTCCATGATAGCAACTCTATTTTTATTGGTTTATTCTACAGACTGTGCTTGACAGGCACACTTAACCATGGGCATGTTGCAAAACTTCACAGCCTCCGAGATCCAAGGCATGCGGTTTGGGAAACACTGGCGGTCTGGATTTCTCATAACTGATCTGTGCTTCCGCAGGAAGGAGCAGTCTAGAATGCACTGCACTTGAGTGGGATTTTATACAAAAACAAACAAACTCATCTTTAAAAACTGGTCACCTTAAGAAGTTTGACATGGAGTTTAAAAAAGGAAAGCTACTAGTTTATGGGCAGTTTTCCCCTCCAAAGCCGTATGATTCATTCATCCAACAAGATGCCATTCAAGGCATTGGGGGATACAGAAGTGAACAAAATAGATAAACTCTAGGTCTCATAGAATATTCTAGTGGGGAAACAGACAACCAACAAGTATGCATTTTCTAAAATACAATGGTACCTGTGCTCTTTCCCCAGCAGAGGCCATGTTCAATGAAGGGTCAGGAAAAAAAAATACTTTGGAAACAAATCCCAAGTTATGAATCCAGCAAACGCTCACAGCCTCACATGATAGAGATCCTCTTTGGCGTAGCCCATGACTGCTAATCCTTGACTGCCTTAAGTCTGTGCAGAGATGTCACCTTCCTTCAGAGCTGTTCCCTCCCCACCACACTTAACACTGCAACCTGCCTCCTGGCACAGTCCGAAACCCCACTCCTCATCCTCCATCTTTCCCATAGCACTTACCTAAAACCTTCGATAGACTGTAACTGGCCGACTCCTCCAGCAGAACATACCTCCACGAGGGCCCAGATCTTTCTCTGTTTTGCTCACCATTGCATCCAAGCACCTCAGAGCAGAGCCTGGCATACAGTGGGTCAGTGACAAATATATACTACATGAATGTGATGGCAGATGTGGTGGCAGGAGAGAAGTGAGGGAGAAGTTGGTAGACAGATGAGCGACGTAGACATTTTTCTCCAGAAGTTTTTTTTTTTTTTCAATGATCACATGCAGTTATAAAAGCCCTGGGTGTGGAGTTTTGGCAATATGTCAATTACTATGTGATTCTTTGCTGATTGGTAGGTCTCTTGGTTACCCAATTCCCAGGAAACAGCAACCCTGTGCCCTGTGTGTAAACTAACTTTCCCCACTGTTAAAGGAAGAAAACACTCATGGAAATGCCTAGACGCTTTGCCATGCTTCTCCATCACAAACTACTTTTCGTTGCTACATCATCTCCAACAGCCCACCAAGAAATAAATGTTTTTCTCAGTGTGTTGCTAAAGAACCATTAGTTTCATTTTAGTTTTTCAACTCCTCCTAGTGATAAGCATGCTAGATGAAATCTATGCTCTCTAGCATGAGGATGATATAAGAAACAAATGCAAACCACCACTTATTTAAGATTGGGGAGAGGGAGACGGAGTGGGTGCGAGGCAAACATGAACATATGCATTTTGGGAAGTGTCTCCAGGGCTCAGTCTCCAACTCTGGGGCACTGGCTCAGTAGCTGCACGGCTAAGGGGTACTCAGAGGAAAAGCTCCCCAGTGAAGTGGGAACGATGCTTCACATTGATGCCGATTCCTTCTGACACCCATCGTGATATCCAAGAGACAGGGGAACTAGGCGGGAAGCCGCCCAGTGTGTCCCTGCAGTGGAAATGCACATCTGATCCAGGCCAACAGAAATGGACTTGGCTGTTCTGTTCATTGTATGCAGCCTACCTATCTAGGAATTAATGAACTTCAGTCATCCAAATTGGTGAAATAGAACCAAACGTTCTGACCAACTGGTAATACAACTTCAGGCACTTTCCTAAAAAACTGGCATAGAGTGTCAGGCACGGTTTCGTCCTTTTTCCCTTATCTGATGCTCCATGCAGACCTTGGCTGTCTTATCTAACTGGAAGCAAAAGCCAAACTAAGGGTCTGCAAACTACGAAGTAGCTCCGCTAGTTCATGCTAGTCTAGGACTAATACTCCCATCCACAAAACCCAGTCCTTTGTCATCATGGCATACAGCTTTGGTGAAGAAATGATTTGTTTAAGATAGAAATATTCTTCCATGTGTTGGACTGTATAATTTTGTGGATTGTCAAACATTTCTGACCTACCAAAAAGGCAATTTTATGGTTCAACCTCATAGTACATGTAACGTAACTAAAATGAGAAGAGAAAGTAATAACCAGTAGTGACAAAGACTACAGAGAAGGCAAGAAAAATATAAGGTCTCAGGATAACTAACCAGAAATTAGGAAGCCACAGAGGGTCACATTTCCGGGATAAGACTGAGGCCTTCCATGGCATTTTGCCTCTGTTATTTCACATTGCCAATTAAAGGTATAGCAACAGTTTCTTGGCTCTGATTTTTTTATATATATATATATTTTTCACTTTTTAAAAGATACTTAGATTACACAAATGTTACACAAAAAAATATAGTTTCCCATATGCCCTGCTCCCCACACCTCCCACACCCTCCCACATAAGCAACATCCTTCATTAGTGTGGCACATTCATTGCAATTGATAAATGCATCCTGGGGCATTGCCACTGAGCATGGATTATAGTTTACATTGTAGTTTACACTCTCTCCCACACAATTCTGGAGGCTATGGGAAGATATATAATGGCCTATATCTGTCATTGCAATGCCATTCAGGACGATTCCCAAGTCCCAAAAAAGCCCCCGCATTACACCTGTCTTTCCCTTCCCCTCCCCGCTAGAGCTTCCAGTGGCCACTGCCTCCACATCAATGCTGGAATTTCTTCCATTGCTAGAATTATAATGAGTCTATTGTAGAATACCAGTAAGTCCACTCTAGTCCATAGTTCATTCCCCAATCCTGAGGATTCTGGGATGGTGATGTCCACCCCACCTCTAATTGAGAGGGGGCTTCGATCCCATACAGCCGATGGATGGGACTCTCTTGCTTGCAGTTGTAGGCTCTCTCATTTCCTTGGTATGGTGGTTGTCAATCATCACCTCCTTGTTAGTTGTCCTGGGTGAGTACAATGAACTGGAGAGTAGGTGTTGCAACTCTGCTGAGGCTCAGGGCCCAGCCAGCACATGGACAGCCCAAAGATTCAAGTCTCTTGGACGTACACCTACCAATTCCAGGATCAAGTATAGGTTCAAATAGAAGGGACAAAAGAGGCATGTGTAGGGAAGCCATAGCTGAGTCTGATTCTGTCACTCTCAGGAGAACAAACTCCAAAGTAGGGCCCACGGGCAAGGCACCAAACTCTGGAGCTATCTGCCCTGACATAGGACCTGGGTGTCTGCAGAGCCCTCAGGAGCCCCACTATTTGAGGTAGATTTTATGTTTTCTCTGAGAGGAATTCTAGGGATAGGGCCTCTGTTTATAACTTTCTACTAGGAGAAGCCTGGCACAAAGGAAGTCCAGTCTCTCCTATATCTAATGTACAACTATGCAAGAGCTTCCTTAGCTAGAAAGAAATGATAAACACTGTACTTCATTATAAATATGGCTTATTTCTTTATTCGAGCAAATGCAGTATTATTTGTCAAAATTTGCAATATTTGGCACACAGTGTAAGCAATGTCGTATTTTAAACACAAATAAAGTTTAAAAGATTAATGCAAGTTGGTCTGGCCCAGAAAAAAATCTGTAGCCTAAAGTCTGTCTTTCAAATAATAACGATAGTTATTCCTCTAGTGGTTCCTCTAGGTCTGACTGCACCCCATCTAGTATTCTGAATGACGATTTCCTTTCCGACGGAGCCCCCGCAGAGCCGAGCCTTCCCCGCTGGTGGGTTCCCTCTGCCTCAGCTAATAATATCATACGGCTTCATTTTCTGCTCAGTTCTGCCCACAGGATTCCTTCTGCCTGCTGCAGATGGAACAGGTCTTCCTTAAATTAGCAACCAAGGATTTCTGCTGTACTTTAGATAACAGCTGCCTGCAGCGCTGATGAAAGTTGTGGATAAATGAAAATTAGGACTCTATGAAGATAGCTGAGATTCCTGTGGCCCTTTCCAGGATAGGCTGGAGATCAGAGAAAACCAGTTTTCCTCCAGGCAAGGTGAGGGCATGGTTCTCCAACTGCAGAATCGGGACGTACATGGCTCCAGCTTAGGTCTTCTTTCCTGCCATGTGCCTGGGTGTGTGTGCCTGTCTTGTTTACTGATGAAACATATTTGAAATTCACTACGACACAGAAGGAAGCCTGAGTCCCAGAAACCAATGGTTGGTTTAAAGCGGATGGGTTTGCACAGATCAAAATACTAGGGGCCCGTATTCAAAGAACAATGCCAGAGGTTTTAGAGCATGTTAGAGGTACCTTGGACACTGGCAAGAAAAAAATACTGAACACTGGCAGGAGAAGGAACTCCTCTGATCAAACTGATGTTTGAAAAATACCTAATTAAGTGAAACTAAAATGTTAGTGGTTTTACTTTTCTTTTTTTTCATGGCCCTCTCTTTAGTTAATACAGAGCCTTTCAGTCTTGATAATGTGGAATGAAAGAGTTTCCACTAAACAAACCCTCAGAAAGTTCTAGCAAAAATTTGCACTAGACAAATCTGTAATCTAAAAAGTGTTGCTGCAGACAGTCTTTGCTACCCTCTGATTTGATTTATAAATTAATTTGCTGACATGTTGGTTAAAGAAGTCAGAAATGCCAGTCTCTTGAATTTTCTTCCTCCTTATGCTTTACAGCATTCCAATGCAATCAGCCTCAAGCATTTACTTAGAGAAAGCTCCCACATGTTGAGAATAGAGAATTTACAATAGTTAAAACAAGCCATGCCAAGGAGGATAACTACAAGAATAACAAAGAATCTTATTTATTGCATTATTGAAGGACTTTTAAATTTGCTGTTCAAATGTTTACATGAACTTGGCGTCAGTCCTTCCTTGTACACATGCAAGAAAATTAATCAAGCTATTAGATAATATTTTTGTGGGTAAAACTTGTCCTTTTGAACCTTAGAAAAACATTTAAAATAGGCTCCAGAGTAATACATTACCCCCTGAATCACCCAAAGAACATAACCAAAGTACTACTTGAGCTCTTCAGTCATTTCCTAGATGTATAGCAAAATATGGGAGAAATCTATCCTTGATCCATATAATTCTTTACAGGTTTAAGGTCCTTTCACCACCTGTTTTCGTTTCCTTGGCTGCTCAAGCAAATACTCAATACCATAGATCACCATAAACAATAGGAATTTATTAGCTCATGGTTTTGAAGCTAAGAGAATGAGGTGCCATCAAGGTAATACTTTCTTCCTGAAGAGTAGCATTCTGGGGCTGGCTGCCGGTGATCCTTGGTCCTGGGCCCTTGTCACATGATGCACGTGCAGCCTCTTCTGGTCTCTCCTTTCTCTTCCAGGTTGTTGACCTTCAGCTTCTTGCTTCCAGAATGTGGCCTTCTCTCTGTCTGTCTGAATTTCATTCCATATACAAAGGACTCTTGTAATGGGATTAAGACCCATCCTGCCTGAGCCTCATTAAAAGGTCCCACTTAAAATGGTTCACACCCACAGGAATGGAATAAGTTTAAGAACATTTTTTTCTGGGATACATTCAGCTCTAAACCACTGCACCACCTTTGACTTATTCCATTATCACAGCAACCTTGTGATGCAGGTACTGCCATTGCTCAACAACATCATCTCAACAAGGTCTCCAACACGCTGGGTAAAGTGCAGCACAGTGGCTACTGCTCTTTTCTCCCTATGCTCGGTTATAGCAGCACAGCACAAATGGCCACTCTCCTTGTTCTTTTGCTTCCAAGATGTTTTACTATCATGAGCTTCTTCCTGCCCTCCCTGGCTGCATTTCCGTTAAATCTAAGTGCTCTATGGTGTTCTGCTTTAGGTTCTCCTCTTATTCCACAGAAATTCCCTGAGTGAGCCCATCCACTCTGCTCCTTTGGCTTCAAGTGCCAGTTATTTACTAAGGGCATCTTAATTTTGGCATTGGTCCAAAGGACCTCCTTGAGCTTGAGGTCTATGTAGCCAACCTACTGCCAGACGCTATCACTCAGTGTCCCATGGGCACTCAGTTTTCCCAAATTGAATGTATCATCCCCGCTCCCCAGCTTTAAACCTGCTCTTCCCTCAGCAAATTTCACTCCTTACATCTCAGTGAATGGCGCCAACGTCTATCACCTTGACTCACCTTTTCAGTAAGTGTTGAACGCTCCAAGTCCTAGTGATAAGTTCTTCACTCATCTCTATCCACATCACTCTTCTAGTTTAAGAAATCATGATGTCTGACTTGGAAATATTTCACCAGCCTCTTCACTGATCTCTTTGCACCCACTACTTAGATTCTTTCAATGGCTCTTTACTGTCCTAAGGATGAAAACCAAACTGCTTAGGGATGACATACGGGCCCTTAATGATCTAACCCTGGTTAGTTCCCCCAGGATCACCTTTACCAATTCCCGCAACCACTAGCAAGTCTACATTACACTCAGCCATAGAATATAGCTGTCACCTCCCAGGCGAGGTGCTCTTGAGCTGTCCCTCCATCCCTGAGTCACATGGCAGCCTAGCATGGGTGAGAGATTCTAAAGGAAGGATGGGCAGTCATCATGGAGAAGGTTGGAGGGCAGCTCACTCATTCTGTCTGCAAACTCTCAGTATTCTGCAAGCATTACAGTTTCCATGTGCCCAATTAAGTGAATTTACACTGCTCTAGGTTTTAACTTAACTAACTAATCCTTACAAAATAGCCAACTGGCTCAAAAGAAGATAAGACTAATAAAGCAAGCACAAATGAACAATAAGATGATGATTGAGCTGACACTACCACTCCTCATTAGCCAGTTGTAGAAAAAAGAAAGGACAATCTAATCAAATTGGATAAGACACAATTCTGTTTTTTCACATGTCTGGGTTAACGTGTTGTTTAATTATGAGTAAGAAAGCAATTGTATTTTCCATTAAGTCAAGAGCATTTTCAAAATAGATATTTTAAAGTATGTCATTTATGAAAACTCATAGGTTTCATAAAAAATCCAAACAAAATCCAATAGGATAGTTGTAGGAATTTTTGAACCCACTGAAACATAAAATCTGTACATATTTTTAGCTTGTAAGAACAACCCATCAACTTCAGGAAGATAGAAAGATTGAAATTTCCTTGACATCTGAGAAAATGGACGTTTACCAGCTAGATTTCAACAAAACCATCTATGTAGTTGGTGAATGAGATGAAAAACTGAGAAACAAGATAGTAAACCCAGTCAATAGCACATTATTCCCTTTGGATTAAGTGTCTTTGTGAGGTTGCCATTTTCAGCAATGACAGCCATTAAAACAAGGATTAAAATACACTGAACATAGAATCCAGCTTTTAATTCACTATATCAGATTTCCAAAAATAAGGAAGTCTATTTAATCATATTGCTCTCACTTAAAACATAATTTTGTAGTGAGAGCAAAAAGTTTTCTATACTATTAATAACATGATGATATTTAATTTAACTTATTAACATTTGTATCTTTGTTTTAAGAATAAACATAATTAGTATAATAGTATTTGTGTATAATTTATAAGTAATTACATATAGATTAGATGTATATAAAAATTTTTCCCAATAGAGACACACAATCCAAAAAGTTTGAAGACCACCAGTGTACACCACTATAATGGTTTTAGTTCTCCAAACGTGTCATATGCTCTCTCTCACCTCCTGGCCTCTGCTTCACCCTTGAATGCCCTCTGTATTTCTCTTCACCTGGTTACAATGATGGTTTAGGCCCATCCTCCCACTCTGCCAGGCCCCAACAAAGCTCTGATCATTTTGTTTGCAATTACCTGTGCGTGGCTCTGTCTCTCCCACCTTACCATAAATATCTTGAGGACAGAGCACTGTACCTCTTCATTTCTCTATCCACATTGCCCAGCACTATGCCTGGCACATGGTAGTACTCAAGATGTACAGGACAGAGACTTATTAAGCCCATGCTATAGGAATGAAATTGGGGCATGAGATCTGACATGCCTGAAAACACTCCTGCCATCCCTTAGTTACTGATGCCCTTGAAAAAGTTCTGAAAACTACGACACTCTGGATTTAACCTAGACACATTGTAAAAACCCCATTTTAAATCATCTTGTTAATAGTTCTTCTCAGACCCCATGGTGTCACTTACTTCTGTCACCTGGTTCCTTTCTGATGCAATTCAAAGTATTTCCTTGGAGAACAGATTTTGGCATTCAGATATACTATCTACCAGTCCCACTCTGTCCGAAGTTTTAGGCCACTGGAAAATGGTGCTGAATGTCACAAGAGATGCAAACACACCTTATTCTCCATGATATTTCTGAAGGGTTAGGCTTAGTGGCTGGGTCAGGCCCTCAGTTCCAATCGAATTCCCTCACTGCCAGGCTGGGCCTGAACCAAACCTCCTTCCAGAGAGGAAGGCATAGGTAAAGCTTCAATTAGATCAGCTAATCTCTTTTGATTCTTCTTCTTGGAGAAACTATGGAAATAGAAGCCATAACAAAACCATAAATGGTATTTGCAGTTTTGGGTTTTCTGTCTCTTCTGCTTTACACAGACTCAGTGTCTTAGTTTGCCAGGCCTGTTAAGACAAATAACCACACACTGGTTGGCTTAACAGCAGGAATTCACTGCCTCATGGTTTTGAAGGCTAGAAGTTCAAAATCAAGATAGCCGGCAAGACCATGCTTTCTCTAGGAGGTGGTAGCAATCTGATGACAGCAGTCTTCCATCACATGGCCATCTCTCTATTCTCTGGCTTCTTCTGACTCCTGGCATCTTCCTGTGGTTTTCTCTGACTGATTACATCTGATTTTCCACTCTGTGTAAGGCCTCCAGCTCTACAGATTAAGGCCCATCTGATTCAGTTTGGCCACACCTTAACCAATAATATCTTCAAAGGTCCTATTTACAAATGGGTTTATATCTACGGGAACTAGGATTAAGACTTGAGCATGGCTTTCGTGGGGTGCTTGATTCAATCTCCAACATTCAGTCCCTTAGTAACTTCCAGGAACCTCTAATCTTTACCCCCTCAACCTCCACCCCAAGTCTAATGTCCTGAGTTGGGAGGTCTATCCCAGTTCCCAAACTCCGCAGAGCTCTTACTATCCCATCTGCCATTCTGGGTGCCTTCACTCAACCCTCTGGAATGTTATGTTGTTTTTTGTTTTTGTTTTAGGAATCTATGCTCTGATCTCCTATTAAGGTAGGTAAGGGTCTGTCTGCCTAATACCACTGGTCCCTCAAAAAGATGATCCTCATTACTATGTATCAATAGGCTCTTAACATATTGACATACTGAAGGACTGTCACCCCACAGATAATACCCACTCTTCAACCTCCTCACTCTCAAGTCCAAAAACGATATATAAACTGGGCTTTGCTTTCCTCCCATCCCTTCATGTTCACAGGAAGCCTGAAAAGAATGGAAAATATAAACTCCTGAACCCGAAGGCTTCAAGATCAAGTTGTAAAGCCATTTAATTTGTTATGAATGTTGAAGGCTTTTCAAAATGGCTGCCTACACAAGACTCTGCCATTAGTAATGAAGACATTTTCTGCCAAGGAAGCTAGATGTTTCTGCTCCTGACCTGAGGCACTAAAGGATCACACCCTCAAATTGGATTTCCCTTTTTGCCTCCTGGCAGAATCTTTTTTTTTTCTTCACAGTACAATTCACACTTTATTCCATCATGATCGGTATACATGTAGGATCGGGATAGCAGGAAACTAAAATCAGTGCAGAACTTCTCTGGACTAAAGGGCTGTGAAAGGCATTACTGGTTTTGGCGCACACAGAGTGGATAACCATACATTGGCTGGAATGAGATGGCCAATAAAAGAAAGTGCACAAGCCTAACACCATGTTGAAATCATGTCGAGTGCTGTCGAATGTTAAAGAGTAAATAGTTACAAAGACTAACGTGGAACTCTATATAAGCCACATGATTCATCTACAGACTCTTTCCCCCCTTAAAGAGGAAGAGATGGTCTTAGAAACCTGTTCCCAGTATCCTGGCAGAATCTTTGCGCCAAACCACTGCCTAGTGTGCTCTGCGCACGCATTGGAGACACACGGCTTCTGGAATCACATAGGACTGCCTCAGGGGACTTGCTATGGGGGTTTCTGGTTCAGATCTGACTTTTGTCCTTGGGGTTCAAAGTTTTTAAAGGCACTTTGGAGGGTCTGACAGCCTTTTTTTTCCCCTGAGGTGCTGGTTTTTGTCCAGTTTCCTCTGGGTAAGCAACTGCATTATAAACATGATTACTGGGCACACTTGATCTTCCAAACCCTAAAACCATGACAAGTAAAATCTCACATCCCATTGCCCAATATATTTGCCCAGCATTAGAGAAAAAAAAAAAACACTGTAATGCATCCCTACTGCCCCAGCATTAACTGCGGCAGTGTGAAAAGTCAAGTTTCCCATGCCAAGGCCAGGACAGTGTCTCCAAGTGGGTAAAACTCAATTATTCCTGAAAAGGGAAGAGCGCTTCTCATGCTTTTCCTTCAATCTAACTTCAAAACCGGTTCTGGTAGCCCAGTCACCTTAGTAAATAAAGAGTTATCAGTCACCTTCTAAGGCAGCGCAAACCCGAACTGCTCGGTCAGACCTTCAGAAGCATCCATAAACTAGCCTCGTTTTCTCAAACAGTCCTTCCCATACCAGCCCGGCGCCTCTGGCTCTGGTGTCCCGTCAGCCTCCGCAGGCATATTTCCAACTCGAAGCTGCCCCTACCTTGGAAGGCTCTTAATGCCACTCAGTTTTGTATTTTATTGTGTTTTTTTTCTTTATGTGTACTGCTTTCCAGTTTTATGCATTTAAGTTTTATCATCCCAATAATAACAGTGACAAGTCTGAGTGCTTTGGGATTACCTATAGCAGGGCTCTCCAAAGTGGGTTACGGGAAGGAACCATTCTACTTATATTTATTTATTATTTAATCCTTAATTTTATCTTTTAAATTTTTATAATGTACATAATAAATTTGTGTAGTAGATTTTTTTTTTTGGGGGGGTGTGCATACTAATTTTTTTTTTTTTTGACAGATGGGACAGGGGAACACAAAGATTTGAAAGCCGGCCAAAACAGTGGCTAGAACACAGTAGAAATTCAGTGAGTATCTGATGACTTGAATAAAACGCAACAGAAAGGGTGAGGAAACTCAACTTTCCCCAGGTCACAGAGCAGAAATGCCCACAGCGGAGCCAGCTAGAGCCAGACTCCCAAGCAAAGCCCAGGAGCTTGTTTGCCACCTGCAGAGTCCAGGCAACCTCCGGGCTAGAGTTAAGGTTCCACCTCTCCCTTCTCTCAATAAACTAAACAGGAAGAAAATCTTTACCTGATTGAAAAAACAGACACACAAGCCGCCAGATATAATCACTCGAAACAATGAGCTTTTCTTCCCCTTTTTTCCAGCTTCCCCTGCGTTTCCTGAGACCAGGTCGGAGCTGGGGTCCAGACACCCAACTGTTTAGCAGGAACTTGAGCCATCGTTTTCTGCCTCATGCTGGGTTAGATGAACAACTGGTTTATTTGTTCCCACACAAGGTGTGACCAGGGTGCGGTGGTCAAGGTGGACGGCCAACGACCCTTAGAGGGCATAGCTTTCTCCTCCTCTTAGATCAACAATGTCATTTTACAAACCTAATAAATCCAAGCCAGTGCCATCATGCTGCTGGGCTGAACGCAAACACAGCAGAAACCTGAAGTTAAATAAAAGCTGCAGAAACAGTGGATAAATACTGGGGCTAAATTTATGCACCAGGATGCTTTGTGGCTTCAGAGGTGGTTACAGAGCCTCAAGGAAAAATGGGAGGCAGCGACACCAGGGTTAGGGAAGCCCTGCTGGCGCTGCCCTCCTGGCCACCCTTGGAGAGTGCCAGGCACTGCAGTTGGCAGCGAAGGTCTTCCAAACTCACAAGGGAGTTAGACTTGAAACACTGTTATCAGACATCTCATTAACCTTTACTCCACTCTGTGCCCCTCCCCTTTCTGCCTGAATTTAGAAGTGTTTAGTGAAGTGACATGTATTTTTCTGGGCTGGCCACAGTGATCTGTCACAGAACCTAACTGAGCCTCTGGAAACGGCAAGTTGAGATTCTAGATCTAACTACTGAGCCAAGTCAAGATGTTTCAACTCTGAACTTCAGTTTCCTCAACTGAAAGATGCAGGACAAGCTGATCTCAAAATTTCCTTCCAGTGCTAACAGTCTACTGCTTGGCAGGTTCACTTCCTGGAAAGCCCTGGGACACCCCCACTGGCAGCACCCTAGAAGAGGCACACAAGGCCAGGACTCTGAGGAGCTGGGCCAAGCCCTGGCCCCTGACGTTGCTCCAGCTCCTACCTGAGCTTTTGAAGATCTTGATTCAGGCTGAGCTAGGATTTCAAGAAGGGATTAGGAAGGATTTGTGCAGGAGTTTTGTGGGGTTGCTGGCAAGATAGAGAAGGCAGTTCAAGACTCCGATGAGAAAGACCGGGAAGCGTGCACCAGCCCTGTGTGTTTGGGTGTTGCTGGTGGCTCCGGGTTACTAGGCTGTCAAGTGCACAGGCAGGGCTGGGAGGTGGGCAGGTGCCAGAGCACTACAATGACGGGTGCCTCACAGGATCTTGGGCTTGGTTTTGACATCCACACAGCCCACGGAAGAGCTCTGCATTGTGGCTGTCATCAGATAGGTGTGGAAACCAGCAACAGGAGGACTTCCTATGAGGGAATATTATGTATTTATTGGAACACTGTCTTTCAAAACAAACATTTCATAACATAGAAAATGTTCATGATGTGTTTAGTGGAAAGTTGTACTACAAAATTGGATATGGTCTGGTCATGGTTTTGCAATACATACAAAGAAAAAAAAAATCAGAAGGACATGCCTCAAATATCATAAGGACTTATCAGTGGCTTGTGGGGGGATTACTTCTTTAAAATTCCACTTCTATTTTTAAAATTCTCTAAAGCTGATGTGATTTATTTTACTTTTTAAATCATTTACCTTTGCTCTACAGGCTATTACTCAAAGATAAGGAGGGACTTGAACTACCCGTGGGAAACCAGAAGAAAAGACTGATCAGATTGGCAAAGAGAAAGGAAGAGTTCTCATGTGACTTGCAGGTTTCTGATTTGGGTCACTGGGAAAAAAAAAACGAGAAATATTGTGGGAAAAGCACTTCAGAGAAACGATCTGGAGTGTAGATCTATTTAAGAAAATCAACTGACGGATGAGTGTGAAGAGAGCTAAAGCCTGTGTGATTGGGCTCGATTTTAAAACCTTTAGAGAATTCACATGCATTAACAGTCTCTGATGGCTCCTGGGACATTTCCACATTCACCAAGCCATCAGTTCACATTTGGCATACCCAGGATTGTCAGGGCTTCCAGGCCACTGCTATCTATTGCACCTTGTAAATTACTAATCTTCAAAATACCACAAGGTAGAGGCAACGATAAGAGCACCGCAAGAAAGAGCAGATTAGAAATGGAGGCTTTCTGTACCCCCACCCCCACCCCTGGCCACCATCGGTTTCCCTGGTGAACAAGAGGATTAGGCAGCTAGAATGCAACCCACCAAAACAGTGACCTGGAGGCGCCATTCCTTCCTGCCCTCCAGCTTATACAGAGAGAGGTGAGGGAATTACCTTACAAAGATAAAAGGACCAGAAAGGATCTGAGTGAGTGGCCCGTGGAATTTTAATCCACTTCAACTGCCATCTCACAGCCACTTTCTCTTGACCAATATTGTTAAGCAAAACCAGGGGGAGGGGGGAGGGGGGACACAGGGGGGACACGGACACGTTTTTGCATTTTGACAGCAGCACCAAGGTGACAGAACTGAAAGATGCTAAAACTCCCGGTAGTTAGAATCTTATACAAAACAAGGGAGACCTGGGCTCTGAAATGCAATAGGGACAAAGATAATAGTAGTGATGCTAACATTTATTGAGCACTTACTATATATCAGGCACTGGTCTAAGCTCTTAAATAGTTGGTTTTCTTTTTTTCACTCATTCAATTATCCATGCATTCATATAGGCAACCAACAGTAATGTTTCAGAGCACAAACTCTAAAGCCAGAGTGCCTGGATTCAAATCCAATTCTGCAGGAGACCAGCTATGTGTCCCTGGACAATTTACTTAACTCCTTGAGCCTCAGTCTGTCTGTCTGTAAAATGGGGGTAGTGATGACCACAAACAAGGTTGTTAGGGGGATAAAATTAATTGACATGTAGAAACCCGGGGCATGGCACATAGCATTTTGAACACTGCAGTGAACCACCAAACAAAGCTACAGCCTAGTGGGGAAGGGATGGGAAGAGTAGACAAGTTAAATATAAGTCAGATAACATTGCATTATACGGAGGGAAAAAAACAAACAGGAAAGATGATAGTTAGAAGAGGCCTCACTGAGAACAGTCCTTGAATAAACACCTGGAGGTGGTCACAACCACCCTAGGAGGAAATTACTATTATTCCCATTTTACGGGTGATAAAACTGAGCCATAGGGTGAGGTTAGATGGCTCGCCTAGGCTCCCACGGCGAGTAAGAGCCAGGACTTGAACGCAAGCTGGCCCCAGAGCCGGCTCCATCATCTGCCACACACCCTGACTCACATTCCATCCCCAACGTGCGCCATCACGTGATCCCTACTAATGTGCTATCCTCTGCGTCATCTGTGCCCTGGGATGACCGCAGCTCTGCCCTACAGATTAAGTGCTTAGCCCAGCCCCCGGCTCCGGGAGGCACCCAGACCTTTTTCCGACAGGACACCCTCCTCCCTTTATGACATTACTGAAGTGGCTCTCACCAAAGAAATTCGTAGCAAGGGTATGGGGATTTCCATCAGTCACTGAGCTGGGGGTTATTAAAGCAATCGCTTACCTGACCCCTGGAATGAAATTAGCTGCCCAAAGGTGAATTTAAATGTTTTAAAATATTTTAAAAAAATATTTCCCCCATCCTCAAATACTTTTACAAGCGCAATTTACAGATTTGCACAGAAAACCTCCTTCCCCCACCCAGGGCCTCGTGGGCAAATCAAGCTGCCTAAACTATGGGCTCCGTTAATAAGTATGAGCCTGCCCCAGCCTCCACCCCCACCCCCCAAAAAATCCTTGAAGATAGAAAATTCATCTGTCATCTCAGTTTTCCATGCCCAGTACAACACCTGTGAACATGCCCCCGATTTCTAATTATGGGGAAAAACAAGTTGATGGAGAGTTGGGTTTGACACCCATCTGTCTTGGAGGCCCCCTAAGAACAAGGAGCAGGGTCTCAATCCCGTGCCTTATAAAAGGTCACCTCCCCTCTCCTGGACCCCACGGTGGATAAACCACAGTCACGCACTTTGTAGCAGGCTGGCTGCAGTCACTCTACCCAGACAGCTAGGAGAACTGCCAGGAAGTCACAGGCTCAAAGCAGAGACCCTGAACGTTTTCCTGTGCACTTCCCTGCATTTTAAAGCATTCCCTTTGGATTACTATAACCTCTGCAGTTGATTCAATTCTGGGTCAGGATTCTTCTTTTGCCCTAAACCCCACCTCCCCTCCAAGTTTACATTTTCATTCCCCCTCTACAGCTCTCTCTCTCTGCGTGTAATTCTTTGGCCAACCATTAACTCTATTTTTCTTCCATAGACCTGATTTTACCCTTTAAAAACCATCTCTCTTTTTCCTAGCTCTAGGATTAGAGATTTCTTTGTTCTTATATTTTGCTGTTGTTGTTTTGTTTTGTTTTTGTTTTTTAAATCCAGGGCTGGGTTAGAGAAGCCTCCCAAATTTGCTTTCACTTATCATTAGTTAGAACAAGGCCGGATAATATACAATATACACATTTAAGTACATTTAATGGAGTAATTTCACTACTCCCTAGTGCCTGAGAATTGTCTTTATCAACAGGTATTTAACTGTACCCCAGGGCAGAGAGCCCCACACCAGATCCCTGATATGCTAGAAAGTGACAGTCCTGACAGAGGTTTTACTCAAAGGGTGGATACGTCTTCTAAGATGTAGCTACACATAAGGTAACTAAAGTAACCATGACATCTAGAACATCCAGAAAATGTTTCTTCAGATTGGTTAATCATCTCGGAAGGTTCTTCTTTTACTCCAGTGACTATGCAGAACTTTAAAAAACTCATCTTCGCTTTCAGAGAAAGTTTGAGAGAAACTAGACAAAAGTCCAGGTGATGGACCAACTCAGGGTAGGGTTTGATCGTCAGTATTCTATAGAGTAGATGATAATTTTCCAACAATGGGTGATTGACAGGATTGTAAATCAGGCTAAGAGTTCATATCTACCTAATGGTCAGTCTTTTTCTTTTTTTTTAATGAAACTTTTTATCTTGAGTTAACCTGAGATGCACATCAGCTATAAGAAATAATACAGCGAGATCCCCGGTACCCTTTGCCCAGTTTCCCCCAATGGGAACATCTTCACAAACGGCAGCACTATATCACAACTAGGATACCAACACTGTGGTCAAGATGCAGAACATTTCCATCACCACAAGGGGCTTCCTGTTGCCCCATTACAGCCACACCTACTTCCCTCCTGTTCCCACCCCTCCTTTTTTCTTTAAATTATGCAGTGTTTATTTTATGTTTTATGTGTATGTTTATGTCAAAGGGTTAAACCACTAGTCAATTAAGCTGTTGATTTCTCCAGCATTCTCCTTTATCCTTATTCTTCAGTTTTAAAGTAAAACACCTTATTTATGAATACAAACACATCTTTTATATTGCAGCAAATTTCCAACTTATTTATGACGTCATCAATGAACCTGAATCTTTAACTCATTACAGACCTATATTTCCAAACTCTTACAGTCCTAAATTGGGGCTCTATCACTTAACTTCCTTCTCCTCTGTTATCACCAACAGATGACACCATCATTCACCCCTAAATTCCACTCTAGACATCCTGGAACCATCCTTGATGATTTCTCCCTGACTTGCCATACAAAAAACAGTGCCAAGCTCTGTCCATTCTACCCCTAAAAATCCCTTTCATACCAGCCCTCTCCACTCCCCTCCCTCTGCTGCTCGTGGAGTTCAGAGCTTCATTATGAGTGGTCTGGACTATTTGAGCAGATTTTAAGGAATTAGATTCCCTGCCAGTAGTCCTTACCCACTACCACATTGTTTCCAGATTTACCTTGCTGAAAGAGAGACCTTATTTTACTCTCAGAGTTCAAATACATTTAAAATAAAATAAGTTAAAATATATTTTAAAAGTTAGCATTTTAGAAACCACAACCTAAGTGAACTTTTTAGTGTCTCGACTGTTACACTGATTTACAACAAATAGAGTGAATTGATGCAATCAAAAAACTGAGTGGCTGCAAAATATTGAGGGGAGGGGTAAATATAGCTAAGTTTTCCTCCCCCAACTAGAACATTCTTTGTTTCATAAAAAATGGGATCTAGTTGAGAAATTATCTATCACATTACTATCCAGTTGGATCTACTAACTAGTTTCAACAGTCAACCTCTTGTGAGATGTGATTATCTCCCAAAGTCAAATATACCCACAAGGAACAAAGACTTCCCACCTTTGAGGATAATGAAAAGCATGTTATCATAGACTCCAAGAAAGAGTAGTTGGAACGTGCCTTTAGTCAATGGCCGCTCATCAAATTAAGAATGTAATTTCTTTATGTGACATATTATCATTAAGGTGTGTAAGTTAGGGTAGATTTGCATTTGATCTTATAGTAAGCAAGAAAAATAACTCAGGTTTAGGTATATTCTTAAATACACATTGGTTTCTAATAAATATGGCTACATACCTATCAATTATAAAAAGTAATGTTTTCCTTGCCTCAGGAAATATTTTTCAATAAATAGGAAGGTTACCAGGGAAAGTACAAAAGAAAATTTAAGAAGAAATTGCACTCACTGGCTGAGACCTCAGTCTTAGGCTAAGCTGTGTCAAGTCAGCACGTGGTTGAGACTTCAACAAATCAAACCCCCAACTTGCTCTGGCAACTTAAAATACGGGAAAAGCCTTCTGATTTAGGAATAAACAGCATTCTGCATAAGCCATGGAGTACAACCCAAAGCAATTCCATATCCCATGGAAGATGAAAGACTCGGTCATAAAAAGCAAAAGCCTAAAGGATTTTATATATATATATTTATGAATTTCAATTGCCTTCAAAGCTGTCATATTTAGGATAACTTCTTCACCTAATCCATTTATAAATACTGTTAGATTTTTAGAATGCTTAGCAACTTCTAATAAAATTTCCAACATTCTAATGAAATCATGTTTTTAAAAATCTGCATTTTTCCCCCATGGGATGAATAAAGTAGCTAGAGAATGTTTTTGAAAGTTGTGTACGTCATTCAGGAAAACACCCCCCAAAATAGAGGAATTAAATTATATACAATGTGGCACAAAATACTGAAGTAGAAAGCAGGCTAGGTCAGATTTCTTAGAAATGTACTTTAAGAAAGTTCTGGATAAACTCACCAGGGCTCACTTTCAGATTTAGTGCCACTGTGCTTAACTCAGGTTTCCCACACCGCGAGCCCGACTCCCCTCTGCTCAGGACCACGGGGTGCCCAGGCCAGGTGCAGCTCGGCAGCCAGGAGAGGACTCGGCGCCAGGTCTTGATGACAGAGCCAGGTGCTAGGGAGGAGCCGGCTTTCTCATCTCTTTAGTAATCATGTTCTAGAATAGACCTTGTTAGCAATCAAGGGGCCACCAGAAGTTTAGTTTCAGCTACTCAGAGAAGTATTACACAGGTTTTCAGGGGACCCATTTCAGTTCAAGGCTGCTCATTCCACTAGACTCAACCATCTGATCATGTGCCTCAAGTTTATTGATCTCCCAGGCAGGTAATAACTCAAGTTCTCCTAATTCTCTAGATTATCTATAACAATTGTTGGCAATGAAAAGAAAGAAAGAAAGACATGGAAGGAAGGGAGGCAGGCAGGCAGGCAGGGAGGCAGGGAGGCAGGGAAGCAGGGAGGCAGGCAGGCAGGGAGGCAGGCAGGAAGGGAGGCAGGCAAGCAACTTCTTGGAGCCTTGATCTCTTTTGTTAATTCATTTGTCCATAGCTTAATACAGTAATTTAATTTAATTTTCTGAATTTCTTTTCCTTACAGAAGTCATGAAAAGTACTCTGGACATGTCTTTCATGCAATCATGGCAAGCAAAGGTTTACTTGCAATAGTAGATGCATCTCACATGCATTCTGAACAAAATTGCAAATGGATACTTAATTTTTCAGCCCATTGTTTCCCGCCTCATCTAGTCCAGTGATATATTATTTTCTATTTCTCAAGGTACCATATTCAGTATGACGTTCTGTGCTGGTTTTATTTAACATGCTATTTACTTTCTGACCTTAAAAAAATAGACATCTCTGGCAATTCAGAAAAAGTAGTCCCCCTGTCCTCCAATGCTACCTGATGTTACAGGGCTTAGAACAGATATTCTACAATAGTATTTTTATTTATTTTCTTTTTTCTTTTTTTTTCTATTTTACAACAGGTTTTCAAACAAGTGTTGCCAACACATTTTATAAGTCCCAGTAGTCTGTAAAAATAAGAAAGTAACAGAAAAGGGTTTTATTGTTCATCCTGTTTTCAGGATAGATAAGCTTTTATGCAAATCTAAGTAGTACAAATAAATTAAAAAGAAAACATCAGCTCTCTCTGCCTAGAGGAGCCCGCACCAAATCTTGGTGTGTATTTCCATCTTTCTCTCCCATTTCTCAGCAAGCTCTGTTCTTTTCCCATTTCCCAATAAATTCTTTCTACTGGCCTAACTAAAAATAAAAACAAAAATGAAAACAAAACAAAACAAAAAATCACTTAACTACGTACCCCTTTGCATTGAACAAAGAGGCTAATAGATAAGAAAGGACCTCCGAATTTTAGTTTTTTCTCCTACTTGATACAGACACGAGCTTCTACTGGTACTCTTACTTAGTAAAACTTACCAAGGAAATGGATGTGGCTCAAGCAGTTGGGAGCCTGCCTACCAAATGGGAGGTCCCAGGTTTGGTTCCCAGTGCCTCCTAAAGAAGGCAAGCAAGACAGAGAGCTGATGTGACGGGCTGGTGCAGTAAGCTGACAGAACAAGATGAGGCAACAAAGAGGCACAAGGAGGAAACACAATAACAGACACAACAAGCGGGGAGCGGAGGTGGCTCAAACCATCAGGTACCTCCCTCCCACATGGGAGGTCCCGGGTTCAGTTCCTGGTGCCTCCTACAAAAAAATAGACAAGCACACAATGAATGGACACAGAGAGCAGACAGTGAATGCAAACCACATGGGGAGAGGGGGAGAAATAAATAAAATAAATCTTAAAAAAAAAAAAAAATTACCATATAAGGGAGCAGATGTAGCTCAAGTGGTTGAGCGCCTGCTTCCCATGTACAAGGTTCCAGGTTCGATCCCCGGCACCTACTAAAAAACAAACAGAACCAACTCTCATTGGAGAGTGGATGTACCTCAGTGGTTGAATGCCTGCTTCCCGTATGAGATCCTGGGTTCAAACCCCAGTACCTCCTAAAAAACAAACAAACAAAAAAACGTAACATACATACACAAGCAAAGACATTCATGTAGAAAGAGTTTACATATACCTATTAAAGGTTACAAGGAAAATATCCTAACTCCTGCTCCAAGACACCAGAAGTAAATATTTGGCTTTCATTACTGATTTTCTTTCTTATTCTTTTGTATATTTTAGATACACATTTTTATTACAGAATTGCACCCCACAAGTACTTTACAACATTTCCTGTTCACCATATAATATTAGAAAAATAAAAGGAACATAGAGTATAAAAAGTATCATACACCCTGCTCAGAAGCAGTGATGCCCGCCCGCACAGCAAACAGCATATATGCTATCAGATGTTATTCATATTTCCTATGAATCATAATGAACTGGTCAGTGCCAGTAAACAGTCACCGGGCTTCTACTTTGCCTAGAATCAAACAGTGCACACAATTCCCTGAAAAGGCTTGTCTGCCCTTCGTTATATTTTCCTGCAACTTTTTTCTAAACACAAATTTTTATTCAGAGCAATTGTCTTCTGCTCAGCCTTGTTTATCTTCTTTGAAGGTAACACATAGTGCTGGCAGACAGACTTCGTCTCATTGTGTAAGAGTGTACCTGCTGTGTGGGTGATTGTCACCTCCCTCTGGCTGGATCATTTCAATTTATTTTACCTCCCAGAGATCAGCTACTATAATTATAACAAACAGCAGCAGCAGCAGCAAACAACTGTATTGCTAAGTAGTGAGAGTATTGGTTGTAATATTTCCTTAAACTTGTGCTGGATTTCACGGTTTCAAAATACATTTGCATGTGCGTCTTGCTTGCCCCTTCCAAACTCTCGGGATGGTAGATGGGTGAATGGGCAGGACCAGCCCAGGTCAGGTGGCTAGAAACCCAAACCCTCTCCCTTCCAGCAAGCCTCCCACTGCCGAGGCGTGGGTATCACAATTAAAAGTTAAATTTTAAAGGACTTACCTTTCTTGGCTACCACCACGAAAGCCATACCGTGGTTGTGTTCATATTTTGTTACTCATGTTTTTCACTACTTTCTTAAATGATCTGGATAGTTTAGTTTTAAAACGTTTTAAGTTCTAAAAAGCAGCAGAGTAGATTACATTTGACGGCATTTTCTGGACTGACAATCTGGTCCTGCGTTCTGACTGCCCGACTCTGAAATTCCTTACCTGATGTTGTCGAATCCCACCTCTCCCTTGCCCTCTGTGCTCTTCTGGACAGATACGGATGAGCCAAATTTCTGAAATTCAGGACTTACACCATGCAGTTCCAGAAGGTTTATTTTCACTTCCTCTGTTTTGCCACTCTGACTCAATTGTCATTTTCACCAGGCAAGTATTTTTAACCAAATGGGGGTGGGGGGAGAGCATCTGACCTTTGCCACCCTGGCTCATCTCAAAGCAGTTCTTGGTCACATGGAGCAGCAGCTCAGAGAGAAGCAGGAGGGGATTTTGGGCATTAAGAGGAAAAAGACTGAGAATAAAAACAGAAACTGCCGCTCTATCGGTGTTATGTTGGGCATGTTTAGGAGATAAAAAAAAATCAGAAAACACTCGGCGTATATTCCGTGAAGCCCCATCACGCCCACCCCTGGTGTTCACTGCAGCGCCCTGGCGTCCCTGGGGCAGGGGGATCTCGAGGCATCCGAACAAATTGCTGCAGGCCCTCTCGTGTTCTCCAGCTGTGCGCTTCCCACCCATTTCAGCTTACACCAAAGCTTTTCTGGAAAGCACTGGGTGGGACCAGTGCCATCGGAGATTCCCTCCAACCCGGAGATGCCAGCTCTCGACAACGCGAAGTAGAACGTGGAGTCAGAGTACTTGCCATCACCCCACCCCCCCGCCACCCCCCAGGCCACGTGTGTCCCTCCTCTGTGAACCCCCCTCTAGTGAGTAACCCCCACTGCTGCCACCCAGCTGCCACCAGCGTGAGCCTCCAACCACTGTGGAAGGGAGTGATGGGCTGAGGGCCACTGCCCCTCATCTGCCCAGGAATACCTGTTTAAATACAAATAATCTTTATATAAGAGGCTCACATCAAAAATACTTTTAGAGGGAGTAGATGTGGCTCAAGCAGTTGAGCAACTGCTTCCCACATGGGAGGTGCCAGGTTTGGTTCCCAGTGCCTTCTGAAAACAAAAAAGACAAACAACAAGCAAACAAACGAAAAAACCAACACAGGGGAGCTGATGTGGCTCAGTGGTTGAGCGCCAGCTTCCCACATACGAGGTCTTGGTTTCAATCCCTGGCACCGGTACCTCAAAAAAAAAAAACTTAGAAAAATATATACATATATTTATATGTTTAGAGACTCTCTTGGCTCCTGCATGTAAAGTCTAAAAGAGGAAGAAAGGAATAACCTTTTAAAAAAGATTTTTTCTAATTGCCCACCCCCCACACAGTAAGGCAGCTTATTTTCTTGGCAAAACAAACAGGAGGTTCTGGCCAAAAGCAACTCCTAGCATTCACTGAAGCTCTCTTCCTACAGTCCCTTGAGTAGACCTTAAAAGAAACTCGGGGTTTAAGAGACGCAGGGCCCTGGATCTGGGCTCACGTGTAGCTGGAGCAGATCATCTTCTTTCCCTGCTTTCCTGGGAGCAGATGATCATATCTGTGATGTTAGAAGAAGTTGGAGGACCACGAAAGGCAGAAAGTAAGGGGCTTAGCAGGGGAACTGGGGTTGAAATAGGATCTCAGAACCTCAAGATATTAGCTTAGCTTATTTGCCCCAGAATCAGACCCCAGAAAGGGGCGATGTGCACATGAATCTCCTGTTTTGGGTGTTTGAAAACACTGACATCTTTCCCCTGATTTCCAATGTTCCCCCTCTCACAAGATTCCTCATAGAAATCATTTTGGTGCTAATAAATTTTCCTAAAAATAACTGAAATGCTAGATTTTCATTCCCCAAAAGACCTTCTCCTATGGTTTTGTTTGTTTGTTTGTTTTTAAATGTAATTTCAAATATTTAGTACTGTACTTTTCTTCTGAGAGATACAGAATGCTTTTGGTGGTATAGCACAACTCAAAGTTCTCATACTCATTGGTGCGAGGAGAAGGAGGGAGAGAGAGGAGAGAGCAAAAGTAAAATCATTTCAGTATTTTAACCAATTCCCCACCCTTCTGCCCGAGTGGTGCAGGCTCCTGAGAGAACAGATGGAAGGTGAGATTCAGCAGCTCTTTCTGTCAGCCTCAATTCCTCTTTCTCTCCTGTGTGAGCAAAAGGCAGTTCTGGGTGTGATTATAGTGCTTCAAGATATGTGGGGTGGTTTTTTTTTTTTTTTTTGCTTTTTTATTTTTTTTTTAGGTACCAGGGCCTGGGATTGAACCCGGGTCCCTCCATATGGGAGACAGACACTCAACCATTTGAGCCACAGCCGTCCCCTCCCCTGTAGTTTTAATAGAACAAAATCCCTAAACATAAGCTAAGCACTAACCAGCACACAACTGAAGAAGCTGCAATCCATTTCAAGCAGGGAGAAAAAACAACAGACATATTTAACTCCCATCAGCATTTTGGTTGAGTATTTAAGGCTATTTTCCAAACATGTGCCCAATAATGACTAGAACTAAACCTCCACTAAACTTCAACTCCTCACTCAGCCTCAGTTTCCCTTAAAGAGAAAAGTATGCCATTCCTACTTTAGAAACTGGTAAACCAAGGCAATGAACAGGCTAACAAGAATCGCCTATGATCTCCTTGTCACTGACAGAACTGAACGCAGGTTTTCACATTCAGCTTTGTGCTCCGAGGTCAAGTTCACTTCCTCCTTCAAACTTCTTCACTTTCATGACTGGACTTTACAGGTCTCCTGAGAATTCACATCTGCCATTGCCTCCTGCCCCCTCCGCTGGCCATTCTCTCTGATCAGTTCAAACCTCTTGGTCCTGAACCTCTTCTCCCACCTGCGATTCTAGGGCTGGGTTCTTACTTCTCTGCCCAACACATCCCCCTAGTCCTTCCCAACTTCTTAACGAGTCCACGGATCCTGCTACATCATCTTTGGAGTCTCTTCTATCCCTGGTAAAGGAACAATCACGAAGTTTGGCCAATCCATGGATTCCACACAGCAAATTAAAACCTTCACTTTAATACTGTTCCCGGGTCTATCAGAGGTGGCCTCTCTCCAGACAGAGAACAGAGACCAAGGGATTTTCGGGTGCCATTTGACAGCAGTGTGTGAGCCCTGGCTTTAGCTGGAAAGATCCGAGGTTCTTTTCAATGCTGCTTTAGCAGTATCTCACAGCACTACGAAAGACTCTTTTTGGTGTCTTAGAATACGCTTCCAGGCCCTTGCTCCAACAAAGATGTCCTACAGTTACCAGAGAGTAGACCAGAGAGTAGACCAGAAAGGTCTAGTGACTTGTCTAACATCACACAGCTAGCAAGAGACTGAATCTGGATTCAAAGCCAGGTCTGGGTCCAATGTTTCTGCTCCCAACCAGCAAGCACTGTGCTTTGAGGAAGAGCCCTGCCCTCTGAGGACACTACGCCAACCCCTCTGCGAGACAGCTGTCGCCATCTTAAATAGCATCCACATGACTGGCATTCTTCTAAGAGTTCCCTTGCCTCCAGCCCACCTCCTGAGATCCACATGTTAGAGTTTTCACAGACTTCAAACTGGCTCTCCACTGCGTGACAGCAGGCTGAAGTGACAGCTTTCTGCTAAATTGGAAATTTTTTACACATAGTAACCCTACCTTGTTATTGAGTGGCAGTGCTGGATAGTAGAAAGTTCTACGTGCTTAAAACTTGGAAGGAATTTAGGTTTGATCAGAACAAGCAGCGGAAGCTAACATTTCCTGAGAGCATGAGTGTGCCTGCCGCTATTCTAAGTGCTTTCTGGTACATTGTCTTACGGAAACGCTCCTGACAGCCCTCTCAGGTGGGCAATATTATTTTTGACAATTATTACTTGATTCTCCACATCTGTAAAATGGGGATTATGTGGTCATGGTAAAGTTCAGTTGAGAGAGTGAATGTGAAGTTTTTAAAATGGCAAAGCTCTATATCTGGCAATAACTTAGAACCTCTGGGCCAAATGACATACCAATTTAACATCCAATGCTTCCTGTCATCACTGAGACTTTCTTTTTTTTTTTTTTTAAGATTTTATTTATTCATTTATCCCCCCCTTGCTGCTTGTGCTCGCTGGGTCAGCTGACCACGCCGTGCGGGCGGGCTTGCCTTCACCAGGAGGCCCCGGGAACCGAACCCGGGGCCTCCCATATGGTAAACGGGAGCCCTACTGATTGAGCCACAGCCGCTTCCCGTCACTGAGACTTTCAAATGTCTTCTCCAGCCATTAGCGTATTTGATCATAAATAATGTGAGATGGATAGAGTTCTCCACTCCAGAGAAGATGGAATTCAGCCAATAAAGGACAGTTGTCCTTCACCACGGTCCAGTAAATTTTTTGAATTTCAAAGCTGAATAAAGGAATCCCCTTCTCAGACAGAAGACTTGTTTAGCCCCACACATGGTGCAAGGTGACTGGTGGACATGAAGAGTCTCTGGGATTTAGAGTTCCCTGGAAAGCTGTCTATGAATGTAGCTTGTGTGATCTGAACCCTATTTAAATATATGAAGAAGCCAGATCTTCAAAAAAATCTCACGATGCACAATTTTGTAAAGGGAATAACTAAACCATTTAGTTATGATTTTTATTCCATTTTGTATTTACAAATGAGGAGCTTCATATATCAACTTCTCAAGAGTTGGTCCAACTGGCGGTTTTGATGGGCTTGGTGCTTACTGAAATCTCTGCTCTGATGCTTAGAGCAAGATGTGAAGTTTACCCTTGTTAGCCAAAAGACAATCGTTTGGTAACCGACATAAATTGGAGTCATTTTGGGGTAAAAAAGCTCATTTAAACTTAATCCTCAGTCCCTGAGCTATTCCAGATTCCAAGAGAATGCATACTACAAGTGATTTTTTTTTTTTTTCAGGAGGTACTGGAAATTGAACCCGGGACCTCGTACATGTGAAGCAGGCACTCAACCACTGAGCTACACCCACTTCTATAAGTGATTTTATGAAGACATCCTCACTTGCCCAAAACAAGAAAGCTATAAAAACCATCTCCATATTACACAATCCAACTATTTAATTGAAAGCGGCCAGCAACCACAATTAAGTGTCCTATATATGACCAAATACACTTCCTGTAAGTGACCCATAAAGGCACAGCAATTTATGAAACCAAAAGACTTACCCTCAGCAACAGAAAGCAGCCAGGAACACCACTCAGAATAAATATAGTAGCTTTTCATTTCTGCCACTGAAATTCGTATAGGATTTCTGTCTCCCATGACTGATAATCACAAAAGGGGATTATCCCTGCGCTTCAATCATGCTGTTCTCCCGTGGTTACCCATTAGCTTTCTTACACTGAACTTTGCTCCCTAAAATCTGCATGAGGGACCAGCTGACTTTTTACTTTCATTTCACCCATTAACTAGAATGAAGCATTAAGAGCGAATTACTCTCCCAAAGGCTGCAGAGCCTATACTCCACCCTGCGTATTTACACAGGCAACTCCAGACAGACTTGCTGGGTCTATTGACAGTGACTTAAGGAAAAAGGAAAAAGTCTGAGCCATTTTTTTAGCCACAGGGGACAGATCTGCAGGTATGACTTCCCTGTGCTTTAAAATGGGCAACAGGACACTTAAACGTACTTAATTTTTCCACACCACATAGGGGAGAACAGCATAGTTGTTGAAAAAGTTATGTCAGACGAGCAATGCTGTGATGCCACTATCTTCTGTTTGTTAAAGTTCCAATACCTTGGACACAATTGATCATTTGAGGGAACAAACCGAAGTGGAAGCTGTATCTGTATAAAGGCAGGTGAACAGCGCCCATCTTCCAAGGCTCCTCGTGTCCCTTCCCTGTCTCTAACTTAGTGTGGGCCACAAAGAATACTTCCCCACCTAGGTATCCTCTTTCACCTAGGTATCAACCTAGAGCCCAGATGAACATTCGAATCACCTCACACTACTGATACAGGCTGCTCCTGCGCCTTCCCACTACGTGGGCTGGACTTCAAAGGCACAAAACCTAGTCTAGAAATGAAGGTTTCAGCACATAAGGTGGACAGTTGGAAAGTGTTCTTTACTCTTTGTGCTCAGCAATCAAGGTAACAGAGTCTGTAAATTTAAACCGGCATGTACAGAGTGATATTCCTGTTACTTGCTCTGGTCAAATCCTGGTGGCAGGGTAGGTGATACTGCTGGAGGATGGGGCGTCATTTTGCACCGACGCTCCAAGGACCTGGAGAGTGAGCAGGGTGTGGGTGGGTGTGCACAGAGACCCAGAGGCAGGGCCTTATGTCTGCCCTGGGACTTGAGCAAAGTATCCCCACATGTGCCTAGGGAAAATGGGAAGTTTGGGGGAGGAAGCTAGAAGAAGTGGCATCAACTAATTTGCCTGAAAAAAAAAAGCAGTCGCCAGATTTCTTCAGACCATTAAGCCTCTTTTTCCAAATAAGTTTGACTAGAGCCCATACGGAAATTTCTCCAAGTAAGTATTTTTCCTCTGAATAAACACACTTTGAAAATAAACAACAAACTCTCTTCTTGCCTTCACAAGTCTCGCCAGCTCTCATTTGGGTTGTTTTAAAAGATTAAAGGGAATAACAATGGTGGAGATAAATGCTTTCTCCCTCCAAATTCCTTTTAAATAATTTTGCTTATTGTAACTTCTGAAAAACTGATTTTTTTTTTTTCAAATCTGCAAATATAAAAGCAGTTTTAGGGGAGTAGATGTGGGTGAAAAGGTTGAGTACCTGCGTCCCATGTACAAGGTCCCAGGTTCGATCCCCTGTTACCTCCTAAAAACAAAACAAACAAACAAAAACACCAACTCTCACTGGGGAGCATGGTTGAGCCCCTGCTTCCATGTACGAGGTCCTGGGTTCAATTCCCAGTACCTCCTTTTAAAAAAAAGTTTTTTTTGTTTTTTGTTTTTTTTTTTAAAGCAGTTTTAAGCAAGACAACTTATCCAATTAAGATCAAATTAATCCAATGACAAAGTTTTGACCTTATATTTGCCTGTTCAAATTTAAAGCCAAATGTTGGGTTTTCCTCAGGCATCCTCCCCCCCGGCCTCTACATAGACATGGGGCGGCCTCTGTTCTGTGCAAGGGCAAAAGTCTGCCTCCCGATATTGCCATATTTCCAACAGAACCTGAGCCTGGTGTGTGAGGCACCGAGGGGCCTTCTCATCAGCAGCACCAAGTCGTCACCTCAGGCACATGTTATAAAATCCACCTAGGCACTGGCTGCAACCCCATCCTCACCAGTGGCTTGCTTAAGATGTCTCCTTTGAGAGCCCATCTAATGTTAAATTCCAACCATCAATACAGGAGCTCTCTCCTTGCCTAAGGGGAGTGTTCCAAAGCTAAATGCTTGAACCGTACTATTATCCTGGTGTTCTTCGAAAAGGTCCTTACTGAGATTTAGCATGATTTAGCATTATGTTTTCAACATTTTTAGATGGCTGATAAGGAATGTCTATCTAAAGTGCATTTATTTTCCAAAAGAAATTTTAAAAAATCCAAAGACATCATTAGTTGAGTGTTCTGCTGTTTCAGTGTAAATAGCTAAAGGATTAGTTTCTCCTAGAATTCCTTCCAGAAGAACATTTTTTTTTCTTTCAAATCCACTTGCATGAGTCTTCGTATCCAAACATTTTCCCATTTTGCATTAGCTACCAGGAAGCTCAGCAGTAAATTTAGTGCTCACTTGCAGTGGTCAACTCACTCTGGGTGCCCACAATTTACTTACCTACTTCTTTTATTGTTCTATGTGAAATTTTCTATGCCATGTCTGAAAAGCTTTAGAATGTTCTCATCCAACCTCAACTATGTTTCTATAAAGAGAATTTCTAAAGTATAACAATCAATTTTTCTTGGCTTAATTGAAATTCAGTCCCAAATGTCCCAGAGTAAAAAAGAACAGTATGGATACTCTTTTCTGTGAGATCTATGCCCATCTTAGGTTGGGTTCTGTTTCTCAAAGTTTCATATTTCATTGTAGAACAGAACAGTGGTTGGCATTCAAGAGATGCTCCTTAACTTCCATCTAAGAAATTGATCACATCCCTTTCTGGGTGCACCTTCCATCCTGAAACTATATTTTCTCCCTGTACAATCTCTTCTAGTGGGAAGGTCTCTCTTCTTCTTGCAGTGTGAGGTTGGCTCTTTTTGATCATCTACTAACCTGACACTCCTTTTCCAGGCCTCTGTCCTGAGACATCTTTCCGTGCTCAACCCAAAGAAAATGTCTGTGGCTGCCAGGGAAAGTTCTATCAGCAGAGATGCAGAAGCCAGGTGACCCATCCACAGGGGTGTGGATGAGTTGTGCAAGGAAGAAAAGTAGAGGTTTTGGACAGCTTTTGGGGGAACAAGTAAAAGTCAAGCAAAGGATACCGAAGAGCTTGGTTGTTACTGCAGTAAATCAAGGGGACTTAGCCATGAAATGCCAGGTGAGAAACATGCAGGCTGGCAGGGATGGCTGCGTGACATAACATTTACCTGGGGCCATAAATGTGTCATAAAGCACTTAAATAGTCATCATCCACATATCCTCATTACCAACAGGGAGAGCAAATGAGATAACATGAGATAATAGGGCAAAAGCTTTCTAATGAGTGCAATAAAGTAGAAGCCACACATCAGATGGCATCACTATTTCACTATTCCTTGTTATCTCCCATTTATGGCTAAATAATGGCCCAGAAAAGTAAGTTTCAGAGTCAAACCTGTGGGCCAGTTTGGTCCTGGTCATCAGGTTCGAAAGTACTAACAGCTAAATTTTACCGAAGCTTTACTTTTATTTCTGTTGGGCTCATAAAAGAAGGATCACTCCCCAGAAAAGGTCTGTCTGTTTGACATAAAAAAAGATTAATGAGGCACTTTCAGAAATTTTGAGTTCACGACCCAGGATTTAAATTTATGCCACCAATATCCTTAGGTACAAAACCTAAATTGTTTTAATTCTTTTTATTACGGGATAGAACTAACTGAAAATAATCAATCTTCTAAGTGCTTCTAAAGAAAATAACACAGTAGTAGACATTTTACTGGAGCAGTCCCTCCATACCAGACACTGCACTGGGCCCTTGGTACACATTTAATATAAAGGACTGAGCTGGGCAGATCTTATGGTCCTAATTTCATCACTGACAAAATGTAACCTGTCCAAGGTGATACACGCAACAGCTGGTTGGACTGGGATTTGAACTTGCATCTCTCTGGTTCCAAGGCCCATACACTTTGCCTCTGCCATTCTGTTAAACTGGTATTCAGTAGTCAAGCTTTTGTCACGGCCACCCATGACTTAATTTCCAAAAGCAATGGAAAACAATTTAATGCTTACTTTTCCTAAGGACTCTGACATAAAGTCCCTTCTTAAAATTGTCTCCTTTTAGGACTTCTGTGACAATGTGCCCCCCTATTTATATACTTCTTTGGTTATTCCTTCAGTCAACTTTATATTAAATTTTGACATTTCAAAGGATTCCCTCCTTGCACCTCTTTTCATCTCCTTTCTTGTGGCTTCAACCATTTAACTCCAGTCCAGTTTTCATTTCCTGACTCACAGATACATACACAGACATCACCACAGTCCTGTATGAAGCTTCACGACTTGTTGCAAACACCTCAGCCACTCTACATAATATCCTCCATCCCCTTGCCTGTTAGCATTCACCTGGAAACACCAACTCCAGATCAAACAGCATCTTCACCTGAACCGCTGCCCCGCCCCATCCCCAAGCCACACAAAGGCAAAGCCTTTGGCTCACCTATGAAGCCTGGTCTCCCATCTCAGCTGAGTACTAGGTGTCCCCCAGGCACCTTGCACCTGACAAGTCCATACTGAACTCGCTTTCTTATCTCATGGACCTGCTTAATCTCAAGGGAGCCTGCTCTGGGTCAGGCTTCATCCTAGAAATACGAAAGGTGTGTCAGTAGTCTAGCCCTTCCCTCCTTCCCCCTCTAAAAAGGTGACACATGCCAAAGGAAAGAAAAACCAGAGAGCACTCAGTTTCAACTTGAAGGAAACAAGTAGGACTGGGAGGATATCCAAGAAGATGAGATTCAGTACAGAAACTTGCCGTTAAATCCTGAGACATCCCTGCTGCACAGGACCAAAACTAGTGAGCACAAAGATGACAAGTAACGAACTGTACCTCTTAACAATATAACGGCAGTAAGGTGGCCCGGCCACAAAGAGGAATCCCTATATATGGAAATCGAGGTCTCATTGACCACCTAGGAATACGTAGTCTGGGGCCTTGCCTTTCAAAGTGTGGTCTGTAGGCACCACCTGGGTGCTTTCTGGAAATGCAGAGTCCCAGGTCCTACCTACCAGACTAAGTGAAATGGAATCTGCATTTTTAGCAAGATCCCCAGGTAATTTAAATGCAAATGAAGGTTGGGGGCCGCACTGCACTACTTTAAGGAACGGATGGGATCAGGTACATTTTAAACTGAAGAGTGGCATTTAAGTGGCCTCCATGCACAAGATCACATCATCTCACCCAATGCAGACATTCCAGCCAAGAACAGAATATTAGTTCAGTAAAAGTTAACATTTTGGAAAGATACTTCTGCAGAAGGGTCAACAAGAGTATAACACAGCCCTGAACATAAGATATAGTGACCTTTTTAATAAGAGCATTTATGGCTATTGTCGGCACCAATAAGTTCATTTCATCCCCACATCAACCCAACAAGAAGCATGCTGTGGTCCCCATTTTACAGAGAGCGCTAAGTCAGCCCACCCAGGTCACAGGGCGGGGGTGGGGGCTGGAGCCAGGCTCAGCCCACACTGTCACTTCTGTCTGCGAGGCCCCCTATTGTTTAATCCCCTTTCAGAGTCAGTGGAGTCCTCGGTGCCACCCCCACAGAGAGGGAGCCTATGAACCGGTTCCCTGCTGATGGCCACGGGGGTTTCTGATGGGACAATTCAGGAGACCCTCCCACTGGAACCGGTCTCCAGTGTCCTCTGAATAAAGGGCTTGGGAGGCAGAAGGAAGATGTCCAAAATGCACTTTCATTACCCACCTACCGTGGTCCGAGCACAGTGCTAGTGGATTCCGCAACCACCTCAGGAACTCTAGAAATCAGTGCCCACTGTAAGCGGGGCAGGGCCCTTGTATTTTAACCCTGAGTGATTTGAACTGATAGAGCGAAGGCTAAGATCAACAGCCAGTGCGCCTAAATAGTAAACATTTTTAGATACATGTCCTTTCTTCAAGCCCCAAAGGGGAGGGATAAAATAAAAAAAGGTGGAAGGACTTGAAGGGGGCTCTCCTGCCCAACTTCCCATCCACACCAGCACCAGCAACACGCCCTGCAGCCTGGGGTCTGCCCCGGGGCCCGCGCCTGCTCAGCAAGTGCCAGCTGCCTGTGGGCCTTGCCCAGCCCTTCCCAGTCCTGACTGTGTGCCGCCTTCCAAGGGCAGGACAAGGGTTTTACCAGGTTTACCAGACTGCCACTATGCCCCCCGATTGTCTCCCAGAGTCCAACCTGCCCGGCACCAGTCAGCTGCTGAACCCTTCCCCAAAAGGAAGAGCAGGCTGGGGCCTAAAACATGTCCCCCGAAGAGCCAAATCAAAGAAAGGTGCGTGGGGCTGGCTCTGCCCGTTTATCTCCAATGTCTTGCATGTAACAGGAATGGGAACATCAAGGCCGGTCGTCAGGGGAAGATTCCGACCTGACATCCTGACAATGTCTAGTAACTTGCCTGGAATCACAGATACTTACCTGTGGGCCCATGTGCCTCAGTGGGAAGCCTCAAATTCCTGAAAGTGGGAGAGTAGCAGGCATTTGCTACAGTGAGGAATGAATAAAAAGAGCCATCTCCCCCCACCCTCCAAAATTAGGAACAAAGAAAGTTCTTTTCTCAGATTCAGGCAGTTTATTAGAATGTGCCTGCCCCTTTGGAAGATAATTTGTAAAAACATTATTTTGAGATGTGCAAGAATTTAAATTCTACCAATCTGGCTGAGCAAATGTTCAAAGCTCCTTTGACTATCTTCTACTTTAAAACGGTACAAAAAGAAAAATACTGCATTAAGAGGACAGCCTGCATTATTTATATAAGTGACAAAATTTTTCTAACCACCTAAGTCTGGTTCACTTCTATCTGACTACAAAGGAAGCCTATAAACTGTGACCTGGGATTCAGACACTGGGTAGGGACAGGAAGTGGAGACAATTTCATTCTCCCACAGTCAAAATGCCACTCGTGGGAAAAAAAGGGTAACTGTCCACAAACCTCCATTTGCCCAAGTGTTCTCCTCTTTTGACAATTTTCCAAGACTACTTCCTTTTACTTTGTACGGACACCACTGTGATTTCATCCAAAACAGACATTCATAAATCCATGTTCCTCAGAACCAGATGACAAAACCACACGGATTAAACCCAATAAAAGGAGATTGGCAGTCAGGTTTCAAGCAAAGACTGCTCAACAGATCATTTCCAACCCTCTTTTAAAAGTCTTGCAAGTGGCACAGAGTTTTTGGCCGGCCAGAGGCCGGAAGGAATACTAGAGGGGAGGCACGGCCCCTGCCCCTGCCCAGCCTCACCTGGCGGCGGGCGCCCCGCGGCCCCGCGGCACCTCCTGGGCAGCAGCCAGAGCCGACGCTGGGGGCCTCCGGGGGCTCCTCGGGACGTTCCCTTCTCGGCCATCAGGTTTTTTTTCTTTTCACAAGAGTCACTCTGTAGAAGAGGATTTCAACATCCGTCGGGATCTGCTCGCAGAACAGCCAAACCAAGGCTTCCAGTGCCGCAGGCAAAAGCAGGGCACAATCAACCCCGAGCCAGGGAGCACCTAGCACTCTGCTCTGCTCTCTTCCTTGACACACGAAACAGGTATACACATCCTTGGGTTACCTTGGATTTTACCAAATCATGAAGGAAGGCCAAAAAGATGGCCACGTTCCCGACTCCAAGATCCCACGGGATGTCTAGGCGGTAAGGAGCATCCTCCCAGCCACAGCTCTGCTCTTTGCTTCGAGCTTCCCACTGCAAAGTCCTCACTGCTCCTTAAAGTTTCTCTGGCTGCTTTCCGCTGATGTTGACAGACCACATGGGCCCTGAGTTCAGAAATGAGCCCCCTCAATCGCCAGTCCGCAGGCTCTGCCCTCACCTCCAGGACGTGCGTGGCCTCCTCCTCCAACTCAACAGGTGGAGATTCAGCCCCAAAAACCTGACATTGCCCCTCACCTTGCCCTTCACACCTCTCAGAAGCTGGAAACAGGTGAAACCAGGGGGGCAGAAGAAAATGCCTGTGCTCTTAGAGAAAGGCTGCTACCAAGTGGGGAAAATGCCAACACCCTGCCAATTTATCTTCAAAGCAGGGGCGTTTCCTTCCTTAGACTGGGAGACTTGCGTTGACCAGAGTTCCAAATTTCATGGAGCTGCCAGATTTCATGTCCAAGCCAAAAACATCTTCTAAGTCTCAGGAAGTCGCAAGTTCAAATAAACAACCACACACCAGGAGGAAGGGAGGGGAAGTGGCTGCAGGCTTTCTTAAAATAAACCAGAAAATTCTCTCCTGTCTGCTCCTCCTGTCTGTTGTAGAGCTTGGGACAAAGGAAACTGATAATGCCGCTTTGCTTGGCAAGGGACACTCTTTCTATTAAGAGATGCTAAGCCAAATCCCAAGTGGTGACAACTCCACAACCTTCATGTCTTTAAGCCCATGGATGCTTCAGAGGAGATGTGAGGCGGCAGCTCTCAGGCCTCCCAAATGACTGCTCCGAAGGTGATGCATCCCTCCCCATAGTCTCATAGCTGGAATCTACTGCATGCCTGTTGTATGCCAGGCATTGTGCTGCACACACTCTGATATTTTAAATCCCCACATCTAATTTGCAAGGTAGTTCATTTTAGTGCCATTTAAAATGTGATAAAACGGAGGCTTAGAGAGTTTAAACATGTTTATTATATGCTTAAGGTCATATAATAAGAAAGTCACAGAGGATTAGCACTTAGAGCTGCTTATGAAAGGCCATGCTTTATCCCCTAAGACCATCGTTGCCCTTATATAAGCCAATATAAGTAGAGCAAGTTCATTTGGTTTGCAGCAAATATAACAAATATATTTTATTTTATTTTATTTCAGTAGCTCAAAGTATACTCTTTCTCTCATAAAAGTTCATGGTCATTACCAAGAATGGCTGAAGAAACACTGTTAAACTGATTCATCCTACTCACTGGAGTATGAAACATTTTTAGAAGACTAGAGAACAGTCAGTCATCTGAAGAAGTCTGTGCCATCCACAGCCTATAAAAGGCAGAAGCTCTCGTGTTCATTTTTAGTTTTCCATAATACATTGATTGCTTCCAGAGCTTGCTTTTGCTACGAGTAGAGCTGCATTTCTGAGAGCTGAATCTTTAGGTGTCAAGAGCCCAGCTGTCACCCAGAAAAGACAGAGAAAGGGAAAGGCAGGATCGTGCGCTGCCCACACTGTTCACTGCTCACCCTTCCTTCTCCCGACCTGCCACACTCACCTCCTTTCTGTCTCCCAGGAGCACCTGGGCTGTTACCTGCAGAATGCAGCACGTAACCTTGGAGGAGCCTGCCCCCTATCATGGAGTGAATGAAACGTGCTCTCTGTGCTACATTCAGTAAAAAAGCTATTAAAGGAAAAGAAATTTAGGAGCCTCAATGGTCACACTCTGCACCTCTCTCACCTGGAAGCACAAGAAAGTTATGACCAGCATAAGAGCCACTTGCCACCCATTTTGTGAGGGCTTGTTTTTTCAATTTTTGTATTTTTGCTTTAGTTTCCAAGTGAGGAGAAATCAATCATAAAAACTTGAAGTCACACACAATCAGGAGGAAACAGATGGTGTGTTTGATGTAGCGCTTCCAGAACTCAAGCCGTCTTCAAACGATTGGGAAAACCAAGCCATTTAAATACTCTGTTCACGCTATAGTGTCTCATGCAAACACATTAAAAAACATGATTTTTCAGTGTCCAGGAAAGCAGCTTACAACTAATTAATTAGAAACAGCAATGATGTAACTATTCTTGAGCCACTATTGGGCTGTTTCTCTGCGATCAGCACCTCATTTCTTTCTCCATGTCTCTCTCTTCCCCCATGTCAATAGTAAAGTATACCCAGAGTATCATGAAAATTTGGAATAAGAGCCATTTATTGAGCAGCTTAATAAGTCAAAATGCACACATGCATACACATATGGAGACTGCTTATTATTCAATATATAATTTCCACTAATTAATACAAGTGTGGCTGGATTAATTCAATTTTCCCCAAATCTCTAAAAATCTCTCTCTTTATATGTTGTAAAGATGTTACAAATTAAAACATTAAAAAAAAAAATCCTAAAATACGAGCCTATTACAATCTCTTCACTTCTTCCTTTGTACATTATACAGACTTGGGGTGTGGTGAACATCTTGAAAACTGTAATGTGACTTTTCCAGCAGTCTGCTGGCTATTTCCTTCCCTACACTTTTTGATAGCTTCCCACCGGGGGGGGGGGGGAATATATATATATATATATATAAAAGAGTTGCTATTCAACATCTTCATCACATGATGTTGACCTGCCTTAGGTTTACTGAGCATGGATTAGGGAAGCTTAAGGAATTGGTAGGTCATTTGAGAAGTGGATTGACCATTTTTGGACCCCAAGAGTATATTTTAGATGATGTAGCCTCAAGCTACTGTTAAGAAATTCATATCAGTAAATGGCATAAGTTTTGACAGTGATAGTGTCTTAAATTAACCATGTTAGGGGAGTAGGGAGGTATGTAGTGCAGGTCTTAAATCAAATGAGATGCTGAGTAATTTAAAATTCAATACTTACATTATTGGATCCAGGCGGGGAAGTGGCGGCCTGCTGTACGGGCTGGTGTTCAAGCTGCTGCCCTCACTCTAAGACTCAGGTACCCAGAGCATTTCCGCTCTTTTAAAAAATTGTACAGAAAACAACACATATCAAACATGTACAGATGAACGAATTTTCACAAAGTGAGCATGCCAGGGACAGAGATTAAGACACAGAACACGGGAAGCGGCTGTGGCTCAATCAGTGCGGCTCCCGTTTGCCATATGGGAGGCCCCGGGTTCGATTCCCGGGGCCTCCTGGTGAAGGCAGGCCCGCCCGCACGGCGTGGTTGGCTGACCCAGCGAGCGCAAGCAGCAAGGGGGGGATAAATGAATAAATAAATAAAATCTTTAAAAAAAAAAAAAAAAAAAGACACAGAACAGTGCCAGCACCCGAGACACCCTCCCCCAAATAATCACTATTCTGATGGTTCATCGTTGTCTATTAGTTTGGCCTTTGAGCTTTATTCTCTTCTTCTGGCTTCTTTCACTCAACTCTGTGCTTGTGAGTTTCATTTTCCTTGCTGTGTATAGATTATCTGTTCTCAGTGCTCTCTCGTCTTCCTACAATAGTGTTTGATGAGTACTGAGGTCAAAAGGCAGGCCGCACATCGAGCCTTCTTCTTGCTTCAGTCCCAGCCTAGATTTGATGTGAGAGGTGGTTTTGAACGGGAAAGGCCAGGGGCCCTGGTTTGGTCAAGCACGCCTTCCGTGGAGGCACCTGGGAAAGACAAGGTCAGTACTAGGCCACATCCACCCCTTCAGGCCAGGGCTGGGTGGGACTCCTCTGCATAAGCCCAGCATGAGGCTTGGCACTGTGCTTCCACTGCGACTTTGTCGGCTGTACGAATAAATGAGTCAGCAAACAAGTCAACACATCCATGCCGCGGTTTGTGACCAAGCCGCCCCGTCAGATTACTGCTAAACTGTAAAATGTTTAATAGAGCATTTAGAGTTGAAATGCTTTTGTTATTTTTTAAGAGAAAGGTTTGGAAGCTGGGCAATCGAGAGAACATGTAAGGTACTTTCCATTTCTAAAATTCTGATGCTTCTACAACCCAAGAATAAAATCATCGATGGAGAACATAGAGTTCGGAACTTGTTACTCTTTAAAATGAACTTTTAAAATGATATACTTAATTTTTTTTAAAAAAAGGATACAATTACAACAGACTGATAATGACCAAATCCAGTGATTATACCCATACCAGATAAACTTAGAAATCTATTAAAATATAGACAATAATACACAGTGCTTTGGGGCCATTTGTAAGGTTTCAATAATCTTTTAAAGAAACAGATTGAGAGTTTGCTGGGTCACATTTTTTTTTTTTAAGATTTATTTATTTATTTACCTTTATCCGTTTTTACCCCCCACCCCAACCCCATTTTTGCTGTTTTTGTGTCCATTCGCTGGGCAATTCTCCGTGTCTGTTTCCTGCCCTCTCCTCTCATCCCTCTCCTCCTGTCTTCACCGGGACTCGATCCTTGGATCCTCCGATGTGGGAGAGAGGCATCCCACTGCCCGTGCCACCTTAGTTCCTGATTTTTCAGCGCATCTCATCTCGGCTCTCCCCCACGTCACCCTCCTGTTACGTCACCCTCCTGTTATGTCCTCATCTCACTGCATGGCTCGGCGGGGCCTGGAAGTCTCACCCGCTCATGGGGCCTGGCGGTGCACCCGCGCACGAGGCCCAGCGGCCCACGTGCCTTCCACACTCTTCTTTTTTTAATTTTTACTGGGAGGTCCCGGGGATCGAACCCAGGTCCCTCCACATGGGAGATGGACACCCAACCATTTGAGCCACATCCACCCCCCTGCTACATCCCTTAAGGTTGACCAAAGATACCTAGAGTTACAGTCTTTTCCCATACAGGATGGTCATATAATAAATCAGGCTTGGTTTATCACCAGCATCTAAAAACCAGACCTAGGGAGAAAAACTAGGTCTGGGGACACATGCATGGTTTCTAATATAGGGAATGTTTAGCCTACCCTGATTATCACAAAATCAGGACAGCGAGAATATTTGCACTGGGTCACTTACTTCCATTGGAAATAAGTATGCGGCATTTGAGACATTCACTTATCCTCTCTACTTGAGCTTCTAACACTTATCACACTAGGCAATGGCTTTGTGCCTGAAGTATGTTCCCTGGTGAAGTGTTTGGATCTCAGGTAGGACATCCCTGTTATGGTCCACGAGCAGTGGGCAGCGGCTGTGTCTTCTCACCACTGCTCTGCAGTGTCCAGCACACAGCAGAAGCCCCCTAAGTGTCCAGGGAATGAATGAATGAATGAATGAATGAATGAATGAATATGTCTGAAATGAGGGATCTATCGGTGTGTAGCTCTGCTCCTGCCAATACTACTGACTGGGTTTCAGAAAACTGTAAAAAATTTTAGTCCTTTCAGATTTGATGGAGGTATAAACTTACAAAACAAATCATTAGAACCTAACATCTATTTACATTCAACAACTCTCTATTTTGTTATCATTTACACATCAATGACATGTTCTCCCTTCCTTAAAGACTCAGAAATTAAAGCATTTTTTAAAATTTTATCTTTAAAGATAAAGCATCCTTATAAAAATGAAGTCGTATTTGGTATTTTGGTTCATCCTACTAAAAATGTCCTGAATGAAACTCAACACTAGTTCTTTCCCACAGTGAATAAAGCACCAAAACTTTGTGGTGTGACTATAAAATTGAGAAATTGGTTTTTATGCTTTGGGGATTGGCCTCATTTCTTTAACTCTATAAAAGAATAAAGCTGAAAAACCAGACATTTGCTGAAACCCCAACTTTAGATACACAATCTCTAGAATTAAGAAAGAACAATGAACGCTTTTATATTTTCAAATTTACAACTTAAAATTTTCCTGAAAGTCTCCTCCCCAAAATTTGATTTCCCCTTAGCATTTGTGTATCTTTTGGGACTTAAACTGGGACAATGGCTCCTCTGAGGGAGGGCGAGCCAGCATTCTACTTTAAAAACGCCATCATAAAGAGCTGTGTGTTAAAGTGTCCGGATGAAATGGTGTCCTCTATTTAACAGCGGGCATCGTGGAGAATCAAGTTTACTGTATGACCTCTGATGACAGTCTAACTACAGTTCTTTCTTCTGTTCCACACCCTCGCAGAGACTTCTTTTTTCTTTTCCCATGCCTGGAAAATCACCATATGCTGCACCATTGGGATTCTTAATGCACAAATGTGATTAATAATATGTAATAGTAGCAACAGCTGACGTTGGCTGAGCACAGATGAGCACTGTGAGTCTCGCACTCACTAGGCACATGTGTCTATAACGACCATATCAACAAGCGTTTACTGGCGGCTTCCTGCTTGCTGCGGACAGTTCTAAGTGCTTCTTACACATATTTAATGCATTTAATCTTCAACCTTCGGAGGCAGGTGCTCTCACGGAATCCATTTTACAGATGAGGAAACTGAGGCACCAAATGCCTAGTAGACAGCAGAGCCAGAATTTGAACCCAGGGCTTATGACTCCAGAGTCTGAGCCCTTAATCTCTCGAATACTCAAACCAACTCTCTGAGGTTGGGGTTATTATTATCTCCATAAGGTAGAAAATCTCACTTCCACATTTTATCCAAAATTCTACGTGAACTTTAATACATTTTTTTTTTTTTTTTTTTTTTTTTTTACCAGGAGGTACCGGGGATCGAACCCTGGTCTCTCCATATGGTAGACGGACGCCGAACCTTTGAGCCACGTCCGTTTCCCATGAACTTTAATACATTTAAAAACTCCAAAGAGTATGTATTATTTGTTTAAAATGTATAATTTATACCCTGTCTACTAAAAAAATGTTGTAAGTAAAAGCCAGATATATAGTGTGTGCCAGAATATATAGTATCTCAAAAGAAAAAAAAAAAACTGCAGCATTTAATTAGAATTTTTATTTAGGCACCTCGTATTTGTATGTATATCAAACAACTACAGTTAACTTGTAAACATTTCAAAAGGTATAACAAATATTTCTTTCTCCAAACCCAGGTCTATAAAAGGAATGTGACCAGATAAATTCTTAGTTGATTGGAAATATGAAAATGTGAAAATATTATTTATAATAGTATAAAACCAACACAAAGGATTAACAGTATGCATATACATAGAGATGATAATTCTGGTGAAGAAATGAGGTAGAAACAGCTTTCAACAATAAAAGCACTCTGCATGTGGGGTAATTGACAGAAATAATGTACAAAACAGTCTTACTTCCTATAATTAAACTACAGAAGATTACATTTGGTTAAATTCTGAATCAATGAAACTTAAGGAACTGGTAAAATTATTCTCTTCTATTGAAAGTGTGTTTATCAGATACAACATTCGTTTCACGAGTAGCTGAGGCTTGGAAAACTTTTCATTGCAATATTTATTAATTGTTATTAATTATAACAAAATCGGAATCTGATCTCTAGCCATGCTTCTTTTATATTTATAGGTCTCTAAAAGTCTGGTTTCTAGCTACCAGCAAAAATACACTAAATTCTGAACAAATGAACTATTTTTTGAGAGTGTGGGGTGAATTCTTAGTCATCCACTCTAGTTTAATAACAAACAGCAGAGCTTCTCTCACCAGGAAGTTCTGCAAAAGCAGATAATGAGAACATAAGAATCACACACCTTTTGTTTCTATGAGACCAGACTTGTAAAAAGCAGCAGCTGAAGAGGGAACTTACAAATTAAATAAAGATCGAAGCAAAACTTCCATCAAAATTCATCATACTGAGTCTTGGTGGACCCAACATTATTTGGTTCTGAAGGGGAGGTTTGCAAAAGTATAGAACATGGTGGTTATTCCCAGGAACTCCACATATAGGTGGATGGACAAAACGAATCCATGGACCAGTTAGGAAACAATGTAAAGCAGCACATAATGAAATGCCAAAATGGGAGCTATGTGAGGAAAAAAGGGGCGGGGGGTGGGGCGGTAAGGTCAGCAGAGCGAGTGAGGACAATCAGGACCTGATCCAGGGAGGAGGGAGGCTCTGACGCGAGCAGAGTCGGGTGGACATGGCCAACAGCACCCGCTGTCACTAGGAGAGATGCTGGAAACAGGCAGGTCAAAGGCCAAGAAGGTCAGACTCCATGACAGAGAGCATGCTGGGTTTTACAGCTATAGTGTTACCAAGACAAGAGCCAGTTAAATCAAACCAGGTTGTTTGTTTGTTTGTTTGTTTTGTGTTGCTTAAACAAAGGGATAATTAGCAAACAAAAATGGAAGCATCAATGTGATTGGTTTCTATGAATCCAAATTAAGATTATCCTCTTCCAGATGTTCAAAGCATCTTTTGGAATCACCTTTAAAGACTCCATTAAAATGTATGTAGCATCTTTTAAGTACTCCTCTTCAATCATCAAGAGTAGTTATTTTTTTAAAGAGCTGATACTCATTTGTGGCCAAGTTTTTCGAATATGAACATCTCAGAGACATTTACAACAGGGGTTCTTAACAAGGGGTTTGTGAGCTTGAATTGAAATTCAAAAAAACATTATTCTTGTGAGGACGTGTTGGTGCAGGTGTGATATATTTATTAAAAACTATACTGCATAGTGTAGACTTAGTAAGGGGTCCGTGGTTTTCACCTGACTAAAATGGGTCCGTGAAACAAAAAAGGTTAATAACCCCTGATTTACAAAATATTTTGAGCAGGGGTAGCAGTTTTAAAATCACTGAATCTGAGAGTTGCAAGGGACACTGTAGGCATCCCAGCTCCACTTCCCTTTGAGGCAGGACCCTCCATAGCCGCAATTACAAGCACCCATCAGCTGCTCAAGGCACTCCATTTTTGGCATCCTTCGGAAAAAATGTTTCCTTTTAGTCAAAATCTGCTTTCTGAAATTTCTACTCACTGCTCTCCACTCTAGTCACTGAAGACAAAGAAAACCCTCCCATTCCTTCTTCCACACAAAAGCAACTCACTACTTGAAGGGCAAGGTCATGTCTCTGCTGAGTCTTGTCTTTTCCAACAATAGTAAAAGAGAATTTTAGAAATCTATCCTAAAAACTGAAAGGAAAATGGAATTGCCCTATGTGCTGTGAGCAGTGCCCGTCTCCCTCTGGATGCTCGGTTGTTCAGTTATGACTAGTCAAACATACTATCTGTACTGGTCAGTGTTGGGGTCTGAAGCTGTATGTACCCCAGAAAACATGGTCTTAAACCTAGTCCACTCCTGTGGGTGGGAACCCCTTTTGATGAGGCTCCTTCAGTTAAGGTGTGGCCAGCCTCGATCGGGATGGGTCTTAATCCTACCACTGGATCGTTTATAAGAGAATGAAATTCAGACTGAGAGAGAAAGCCACAGATGGAGCAGCCTGAAGTTGAAATTAATGGAAGTGGGAAAAGAAAGCAGAAACCAGGAGACCCTGCCACCATGCGCCTTGCCATGTGACAAGTTAAGGACCAAGGGTCCCCGGAATGCCACAGTCTTGGGGAGAAAGCATCGCCTTGATTTGGACATTTTCCTGGCCTCAAAACCATAAGCTGATAAATTCCTATTGTTTAAGCTGAACCATTGCATGGTATTTGCTTAAGCAACCTAGGAAACTAAAACAGTTTCAGCGATGCTGTGTAACACACTGCCCCCAAACCTGAGTGACATGTAAGTATTTATTCCACTGGTCACAGATCTGGGGCTTGGCTGAGGTGGCTCTGCTCCACAGGTCTCTTCTCGCAGCCAAGGCTGCAGGGCAACGGCTGCCCCGGAGGCATGTTCTCACGAGGGATCCCCAGGGAGCCAAGGGCCAGCCCCACTGTATAAGCACATTTCCAGCGTCACATCTGCCAAAGCAAGTTACAAGGTCAAGTGCAAAGCCCACTATACTCTGCCCACAGTGCAAGGGGATAGGAATAAACATTTACCAAAAAATAATCCAAAGTCTCTCAATATCCCATGGTCATACTTTCTCCTCTTTGTTCAGAAGAATATCAAGAAAGCTTTTATTAAAATCCCGACACCATGAACATGAAGTTTCTTTGACTTCTCGGTCTCACACTCTCATAAAATTAGCTCATTGTGAATTTAGTGTATATTTTCTGGTAGCTATATATGACGGCCTTCCTTTTTTAAGTGCTTATAATTTATTTAATCACCTGTGCTTTGTGAAGGCCATCAAGGTATTGATTTGTAGTTTCCCAATTATGAATTTTCTTTTTGAAAATCAGAAAATTATACACAAATATTCAATCTTTTGGTGTTACACCTGCTTGCCAACCATTTCTCAATTCACATCAATGAGTTCTTTCTACACCCCATTCAAACTACAAACATATACGGAGAACATTTTATGTGTCTGGCACAGGGGACACAAAGTCAAACGGCTTCCCAGACTTCAGTGGGCATATGGTCTGGCAGAGGGAGGCCACAAAGCAAACAGTTAAGTACATTAAAGACAGGTGCTACAATGGGAGTCGGCGTGGGGCACAGGGGCACACAAATAAAGGAGCAGTATGTGCAGGGCGGGAGAAGGCCCTCACACACGTGATCCTTGAGCTGAGTCCTGCAAGAGGATCAAGTGCTAACTGACAGCAAAAACAGCGTGAGCAAAAGTTGACACTCATTTTTTATTTGATTCTATTTAAAGAGTCCACTAAAGGACCCAAGTGTTATGCTTTTATCTTCCCACTGAATCTGAGCTTTAAATACCTCTAAACTCTATTTATTTTGCCTCTCCAGGTTGAACACAAGCAAAAGAAGAGTAGTTAGCTCTGCTCTGTCATTCCTGCTTGGGTCAGCCATTTGCCTGTTTGCTGCAACACATTTTAAAAATGGATTTAAAAAAGAACAAAAAACCTGATTCTGACAGAATACTCCATTAGAGGGTTAAGCCAGTAGGCATGACAGAGGAAGGATGCTAATGCATCAGATGGAAACTGTTAGATGGAGTTTAATGAGCAGGGGTGGCATTTTGCCAGGAGGCAGTGGCCATTACAGTTAAAACTCTTAAATTCAATGTCAAGAAATTTCCATGCAGAAGTGCACACACCCCATACCTCAGGGCGGCACTGCATAGGATTCTTTTCCTCTGACAGGTACAATCAGAGGGTGCAGATCACTGTACCTTCATGATAGTCCTGGGAGCCTTCTTATCACCTGGAAGCCCCCTCTTGCTGCTCTGGTCCCTCAGTACCTCACGTGTTGCTACTGCCGCGCTGAGCCCCCTCTCAGGCCACGGCCCACTTTCCAGGGAGGGTTTACGGCTCGAAAGCAGCCTGGATGAACCAGGTGACATGCGGAGGAGCCCGGCACAACACAGTGATGAGATCCTAAACCCACGCTTCTGGCAAGTGCACAGGGAATAAGATCTGGGATCTAGCAGGGATGTTGACAGAAGTCCTGGCAAAGTGCCACAGAGGAGGCTGCCATTCTGTTTTGTAAAGTATGGATCTGGAAGCCTCACGTCAATCTTCCCAAGCTCATTCTGGAAAAACCCTGGGAAAAAATGTTATAACTCACAATTGTCTTCTCTCTTTTACTCTCTTGAGATTAATGACACTATTTTTTAAAAAGGCCTATAAATTTTAAATGAACTACTCTTTACTCAAGAGGAAAATTAAACTATTCAACTACTTGGGTCTCTACTTCAGCGAATCTTGTCATGTGTGCATTAAAATGGCATCTTGGTGTCCTCCAGCTCTGAGAGGGCTCAGGAGAAGGACGGCCCCAGTTCCCCTGGCCTGATGATTTAGGCAAGTTCCTTCAGGTCTCCATGCTCCAGTTTCCTCACCAGTACAAAGGGAGACAGGGGCACCACCTCATAGGAGTGCTGTGAGGACGAGACGAGGTTAGGGCCCTGCGTGCCTACCTTCATACCATGTTGGCCGAACCCAAAAGGCAGGTGCCCCAGGCAAGTTCATAGGAATCCAAAAGGAAGGCTGAAGAATGCTGGTTTAGGGGCAATGCAAAAACCGGTAAGAGGAAAACCCGTGCTCATTCTGCCTCTGGGATTAAGGAGATTATAACATAAGGGTATGATGTTAGGTTTTGATGTGATTTAAGAAAAATGGCAAATTGAAAAAAAATAATAATAAGATAAATGGCCTGGTCTGCAGAGCATCCTGCCCAGGGCTTTGCTCCAGGAGAAACAGTGAAGGGATGCAGGGCTCTCAAGCCATCACGAGTGCCTTCAAGAACGGCAGCATGGAGCCAAGGGAGTTCACACGAGTCCTCCATGTCCATTAGAACCCCTAATGTGAAACCAAACTTGACTCCTTAGATGGCAACTTCGTTCTTCCCGCCGTGCAGACCCAAGTCCTCAGTCATCCTTGACTCTTCTTTCTCTCTCATTTCTCACACCCGGCACTGTCAGCTCTGCCTTCAAAATACATCCCAAAACTTGCCGTTCCCCTCCGCTCCCATTGCCACCGCCTGGTCCCATCCTTTTTCCTCCCACCCGGCCCCCCTCTGTCTTCTCAGCCAGTAGCTTGAGTGATCCTCCAAAACCTAAGTGAGTTCACATCACTCTACTGCTCAAACGTTCAGAAGTCTTCAATTTCACTCAAAGGTAAAGCTGAAGTTCAAACAGGGACCTGCAGTTCACATATAACCTGAGCCCAGGCCACTTCTCCTCCCACTCCCATCTTTCTTCGCCCCTCTCCTCTTTTTCCCTTCTCCCTTTCACCCCCATCTCCTTCCCTTGCCCTGCCCCGGCCACCCGGGCCTCCTTGCTATTCCCTGAACCCTCCAGCCTCACACACCAACTGCTCCCACACTGCGTAACACAACCCATAATAGCAGCATTATGCACAGGCTAATCTTGTAGAAATACCATGCAAAAATCCTTAGGGTGTGTTTAGGCATTTCTGGGTGAACAACCTATTTTCACTTATTAACTCAAGTAGCCCTCACTGCTGTATCATTTTTCATAAAAGAAAGCTGAGTGAAAAAATGCAGGCTGCAGCCTGTCCTGACAGTCCAGGCAGACTCAGGTTTGCTTTTTCATCAGGCTGGCTTCTCCTCAGACCATTCACACTGGCTCAAGGTCACTGGGAATTGGGCTGCAGTTGTCAGAAGGGCACTGGGGCAGCTGAATGACTTGGCATTCCACTTAGAGGACTCTGGGTGACAGCATCTTACTGGCTTCCAGAATCATTAGGAGGAGAAGCCCAGGTGTAGGAGGCACAGCCCCAGCCAGGCGGCCACCATGGAGAGGGCAGAGGCAGAGGTGCTTAGAGCCAAGGCTTTGCAAGCTTAATGTAATTTGGAGGCTTTGTGACATAATGGGAAGACTTCGGGATTTGAGCAGAGTATGGACTGTCAAATACCAGCTGTCATTGGCCAGCTCTGCGAATTACCCAGCAAATGGAACGGACTTTTCCACATCTGTACGATGGGGCCGACATCTAAGCCTCAGAGTGGCTACACAGATCAACAGAGATAATTTACATAAAGCAACTAGGACTACATGGGGGGAAAAGGTTTAAAAAATTGAAGAGATTTTTAAAAATATGTTGAATTCCATTGGTTAAAACATTTCTCATTTTTATTAAAAAACAGTTTAAAAATTATTTTTCAATATTTTCAGATATTAAGTTCGTGCCTAAAAGGACATATATGACATCTTTAATTAATTGCTCTTCTCCATTCATATTGGAACTATTTATATGTAGGTATAAAGCAAACACCAAAAACTAAAAAACAAAGCAAACACCTAGCAAGAAGAAAGTGAAATCTTTAAAAGTTTTCTACTGCCTTCCAAAACAAGGAGAAAGCAATGTTCAAAGATGCATGCATGGAGCAAGCTACCAACTGGCAAGAAGGGACACAGCTCCTTACATCCCACAGCCCTCTGCCCTCGGTTCTTGGATTTATGCTCTAGAAGAGAATGGGATGAGAACTTCTTTCATAAGTTACCATGTTTGTGGTAGACACTAAATTACTAGAAGAGCTGATGAAAGGCTCCTCTGGACTCTTAGAACAAGCTTCCATGAAGGTAGAAAGATCAACACTATTCAGTTGTGGGGAGGAAACCAGAGTTATTTCAAGCATACCAATGAAAACAGCAAAGAACTGTTGAGAAAGAAAACAAACTTTGTGAAACTCCTTTATTTTCAAGAAAATGTTGCCTTCAGCACTGTGGTGGTTAGAAGCTGTGTGTACCCCAGAAAAACATGGTCTTAAACCTAGTCCACTCCTGGGGGTGGGAACCCATTGTAAGTAGGACCTTTCGATGAGGTCACTTCAGTTAAGGTGGGGCCCACCTCAATCAGGATGGGTCTTATCCTATTGCTGGAGTCCTTTTAAAGCAGAATGACATTTGACATAGGGAGAGAAAGAGACAGGAAACAAGAAGCCGAAAATCAACAGCACCAGGAAGAGAAGGGAGAGACCAGGAGACTCCGCCATGCACCTTGTGAAGAAAGCATTGCCTTGATGGCACCTCGATTTGGACTTTTTTTTTTTTTAGGAGGCACCAGATATTGAACCCAGGACCTTGTACATGGGAAGCAGGCACTCAACCAGCTGAACGACACCTGCTCCTGATATGGACTTTCTTTTAGCCTCAAAACCATGAGCAAATAAATTCCTATTGTTTAACCCCATCCATTTCATGGTATTTGCTTGAGCAGTCAAGAAAGCTAGACCACCATTTACAGTATTTACTAATGGATAGTAAGCCAACACAGACTTCTCCAGCCCCCGCCGACCCCCGCCATTTTAAAGCAACTGAGGAGAGGAGTGTGATATAGTCTCATTTACCATTTCAACCAAGCTTATAGGGAGCCTTATCCTTCAGACCAAAAACCTATAACTTAGACAAAACTCGTATCAGAAATTCCTAATTCCAGGAAAATTAGAGAAAACTCCACAGCGTTTTAATTGTTTTATGTGTGCAACCTAGACACTCAAGGATCAACTATAAGAGAGCAACACATACCATTCGTTGGGTTTTGGGGAGCCACATATCAGGATTTTAGTATTTGCTATTTCACTAATGGGATTTATGGCTTTGGGAAAATGTTAATCTCCATAATTCCCATAGATAATACTTTTTTTTTTTTTAATTAAAGAAGTTGTAGGTTTACAGAACAATCAAGCATAAAATACACGGTTCTCATATACCACCCTGTTATTAACACCTTGCATTGGTGTGGTTCATTTGTTATAATTGATGAAAGCATATTTTTATGATTGTACTATTAACTACAGTCCATGCTTTAACTTAGGGTTCATGGTTTCAGTTGTGCAGTTCCTAGGGTTTAAATTTTTTTTTTAATTCTAGTACCATATATAAAGCATAAAAATTTCCCTTTTAATCACATTCAGATATATAATTCAGTGCTGCTAATTACATTCACAATGTTGTGCCACCATCACCACCATCCATTACGAAAACTTTTCCATCATTGAAAATGGAAACTGCACATTGTAGGCCTTAACTCCCTATTCCCTAACCATCTCCCCATCCCATGGTAATCTATATCCTAGATTCTGACTCTGGTTTTGCTTATTCTAATTATTTCATATCAGTGAGATCATACAATATTTGTTCTTCTGGGTCTGGCTTATTTCACTCAACATGATGTCTTCAAGGTTCACCTACGTATCAGAACCTCATTCCTCTTTATGGCTGAATAATATTCCATTGTGTGTACATACCACATTTGGTTTATACATTCGTCAGTTGATGGACACTTGGGTTGCTTCCATCTTTAGGCAATTGTGAATTTTGCTTCTATGAACAACAGTGTGTAAATTATCTGTTCAAATACCTGCTTTCAATTCTTTTGGGTTCATACTTAGAAGAACCAGGTCATATAGTAATTCTATACTTAATTTTCTGGGAAACTGGTCAACCTGTCTTTTACAGCAGCTGCACCATTTTATATTCCCACCAGCAACGAATGAGTATTCCTATTTATCTACTTCCTCTCCAACACACTTACAATTTTCTGGGTTTGTGCGTGTGTGTGTTTTAATAGTAGCCATTTTAGTGGGTGTGAAATGGTAAATCACTGTGATTTTGATTTTGATTCCCATAATGACTAGTGATGTTGAGCATCTTTTCATGTGCTTTTTAGCCATTTGTATGACTTCTTTGGAGAAATATCTATTCAAGTCTTCTACCCATTTTAAAATTGGGTTATCTTTTTGTTGTTGAGTTGAAGGACTTCTTTATATATTCTAGATCATGGGTTCTTAACAAGGGGTCAATGAGCTTGAATTTAAATGCAAAAAAAACATTATTTTTGTGGGGACGTGTTGGTACAGATGTGATGTATTTATTAAACAACACACAGAATAGTGTGGACTTAGTAAGGGGTCTGTGTTTTCACCTGACTGACAAAGGAGTCTGTGGAGCAAAAAAGGTTAAGAACTCCTGTTCTAGATATTAAAACCTTATCAGAGATGAGATTTCAAAATATTTTCTTCCAATGTGTAGGTTGTTGTTTTACTTCCATGATAAAGTCCTTTGAAATGCAAAAAAGTTTTTAATTTCAATGAAGCACCATTTATCTATTTTCTGTTATCTATTTCTTCCTTTTGTAGCTTGTGCTTTGGAGATCAAGTCTAAGAAACCATTTCCGGGAAGCAGATGTAGCTCAAGCCATTGAGCTCCCGCCTACCCCATGGGAGGTCCCCGGTATGGTTCCCATTGCCTCCTGGAGAAGATGAGCAAGACAGTGAGCTGGCACAATGGGCAGGCTTGGTGAGCTGACACAACAAGATGACACAACAAGGAGACACAAAGAGGAAAGACAATAAGAGACACAACAAAAGCAAGGAGCAGAAGTGGCTCAAGCAACTGAGCACCTCTCTCCTACATGGGAGGTCCCAGGTTCAGTGCCTGGTGCCTCCTAAAGAGAAGATGAACAGACACAGAGAGCAGACAGTGAGTGTAAACAACAAGGGGAGAGGGGAATAAATTTAAAAAGTAAATCTTAAAAAAAAAAAAGAAAGAAACCATTGCCTAACACAAGGTCTGTTTTAGTTTGCCAAAGGCTGCCAAGGCAAAAATACCAGAAATGTACTGGCTTTTATAATAGGGATTCATTAGGGTTAAAGCTCACAGTTCCAGGAAACATCTGTGGCTCAAGTGATTGGGCTCCTGTCTACCATATAGGAGGTACAGCGTTCGATTCCTGGGGCCACCTGGTAAAAGGCAAAGCATGGAGAGCTGGCCAGGCGGAGTGCTGGCCCATACGGAGTGCTGGCCTGTGCAGGAGTGCTGGCCTGAGCAGAGAGCTGGTGCAGCAAGATGACGCAACAAAAAGAGACACAGAGGAGAGACAATAAGAGATGCAGCAGACCAGGGAGCTGAGGTGGCACAAGAGATTGAGTGCTTCTCTACCACTCCGGAAGGTCCCAGGATTGGTTCCCAGTGCCACCTAAAGAGAAGACAAGCAGACACAGAAGAACACACAGAGAGCAGACAGTGACCGCAAAAACGAGGGGTGGAGGGAGAAATATATAAATAAATAAATCTTAAAAAAAAAAAAAAGCTTACAGTTCCGAGGTTTGCAAAAATGTCCAAATTAAGACATCATCAGAGATGCTTTCTCACCAAAGGTTGGCTGCTGGTTGGACCCTGGACTCCTGCCACATGGTGAGACAAAACGGCAGCTTCTCCTCATTTCGGTCTGCTCCACTGATACAGCCTCCAGCTTCAGCCTCTCAGGGTTTCTCTTGGTCTCTCTCCCAGCCTCTCAGGGTTTCTCTGCTTTCCAGCAGTCATCTCTCTTACATGGCAGGGTGAAAATGGTGAGTGTCTTTCTCTGTGTGTTTCTGCTTCTGGTTCTCAGTATATTCAAGACCCCAGGAAGAGGACAGACATCTAACCTGGGTCACACCAATCAAAGGCCCGAAAATGATCAAATCAAGTAATCTAATCAAATGATCCCTTAACTGAATATAATACAATCAAAAGGCCCCATGCCCACAAGAATAAATTAGCTCAAACAATACAATCTTTTCTGGGATTCACAAAACTTCAAACTGCCACAAAGTTCCCTATGTTTTCTTCTGGGAGTTTTATTGTTCTGGCTTTTATATTTAGGTCCTTGATCTATTTTGAGTTGATTTCTGTATATGGTGAAAAGTAGGAGTCCACCTTCATTCTTTGCAAATGAAGATCCAGTTTTCCTAGCACCATTTGTTTAAGAGACTATTCTTTCCCAACTGTGTGGTCCTTGGCCCCTTGTCAAAAATCAGCTGGCCATAAATGTCCTCACATTTATGAATTCTCAGTTCCTCAGTTCAAATCCATTGGTCTATATGTTCCTGTGCCAGTACTATGCTATTTTTTGTCACTGTGACTTGGTTATAAGTTTTATTTATTTATTTATTTATTTATTTTTTTTTTTTAAGATTTTATTTATTTATTCATTTATCCCCCCCTTGCTGCTTGTGCTCGCTGGGTCAGCTAACCACGCCGTGCGGGCGGGTTTGCCCTCACCAGGAGGCCCCGGGAACTGAACCCGGGGCCTCCCATATGGTAAACGGGAGCCCTACTGATTGAGCCACAGCCGCTTCCCTGGTTATAAGTTTTAAATTGGGAAGTGTGAGTCCTCCACCTTCATTCTTCCTTTGCAAGATGGCCTTAGGTATTTAGGGCCACTTATCCTTCAATATAAATTTCATAATTGGCTTTTCCATTTCTGCAATTTTTTTTTTTTTTTTTTTTTTTTTTTAATTGGAGGTACCAGGGATTGAACCCAGGACCTTGTCTATGGGAAGCAGGAGCTCAACCACTGAGCTACATCCACTCCCCAGTGAAAGTTGAGTTATTCCATTTGTTTGTTTTATTTTTAGGAGGTCCCAGGGATTGAACCTGGGACCACGTACATGAGAAGCAGGCGCTCAACCACTTGAGGCTACATCTATTCCCTGTAATTTTCTTTTCTTGTGGTATTTTTATCTAGCTTTGGTATGAGGGTGATGTTTGCCTCATAGAATGATTAGAGATTGTTCACTCCTCTTAAATTTTTTGAAGAGTCTGAGCAGAATTGGAGTTAAGTCTTCTTGGAATGTTTGGTAAAATTCCCCTGTGAAGTCACCTGGTCCTGGACTTTTCTTTGTTGGGAGGTTTTTAATTATTGATTTAATCTCTTTACCAGTAATTGGTTTGTTAAGATCTTTTATTTCTTCTGAGGCCTTGAGTCAGAGTAGGCAGTTTGTATGTGTCTTAAGAATTTGTTGGTTTCATCTGGGTTATCTAATTTATTGGCATACAGTTGTTCATAGTATCCTCTTATAGTTCTTTTTATTTCAACAGGGTCAGTAGTAATGTCCCTCTTTTCACTTCTGATTTTAGTCATTTGTGTCCTCTATCTTTTTTCTTCATCAGTCTTAGCTAAAGATTTGTCCATTTTATTTACCTGTTCAAAGAACCAACTTCTAGTTTTGTTGATTCTTTCTATTATTTTCTATTTCATTTATTTCCTCTCTAATGTTTGCTATTTCCTTCCTTCTGCTTGCTTTGTGTTTAGTTTTCTCTCATTTTTTAGTTCTTTCTTTCTTTTTTTTTTTTTTTTTAAAGATTTTATTTATTTATTCATTTATCCCCCCCTTGCTGCTTGCGCTCGCTGGGTCAGCCAACCACGCCATGCAGGCGAGCCTGCCCTCACCAGGAGGCCCCGGGAACCGAACCCGGGGCCTCCCATATGGTAAACGGGAGTCCTACTGATTGAGCCACAGCCACTTCCCAGTTCTTTCAGTTTTGAGGTTAGGTCTCTGATTTGAAAACTTTCTTTTTTAACATAAGAATTTAGAGCTTGAAATTTCTCTCTCAGCACTGCATTTACTACATCCCATAAGTTTGGGTATGGTGTATTTTCATTTCCATTTGCCTCAAGATATTGCCTAATTTCCCTTCCGATTTCCTCTTTAACCCATTGGTTGTTTAAGGGTACATTGTTTAATTTCCACATATTTGTGAATTTTCCATTTCTGACTCTATTATTGATTTCTAGCTTTACTCCATTGTGGTCAGAAAAGATTCACTGTATGATTTCAATATTTTTCAATGTGTTGAGACTTGTTTTGTGACCTAATATCTGGTCTATTCTGGAAACTGATCCATGTGCACTGGAGAGGAATGTGTATTCAGTTGTTGGGTGAAACGTTATATATACGTCTGTTAGGTCTAGTTGGTTTGGAGCAGGAGTTCTTAACCTTTTTTGTTCCACGGACCCTTATGCCAATCAGGTGAAAACCATGGACCTCTTCTCAGAATGTAGCAGCAGATAATTTTATGACACTCAACATTGGCATGTCTTTAAATTAAATTTTAAGATTATTCAAAGTTACATTTTACCATTTTACCATAATTTTAATACCTGACAATCTAACATGGTTCAACATCTGTTCAAACAGTCATTTTCAGCAAACATTTAGAAATTCAAGTTTTCCTACAGCATCACAAAACCATCTCCGCCATTCTTAACCTTTCTGCAGGCAGTTAACCACTGCACTCAGAACATGCTACATCAAAATAAAAATCATACTAAGTCCACACTATACTGTGTATTATTTAATAAATATATCACACCTGCACCAACACATCCCCACAAGAATAACGTTTTTTTGAATTTTCAATTCAAGTTCTCATACCCCCTGAAGTCTTTCCACAGACCCCTTGAGTGTCCATGGACCCCTGATTTAGAGTATTGTTCAAGTCTTGTATTTCCTTATTGATCTTCCATCTAGATGTTCTATCCATTATTGAAAGTGAGGTATTAAAGTCTCCTACTATTAATGTAGAACCATCTATTTTTACCTTCATATCTTCAAAATCAGTATTTGCTTCATATATCTGGCAGCTCTGCTTTTAGGTGCATATATTTATAAATGTTATGTGGTCTTGTTGAATTGACCCCTTTATCGGTACATAATGACTGTCATTGTCCCTTATAACAGTTTTTTACTTAAAGGTTATTTTATTTGGTGTTGGTATAACTACCTCAGCTCTCTTTTGGTTACTATTTAAATGGTATAGTTTTTTCATCCTTTTAATTTCAACCTATTTATGTCTTTGCAACAAGAGACACACGAAGAAAAGCATGACTGACACAGCAACACAGGGAGTGGAGGTGACCCAAACAGTTAGGTGCCTCCCTCCTACATCAGAGGTGCAGGATTTGGTTCCCAGCCTCCTAAAGAAACAATGAAGATGAACAAGTGCAAACAACAAGGGGGTGGGGAGAAATAAATAAATAAAATAAATCTTTAAAAAATAAAAGTTGTAGAAGTTGTGAGCTTACAAAACTATCATGTACAACATGAAGAATTTCTACACATAACAGCATAATTGTTTTTTGGGTTTTTTTTAAGATACCAGGGCTGGGGATTGAACCTGGGACCATGTTTGCAGGGAGCCAGTGTTCAACCACTGAGCCATATCAGCTCCCCTGTGTTGCTTTTTTCATTTGTTTGTTTGCTTGTTATTTGTTTTTGTTTTTAGGAGGCACTGGGGACCAGGTTAGCTGGCGCGCAACCACTTGAGCCACATCTGCTCCCAACAGTATACTTTTTTTTTTTTTTATTGAAATCCATCATTCATACATAAACATCCACAAAAAATGAGTGAATAGTAAAAGTTGAGAACTTACAAAATAAACATGCATATCATCATACAGGGTTCCTACACATTACCCCACCACCCACAACTTGCATTGTTGTGAAACGATTGTTACAAACTATGAAAGAGCATTGTCAAAACATTACTACTAATATAGCGAATAGCTTACATTTGGTGTACTTTTCCCCAACCCACCTGGTTATTGACACCCTGTAGTAGTATTATATACTTGTTAGAGTTCCTGAGAGAAAGTTCTCATACTTGTTCTGCTAACCACAGCCCATCTTCTACCACAGGATTCATTGTGTTATACAGTCCCATGCTTTGTACGATCCATTCAAAGTGTACGTACACTCGGTGGCTCTCGTATTCATCATAGAGTTGTGCTGTCATCACCTCAGTCAATTTTAGAACATTTTCTTTACTCCAAAAGGAAAAATTCCATACCCTCTATATCCCCCATTCTTGTCCCTTAGAATTGATAGATCTTCTTTGCCACTGCTGCAAAAATACTACAATATTACTGTTAACTATATTCCTTAAGTTACATTAGTTGTAATTTTCCCATGTATCACCATATACTTAACACTTTGTAAAGGAAGAACATTCTTATACTATTAACCACAATCTTCATCCACCTTCAAAATGACTATGTTATACAGTCTCTAGATTATTCTCTGGGTTTTTTTTTTTTTTTTGGTTGTTGTTGTTTTTGTTTTTTTAATTTTTTAAAAGATACTTAGATTACAGAAATATTACCAAAAAAATATAGGGATTCCCATATGCCCAACTCCCCACACTTCCCACACCCTTCCACACCCTCCCACATAAATATCCTTCATTAGTGTGGCACATTCATTGCAATTGATAAACGCATCCTGGGGCATTGCCACTGAGCATGGACCATAGTTCACATTGTAGTCTACACTCTCTCCCACACAATTCTGCAGGTTTTGGGAAGATATGGCCTATATCTGTCATTACAGTGTCATTCAGGACGATGCCCAAGTCCCGAAAAAGCCCCCATATTACACCTGTTTTTCCCTCTCCCTGCCCCCAGAACCTCCAGTGGCCACGGCCTCCACCCCAATGCTGTAATTTCTTCCATTGCTAGAATTGCAATAAGTCTATAGTAGAATACCAGTAAGTCCACTCTAGTCTATAGTTCATTCCCCAATCCCGAGGATTCTGGGATAGTGATGCCCACTCCACCTCTATTTGAGAGGGGGCTTCGATCCCATACAGCTGATGGATGGGACTCTCTTGCTTGCAGTTGTAGGCTCTCTCATTTCCTTGGTATGGTGGTTGTCAATCCTCACCTCCTTAACAGCATACTTTTTAATCCATTCTGCCAATCTCTGCCTTTTGACTGGAGAGTTTAATCCATTTGCATTTAAAGTAATTACTGATAATGCTGAATTATCTTTTGCCATTTTGCTATTTAATCTTTGTAAGTTTTTTTCTTTTTTCATCCCTCAATTCTTCCATTAATGCCTAATTATTTATTATTATTATTTTTTAAGGAGGTACCAGGGGTTGAACCCAGGACCTTGAACATGGGAAGCAGGTACTCAACCACTGAGTACCACATCCTCTCCCCAATGAGAGTTGTTTTTTCATTTGTTTGTTTGTTTTGTTTTTAGGAGGTACCGGATATCGAACCCAGGATCTCATACATGGGAAGCAGACATTGAGCTACATCCACTCCCAATGCCTCTTTTCATATGTATTTGAATTTTTGTTTTGTACCATATTGAGTTCCTTCTCATTTCTATCTGGATATATTTTTCATATATTTTCTTTTTTTTTTTTAAGATTTATTTTATTTATTTATCTCTTCTCCTCCCCCCCGCGCCCCCTCCCCCATTTGCACTTGCTGTGTCTGTTCGTCTTCTTTGTTTCTTTAGGAGGCACTGGGAATCAAACCCAGGACCTCCAATGTGGGAAGGGGGCACCTAATCACTTAAGCCACCTCCATTCCCTGCTTTGCTGTGTCTCTCATTATGTTTTCCTCTTGTGCATCTTGTTGCATCATCTTGTAGCACCAGCTCGCCGTCCAGCTAGTCCTCTTTAGAAGGCACCAGGAACTGTGCTCCCTGCTTTGTTGTATCTGTTATTATGTTTTTCTTCTTGTGTCTCTTGTTGCATCATCTTGTTGTATCAGCTTGCTACCTCTGCACATCACACCAGCTCACTGTCTTCTTTAGGAGGCACCAGGAACTGAACCAGGGATCTCCCATGTGGTAGGCGGGAGCCCAATCGCTTGAGCCACATCTGCTTCCCGTATATTTTCCTTGTAGTTACCAGAGGGTTAAATTTTTTTTTTTTTTTTTTTTTTTTTTTTTTTTTTTATTATGGGTAAAAATCAAAATTCTCACAATACATACAAACATTTGTAAAATGAGAGGGTTAAATTTTAACATGTTAAATAGAAAACAATCATATTTGATTTGATACCAACTTGACTTCAATAGCATACACATATACTGTTCCCATACCCCTCCAGCCCCATCTTTTTTTGTACTTGTTAGAAATTATATCTTTGGGCATTATGTGTCCAAAACTATAGATTTATCACTACTTTTTTTTTGCACTTGCATTTTAGCACCTATAGGAAGTAAGAAGTAGAGTTACATACCAAAATATACAATACAGTAGTACTGCTGTTTATATTTACCTAAATGGAGGTCTTTATTTCTTTTTGCTGCTTTGATCTACTGTCTAGTGTCCTTTCCTGTCAGTCTGAAGAACTCCCTTTAGCATTGCATATAGGGCAGGTCTAGTGGTGATGAACTCTCTCTGCTTTCTTTACCTGTGAATGTCTTTTTAATCTCTCCCTCATTTCTAAAAATAATTTTATTGACATATAGTTCACAAACCTTATAATTCACACATTTTTTAAGTGTACAATTCAGTGTTGTTGATTTTTAGTATTTTTTTCCTCATTGTCTGGTCACTGTTTTTGCTCGTTGTCTGTTTGTTTTTCTTTAGGAGGCACTGGGAACCAAACCCGGGACTGCCCATGTGGGAGGCGGGCACTCAACTGCTTGAGCCACATCCACTCCCCTCTTCCTCATTTTTGAAAGAAAATCTCTTCATATATCAAATTCTTCTTTGGCAATTGTTTTCTGTCAGTACTTTAAGTCTTTCAACCCACTGCCTACTTACCTCCATGGTTCCTGATGAGAAATTGGCATTTTATCTAACTGTAACTCCCTTGTACATAAACCATTGCTTTTCTCTTGCACCTTTGAGAGCTCTTTTCCTATCCTTTGCATTTGACAGGTTGATCAGTATGGACAGGGCATATTTTTCATCAAGTTTATCCTGTCGGTGTTCTCTGGGCTTCTTGGATATGCATATTCACTTCTTTTGCTAATTCGGGAAGTTTTCTGTCATTATTTCTTTAAATATTCCTCCTGCCCCTTTCTCTCTTTCTTCTTCTCCTGGGACTCTCATAATGCATATATTGGTATGCTTGATGGTTTCAAAGAGGTCTCTTTACGCTATTTTTGCTTTTTATAATTCTATTTTCTTTCTGCTCCTCAGTCTGACTCATTTCAATTGCCTTATCTTTAAGTTTGCTGATTCTTTCTTCTGCAGCTCCTATCTGCTCTTGAAACACTCCTGTGAATTTTTCCTTTCAGTTATTGTGGCCTTCAACTCCAGTAGTTCTGTTTGGTTCCTTTTTAAAGTATCTATCTATTAAGATTCTCAAATTGTTCATTCATTGTTTTCCTGATATCCTTCAATTCTTTCTATGTACTTTCTTTCACCTCCTTGAGCATACTGAAGATCATTTTTTTAAAGTCTTTGTCTAGTATGTCCACAATCTGGTCTTCTTTGTTGATGTTTTCTAGATTTTTATCCTTTTTCTTTGGATGGGCCACTATTTCCTGTTTCTTTATTTGTCTTAAAATCTTTTCTTGTACACTGTACATTTTAATATTTCAAAGTTAAGCTCTGGGATTTATTCCCCGAGATGTCTGTTTCTTGAGTTCGTAAGCAGCTGGTTATATGACAGAGATTTTCTTGAGTATCAGGAGCTAACAAAACCAAGAAAACCTAAGGGAAAATCACCTTTCACCATCTTTCAAATTTGCTTTGTACTGACTGGCATTCTCTGTCAGAGTTCAGCCTTCCTATCAGGAAGGCCAGCCCAAGGTGAATGCAAAGCGCAGGGTCCACCCTGCCCTTTCTGAACCTGTGTCTTGTCCTGAGCTTGTGCTTGCTTGTGGCCTTAGAAGTTCCTCTGTTTACAGGAGTTTGAATGACCCCTCTACTTCCCAAGAAACATTCTCCAACTCCTGGGTATTCCACTACTGGACTTAAAGCAAATAAGCCTTTACCCAGGCAGCCCTCCTCAACTGTGTCTTACACTGCTTTTGTTGTCTGAAGCTGTTTTTGCCTGGAAGGCAAATTACAGGGGAGAAGAGAAAGCCAGAGAGGAGTTTCCCAAGTCAGTCTTTACTAGCCACAGCAGGGACAGAGACCCACAAAGGAAGTGCTAGCTGGCCAAGATGCCCTGGTGAAGGGATAAAGGGGAGGCCACAAAGGGCACCACAGCTCCCCGACCAAAGCTGCACCTTCTTGATTCGGCACCTGCCCAGCAATGCAGTTCTTCAACTGCCCTGCACAGCTCTGAGGATGCATTCCATTTTTAAGTCTCCTCTGTCACCTTTGTCCAGGGTGGGTTAAAACAAATGGCCGCTCTCAGAGCCGGACCCCCAGCAATCCAAAGTACTTAATCAAAAGCAGTGGTCAACGATTAACACGTGCCACCCATTCCCCACCCTCCATGCTGCCCTGGATCTTGAGGAATTGATTTTTTTATGTCCCTTTCTGGCACCAGCAAGCTACGCCAGGGGCCAGACCCAACTGCTGCCTGCTGGGAGAGTGGAGAGTGGGCAACAATAACTGCCTTGCAGAGACAGAAACTTACTGGTCTTCACCATAATTTATCAGCCTCTTCCTTCCACTCTTTCCTGGCTGCTGTACAGTGTTCTACTGTACTCCGGAGTTTCAAAATAGTTGATTCAGACAGTTCCTACCTGTTTATTAGTTGTTCTGGTGGAGGGACTGTTTCTTGGAGCCACCTACTCTGTCATCTTCCCACAGTCCCATCATGGATATAACATTTGAACCTCTGATTCCAAGATAACTAAAGAGCTATCACACATTTGCTTTCCTTGCATACTTTCTCTGTAAAAACCTGAAATATGGGTTCTCTGCTAGGTTAGATACCTAAATAACTTACACAAACAAAAAAGAGTGTGATTGGGGGATGCTTCTGATTAATTTTCTACCCTGGTCCATTTGTGTTCTAACTGTACAAACATCAAGATTTCTTTTGGGTGGAAGGGGCTCCCATAAAAGTTCTTGTCATTCCAGTGTTCACCAAAATTGATATAAAAGTAGCTATGGTTGTAGAACTTTAAATTTTCAGAGGCACAGATTTGAGAAATCCATTGATCTGGCTCTTTACATTGCTAAGAAAATAAGATTATCCATAACAGTAAGTACAAAGGAAATATACACAAGACCCAAACATTGATGAAAAGCAGATATCTTGGGCCTAAGCTTCTCCAGTTGCACAGTGAGCCTGCCTGAGATGTAACCAATGGTAGATGCTGGGGCTCAGCTTGTGGCTGGACATGACAGGTCAAGGAAGCACAGAGTGTACAGGGCATCACAGACGATAATTGAAGATGTAGGAGTTTGATATTATTTATGAATTCCAAAAAGAGATATTGATTATGTTTTTAAACTGGTCTGTTCCTCTGGGCATGATACCCCTTTGTATTAAATTCAGAGGTTTCACTTTTACTGTATTAAATCACGATTAGGGCTTTGATTTGTCCATGACATTAAGGTAACTCAGAGTTGAGTCCCCGCCTCCTTGGCGGGCTATATAAATGGATGCTCAATCAAGGAGACAGAAGCAGAGAAGTAGATACACAGAGAAGAAGAACATAGAGGAAGAGAGACAGCTCCATAGACATGGCAGAGGACCTGGGAATAGAGATGAGCTACTTGCCTGATAGTTTACAGCTGACCTTGCAAAGAGAACAGAGCAGCTGAGCCTAGAAAGAAACGAGCCCTGGGAAGAGAGACAAGCCCTATGCCAGCCTACAGTTGAGATCAGAAGAGCTGGACTCAAGGAAAGAGGAAAGCTGAACCGTTGCAGAAATCGGCAGCCATCTTGTATAAACACGGGACAAAAGACATTTGGTGAGAAAGTACCTCTTAATGGTACCTGGAGTTGGACTCTTTAGGACCGTGTAACTGTAAGCTTTTACTCCAAATAAATGCCCTTTATAAAAGCCAAGAGATTTCTGGTACTTTCATGAGAATCCCTTTGCCTGACTAATACAGAAGGTCCCAGGAGTATCTACCAAGAGGGATGGCCAGGTCTCCTCAGATGACTGTAGGACTTACAACAGGCCAGTAACAGTCAAAGCCGGAGGGGCCAGTGCCAGGGATGCCAGTGTGTGGAGGCCTGAGGGAGAAGGGGAGCATCATCGAAGAAGGGTCACAACAGGTCTCACCACAGAAGAAGGAAAGGGAGGCAGTCACTAGAACCCTAGTAAGACAAAGAACAGGACAAAGTGCTACCACAGATGATGGTACCACAGGCAACGTGAGGGCAGAGCCTGCCACAGGACTAGAAATGGGAATGCCAGTGTGGACTGAGGTGAACAGGGTCCGCAGGTTGGAGCCAAGCTGTTTCAAGTGCGGGCGCCAGAGGATCCCAAGGGCAGGAAGTCAGATTAACTGGTTCCATTATGACCGCAACCAATTAAAATCCACATAACTGAATCGTTTCTTTAGGAAAAACACAGAAAAAAAATGAATATCCCTTAGAAAAGAAAACTCATGTAGGGTACAGTTTCTACAGATTAAAAACAAGAATGTGGCAGTACCTTTTCTCTCACAGAACACTCTTTATATATTCAGACATTCAGCTTATTCTTCCATCTTCTCTCCCTTACTAGCCAACAACATTTGTTTCTGCTACAAAGAAAATTCACAGGTGAGCCCTGTCACAAAAGGTATATTCATTTTCCTACTTCAGCGCTCTCTAGAGCTCTCAGCTACAGAACTAGCCAAAAGAGTCTCATTTCCCCTTGAGATGCTGATATGACAGAGGAATGTCATTGCGAGATGCCTGGATTGTTGAAAAGGCACACGTCAGAAGGATAAACATGAACTATCCAACTATTACTATAATCATGGTCCAGAACAAACACCACCACCATCCAAAGTGGCACGTTTAGTAGCTGAGATAGCAGTTTAATGGAGCTTCTTTGTGAAGAGTTTGGGTTAGAAGAGCACAACGCCCTGAATATGGTAAGAGGGACAGAAGGAGTAGGAAAGAAGATATTTGGCCCAGATAGTAAAGGTTCCACACCTGAACAACCTGGACTGTGAGGCGGGGACATCACCATCCCTTCCTTTATTATCACAATTACATCCTGAGGCAAATGAATGATTTGTTGGTTCAATACACAAATAACTAAACAGCCTTCAGTGGGGGGCATTAAAATGTTAATATACTACAGTTTACATTTTTTACTGTTTTATATGCAACCCCACCCAGCCATCCATGATAAGAGTTAAGCATTTTGCTCAAGGTCAATTAATGGTAAGGCTAAATTTAAAGACTTTTCTGCTACAGTGGTTCTTACAGTTTGGTTCCTGGATGAGTAGCATCAGCATCACCTGGGAATTAAAAACTGCAAATGATCAGGCCCTGGCCTCCTAGTGTAAGGCTCAGCAATGCGTGCTTTAACAACCGCCCCGGGTGATTCAGATACTCGCTCAAGCTTGAGGACCACTGTTGTACTACATTCCCTGAAATTTTAGGTCAACTAGATCCATAACATTTCTCCTCAGATGTTTCTTACTTTTTCACCAATTACTACAAATCTCAAGAGAAAATCAAAGCAGATAAAAATGGTGGAAAAGGAACATTACCAAACAGAAAGAGAGCTTTTGCTACTGGAATGGTCAGAGAGTATATACAATTAAAATTTCCAAGGTCAAGGGATACAGAATCACAGAAGATGGGAAGCATGCTTTATCCTTCTTTACACACAGTTTAAACTAGATAATGAATGTTCTGGATGACTGCAAGCAGCATGTAAATCTGAAATTAAAACAAGGCATCAGCAAGATCCTGGCCAGCAGACAGAGATAAAATGGCTGTAAGTTCAAGGTTGTTGAAGCTTCCCAACAGGTCCAGCTAAATACAGCTGAAATAGCAACGTGGCTCAGGAAAGGTGCTGTCATTGTATCCAAGGCATCAACTGTGACTTAGTCCTAAAAGGGTCAGGACCTCCCACCCTGAACAACTACACCAGCTAATCCAATCAGTGCCCTGGTCACATCAGCCCACACCTGCCACTACTTCTAAAATGACCCTGGAAGGCATGGACAACTCTATGACCTCGAGTTAAAAGCTGTTCTGCTACAGAAGGGGAATATTTTTGAGGAAGTTCTTGGAGTTTATACCTATGTTGGTGATTATGTTTCCACTGACCTCTATCCTTTTTCCTACAAGAGAATGTGTTACACACTCCCATGCTCTTTGGATGGCACTGTGTCATCCACAAGATATATAACCATTACATTATGCGTTTTACAGCCTCCAGACCTAATAAATAACCTCTGTCCAGTGGCTGCCTCACACATATCATGCATCCAAAATGGAACTGTGCTGAAGGAAGAGGCCAGAGTTCATGGGAGGGGAGCAGGGTATAACTGCAGAAGTCCTCTCCCCTAAGGAAACAATCCTGGATGTTCACAAAAGTGGGCATCTGTTAACCTAGATTTAAAAGAGTCCTGGTGAAATCTGCAACTGTTAGTAACACAGATAAGGCAAAGAACACACATCTGAGAGTGACTGCTTAAGATGAGTTCACGGTCAACACAAAGAGGGCCTAGCAGAGTGCCTGGCTGGCAATGCAGTCAGTAAGTGCTCAGAATCATTACTGTTCCTCTGAGATCACCTCTTTACAATTTAAAATGCACATACATCTTTCAGTGCTCCTGAAGAAACCTCAATCCCTAAAAACCCAGGGAATGACATCACTCTTTGGAACCATTCCCATTCCATAATTCTGACACCAAGCCAAACGCAGAGGGCATGAAGAGCTAAGCGAGGGCTTTCTCCCTTCCCACTCCAGGGCCAGTTATGAAGCATTCCCTATGAGCCAAGCAGTCCACTTTGCCCTTGACCACGTACCACAGACCAAATCCTGCATCTAGCAAAACTCAACTCAAGTTTCAGAAATGGGGAGCTACATCTTAAAGAAGAAGGGGACAGATGGCATAAACATGGCTTTATTTTACATTTTCTTTTTACCCATATGCAATAAACCCAGGAGCTTTAATCACAATCATTCTCATAAAAAACTGAATGTCTTCAAATGTCTTGGTTAGACCAACCCATATAGTGATGTTTGTTGATTCAGTCATTATTTTGCTCTCAAAGTCCCCTGGGATCTACCACTTCTCAGAGAAAGAGAAAGCTATACCACCCAAACCAAATAACTGACAAAATTCCCATCTCCAAGGAAAGTATTATTTAAACAACAAGATAATGGTAAATAATATAAGATCTGACAATTTCAGGCAAAAAAAACTGGCAACTTACTGTTAATGGAATATCATTATTTCCTCTTCATTGCCAGAAAAACTAGTTAGTGCCGATTCTTTCTCTCCTGCATAATGCAGCATGAAAACTCAGATGTGACTGATTGAAAGCCAATAGCAAGATACATGCTGTCATCTCAATTTTAAAAAAATCTAAATGAATCGATTTGAACTGCTCTTCAAAGCTTATTTAAAGTAATCTTTTAATTAGCACAGAAAATGAGTGTCCAATTATGCTATCCTCCCACTAGTTAACCATACCATTTTCAAACATTTGTCTTAGGTTTAAATTATATTTGGTAGAGAAAAAGAACCACCTAAATAATCCTGATTTTTCCTCTTTAAAATGAGCTTCCCTACATCAAGGCTGTAAAAACCCTTTGGCTCAAATTTTTTTCAATCCATAAATACTTATGCTTTTTGCATGGCTACTATGGCAAATGCAACTGAAATGCAGGTTGAATGAGCAGATTTCAGATTAGATGATACAACTGGTTCTGTACACAAATCTGTGATCAATAGGTGTCTTAGAAAGCTGGTGTCAACAATTTGCAATTATTTAAACTATTCTAGGCAGAATAAAACTAGGCTGACAGTCAATAGAAGCACATCAGTTACCAGACAAATGCCCATCATATCCGTTTTCCCGTTACCAATGCTAGGGGGAAAAAAATGAAGGCTGTTATACAAAAATTAGAAGCATGTCCCTAAAATTCAACAAATGATGTCAAGCTCAAGAATATATAATTTAAGACCAGCAGCTCCTCCTACCAGTGTGCCTGGAAACCGCATTTAATCTCTGCACCATTTCTTCTAGGGCCATTTCTTCATTTCTCAGCCAAAACCTCATCCTCCGATAAAACAAAAATGATCCACAGCAGATATGTTTCCCTCTGCACCAGAAGTGGGCTTTTTTTTTTTTTTTTTTTTTTTTTTTTCTTTTAAATGGGTGGGGTTGAGGGAATGGGGAGGGGGCACGGCTGAGAGAAATGGAGGGAGGGAGCTAGGGAGGGGGAAACTACAGCAGTGCTTCTCAGCTCTGCATTTCAATTAACTTCCCACGGATTGGTCCCCAAACCAGCAGAGAGAGGTGCAGGAGCGCAGAGCCTGCCCGCTGCGGAGCTCGGGCCCAGCGGAAGCGGAAGCGCCTCGCAGCCTGTCAGGAATGTGCATCCCGCCGCGGTCACCTGAAACCTGCATCCTCTCCTCGCCCGCCGCCGGGTCCTCGGCCCGCGGCCTCGGCGGGCGGGCGGCAGGTCACCCCCGGGCCCCCGGGGCCGCGCGCCCTCCCCGCGCCCCCTGAGAGGCGGCAGCGGCCTCGGGAGGGGAGGCGAGGGCACGACAGGAGCCGGGGGCGGCCACCCGCCTCACCAGGGCGGCGGCACCTGGGCCCGCGCGCCTGCTCCCGCGCGTTACCTCCGGCCGCTCCCCCGCAGTCGCAGAGCCCGCAGCAGCCGAGCGCGGCTTCCTGGCGGCGCCGCATGCCGCCCGCCACGCTCCCGGGCCAGGGCGACGAGCGCCGCCGGCGCTGTGGGCCTCCGACCTCCGACGTTGGCACCAGGCCACGCTGTTCATTCTAAACCCCCAACCTCTTGGCAGCCAGGCGTTTGGGCCGCGACTTGCAGGTTAAAGTGCGTGAGCCGCAGGGCTGTCGCCAGCACCGCCAGCACCATCGTGCAAGCCTGCGAGAGCCCCCTGGGCCACGCATGGGGAGCTGGCTAAGGGCTCTCGTTGGTCAGCCTTTTGCTATGTAGCATGATCGGTTACATTCCCTTGCACAAATAGTGCTGCCTTAAGAACAACTCGTTTCCATTAATGGCTGGAGAAATTCAAGCATGGAGTGGCTTAAGTTAACACTGCACCTCGTGTCAATAAAATTCATGTGTGCCACCATTCGTGTGGCTATGACTTTCCAGGCACTGAGCTAGGACTGAGGATGAAAAGATGAAGTGACACAGGTTTCTGCCCTCACTGCACTCAGACCCTTAGGGGCAAGAAAGATGTGGAAACAAATAATTACAACACAAAATTTAAAAGGTAATACCCATGCATAGAAAGCGTTGGGTAAAACTGAAATTGCTGGGGTTTACACCAAAACTGGTTTAATATCAGCTGTTTTAAATGGTGCAGAGTAATCTCATGGGAGCCCAATGAAGGGAGGCGACAGGAAAGGTTTCATAGAAGTGAGGACAAAGAACCTTTCCTCCCTAACACACATCCCCTTAGCTGCCGTGTGCGGAAGAAAGTCCCAGCGGTGCCCTCCCGGCCACTGGAGCGAGAACGCAATGACAACCCTCAATCCAGTCGTGGCCTGCAAACCCTTCTCTGGCTGGCCTGCTCCTAACTCCTTTCCCAGGGCAGCTCTTTGAGCCCTTCTCCAGTCAACTCTCAGGATCCCAAACAGCCTTGCCACAGTCACCGGGAAGAAACGTGCAACAGTGCAGGCCCTTCCCTGTCCCCTCTCCTGCGCTGCTCTCCCACTGGTCTCAGTGCAAGGGCACCCACATGCGTCCTTGGGTAAACAGTGGGCCCAGCCCACCTTCCCTCAGGCCGCTCCTGGCACACATTTTATCGAACATCCCCTCCCTGCCAGCTATCTCTGACATCTCCCCCTCCAGCATCTAAGTGTTCTACCCCTGTCCCGTGGTTCTCGTTCTGGCACTTTAGCTGCATAGGAGGCCCCCTGCAGCCTCGGTAAGACACAGATTCCCGCATCCCACCCCCAGGGTTTCTGATTCCATCGGTCCGGGTGGGGCCCAAGAATGAACATTTCTAACTTGATCCCAAGTGATGCTAATGCTGGTGGACCACACTCTGAGAACCACTGCTCATGTCTTTCCCATCTGTAAAAACAAAAAGAAAACAAAGAAAAAGGACAAAACCTTCCAGCCATCCTGCTATCACAGCTCTCCTTTCCACTCACACTCTCAGCTTTTTTCAACAACCTTCTACCATCCACTTTGTCCCCTTGAATCCTCCCTGGCTAATGACATGTCGGTGACCAAGCTGCTAAATCAACAGCTGCTTCAGTGTTTGTATCTGCTGGTTTCCCTGTAGGATTTCACACTACTGAGCACGCTTTCCTTAAAAGGCTCTCTTCCCTGGGCTTCCAGGCACTGTCCATTCTCTGGTTCTTTTGTGGGCTCCTCTTTGACCTTGCCCCTTAACCAGGATTCTGACTTTGGTTCTTCCTGCTTTCCCTCCACACATCCATGGACCACCTCACCCTTTCAGGTGCCTTCACCCAATCTCTCTGTGCTGATGACTGGCTGGTCAGCATTTCTAACCTGACCATCCCTCAGGGACTTCAAAAACAAGAGTATAGCTCCAAGGTAGCAATCATCCTCCCAAGCTCCATGAGCAGCCCCACATCCTCTCAGTGGGTCATCCTTAACCCTTTGTACCTCCCACCCTCAACTACCCACACAGTCCTGTCAATTCCAGCTCCCCAGTCTCTGTGACATTCTCTTCATCTGCATCCCCATGTTGGCTCTCATCAAGACACTCAACACACATCTACCTGCTGGTTTTCCTGTCCCAAGCGTGACTCCTTCCCAATCCCAAACTTGAGCCCCCCCTTGGATTGGACAGTGAACCTCCAAAAACACTTAGTAATAGCTGTAGGTGGCAAATTATTCTTCATGTGCACCTGAGTGGAGTTCCCCGATGACTACTGAATGAATTGATCACCAAATGCTCTGGAGATATTAACATTTGTTTTCTCACAGACCACTGGGCAAACACTTGGTCAAAGGGTTTAATTTGAGGAACAATTAGAAAAAACAAGGAATGTCTTAATTCCAGACAATGTCTATCTCTCTTTTTCACTCTCCATCAAGTCCTTGCTCCTTAAACTGTGGCACAGATGGTGCTATCCTTCTATAAAAATCACGTAATATTTGCTTAAAGCATAATAAGCATATCAATTTCACCCAACTTTTTTGAGCACAAGCACCTACCTAAGCAATTTCTGTGGTATGAACTGATTTAGTCTTCACAATCATCTTAGGAGATGGGTACTATTTTTCTTCATTTTATAGAAGAAGCCACCAAGGCAAAGAGAGGCTTACTAACTTACCTATGGTCACGTGGGTAATAAGTGACAGAGTTAGGATTCAGACTCAGGTGTCTACAAACACAGACGTGAAAAATAAGTGTTAGCTTCAGGAAGACTTTGTTGGATCTCAGTTTAAATGCCATCCACAAAGTTCCTTACAATTAAACCCAGGACATGGGCAAAGTCTCAAGCCCGACACTGCCAAGGACAATGCTTTGCCCGTACGTTCCAAGGGAACAGCCCTTCTTAGTACTACTGCCACACCTCTTCTCCAAAAAAGAGAGCAGGACATGACTGGTAAACCCACCACACAGGCCAGCCGGCGCCCACAGGTGGGAAGGCATAATGTAACATTACACCTGGATACCAAATGCTTCCACCTAGCAACCATTCCGGAAAATTAGCCATGAAAGGAAGGTAAGAAACAGGAGTCCTGGAAGGATATACAGGGTCAGGTTTTGAGAAAACCTAGGAACCCCGGATGCTAGAGGTGGTGAGGGACACGCAAGGGAGCCCACCTCTTAGGAGACAGATGGAGGACTCTGTGGGAAAGGGCAGAGGTGTTGCCATTTTAAGAGGTAATGGGAGACGGTGCGGCCAAGGCTTAGGTGCAGCAATATTTGGCCATGGAAAATAAAGAAATATGTGTTTTCTGCACTACTTTATCCCACATCCAAGGGAGGGAAGCAAAGAAAAAAGGAAGGTTTGAAAATGACTCTCTGAAGAAATCTAGTACAGTTAACGACACAAATTCATTTATTAGCTGGAACATCAAGAAGGTGTAATACCTAATTTCACAAGACTGTTCAGGGGAACTTTTGATAATGTGCCCACTATTCCTGAATAATTACTTACTGGGAACATGACAAGACTGGGCCTGGCACTAGGAAGAGAGCAGTGCACAAAGCAGTCTCCCTGCCGTTATGGAGCCTCCAGTCTACATAAGGGCAGGGGCAGACCACTAACAAGGACACACACACTGCAGAAAATTCCACATTGTGAGAACATCATGTAACACGTACAACACTAAGAGGCTGCTGGTACAATTGTAAATTGGTACAACTTTCTTGGAAACCAATTTGATGTTACTTGGCAAAGTTCAAGAGATGCCTACCCTATATTCCAGAAATGTACTCTTTTTCTCTTTTTTTGACTATTATTTAAGACCTTTATTAACAGGTGCTTGCAGTTTGTTGACTTTTTTGAAAAAATCAAGTTGTAAACTTTTATTACAAATTAAAAATGAGATTTTTAAAAATCTCAACTTGACCAGATATGAAACAATTTAAAAATCTTTAAAGGTGTATTGAGAAAAACCAGGCTTTTTAAAAAAAACATGTTTGTCATTACCAAAAGGAGATGTCTTTATATAAAACATAATAAAAACCTCATGCTCATAGATAATGCAGATAGTTCTAGTTATCCAGTCAACTGGCAAAAAGCACTTAAGATCTTCAGCTCCAGTCTTTTGTTCCTTTCTTATTGCTGGAATTTCATAGTCATTTTTTCTGGTTGGATGAGGAAACCTGATGACAGTGGAGATAGTAAGCCGGCATTTACTCAGGACACCCCTGCTCAGCCTAGGAGTCACGAATTCTCAGCTGGTGGATCGGCTGCCTTGGTCTCTGCCATCTTGTAGCTTTAGGGTCTTCTCCATTGCCGTCCCCTCCCGGCTGTCTTGGGCGAGGTGGGCCCCTGCGGATACACACCGGCCCTCTGGTCTACCCTGCTCTCCTGCACCTGGTCAGCACCCCCAGCGCCTCCCCCTGAGCAGGGGGGCTGGGGTACTGTGGTCGCCGCCCGCGGGGTCCCCGCGTGCAGTGAGGTGGGGATGGGCTCCTGCGTTGCTGGGCCTGGCTCCCCGCAGCATTCTCTGATCCCTCCTTTTCCCCATTCACTCTTCTGGGAACTTTGCTGGTAACGGTGGGAGGACCCCTGGGCCGAGGCATGTTTACTGCCTTGCCCTGGAACTCCACCAGAGCCCGGGACGTTTGCCGCCCCCGCCCCCTTCTCCCTTTCAACAACACCCAACCCCCCCGTCTCGGGTCTCCTCGTGGGTGATTCGTCTTTATGGCAGTCTGGTGCACGAACAGCTTCCTTGGTGTCACTGCTGTTGATGAAACCATAGCCGTCTCTTACATCGAAACCAGTTTACTGTTCCCAGATGCTTTGTTGCCATGACCCTCCGGTACCCGCCAGCCGCTCCCTGCGCGGCTGCCCTGGGTGCGGGGCTGGGTGCGCGCGGCGCTGCGGGCGGGGGCGGCGGGCGGCCACAGGGTCTAGGCCTCGCCGCTCAGGGTTGCGGGCATGGGGACCCGGGCCCGCTGAGGCAGCTGCGGCCCCTCCCGGGGGCAGCCCGCAGCAGTGGGGCTGCTCAGGGCTCTCTGGGGTCCGCTCCCGGCTCCCGCTCCCTATGGAACTACCAGGAATGTCCTCTTGCACATGGACACTGATAGACGTAAATATAAATATAACAGCATTGCTTATACAAGTGAAGAAGATGAGGAAGAAAGCAGAGGAGGAAGAGGAAGGGGGAGGAGGAGAAGGGAATAGAGATAAGGAGGGAAAGAGGAAGAGGAAGGGAGGGAGGGAAGGGGAAGAAAAAAGAGCAGAAGAGGAATGAAAACCACTGTGTCCATCAGCAGCAGAATGGGCAAGTAAGCTGTGTTGTGGGCATACAATGGGAAACACTGCAGCTTTAAAAATGAATGAGGGACAAGAGCTGAGCTGAAAAGTAGGTTGCAAAGAAGACAAAGTATGAGTCCATGTACACCAAATTCAAGCATAGGCAAAATTAAGCTATTCAGTGCTTAGACACACAAAGAGGTCAGACTATAAGGAAAAGCAAGAGCGTGACAAGCCCTTAATTCAGGAGACTGAGGACATCTGAGAGGGAGGAGCACACGGGACTCAAAGGTGAAGGCAACGTTCTTTTTTTTTTTACCGGGAGGTCCCAGGGATTGAACCCAGGTCCCTCCATATGGGAGACGGACGCCCAACCAGTTGAGCCACATCCGACCCCAAGGCAACGTTCTTGAACTAAGTGTTGGGGACATGGATGTTTAAGATAGTCCCTTTGTAAGTCTTAAATATTCTGTAATGATTTTTGAAGAAGGAGTGAACTGAAGGGGTTCTTTCAAGAAATTTGGCTGAGACTGTCAGAAGAAATGAAGCCGGTCTGCATTATGACAATATGGAGGAAACTTGAGGACATTAAGCTGAGTGGAATAAGCCAGACACAAGAGGTCAAATATTGTGTGGGCTCACTACTATGAACTGAATACAGTGAGTAAGCTCGTGAGGTAAACTCTAGATCATAGTTACGAGGAAATAGACTGATGGCTGAGAATGGGAGCTGATGCTTAATGTATGTACAATTTTTAATGTTTATTGTAAAAGCGTGGAAATGAATAGAGGGGAGGGTAACACGTTATAGTGAGTATAACTAACACTGTTGATTTGTAAATGTGATGGTGGCTGAAAAGGGTCATTAATCTTTGGATGTAATATTTCAATTGAAAGGAAGCTAGAGAATAATCTAGGGACTATTATCACAGAGAATCCAGTGGTGGATGAAGATCGTGGCTGATAGAATAAGAACGGTGACGCAGTGAGCGTAGGGCTCTGCCCTGTGATGTACAGTCCCCCTCTGTGCCGCTGGAGCTGAAGCCAGGCCTCGAGCCCGCACCCGCACCCGCACCTTCCTACAGCTTCTCAGGGTCCTGTGGACAAGGACTGAGGAGACCAGCCATGCAGGAAACCGCTCTCCAGAGCCCGCTATTCTGGATCTAGGTTCAGGTGAGCACGTGTCCAAGAGAAGTGCACTTCGTCTTGTTTAATCTATTGGTGAGTTACACTTATACTTTCTACCTTTGTTTTACAGAATTCTCACAGAATTCCAAAGCAGCAAAGATTTGAGAATTCTCAAAGAATCCCAAAATACCTCAGATTTGAGGCGAGAAGAGGAGCAAAGCCTGAACACTGAAATACAAGGTGGGAGAGCGGATGCTATACTATCTTGAAGATGATCATGGAGGGTGTAAAAATTGGCACACATTTGTCTCCATGTTTGGCTTTTTAAAAAACTGAATAAATCAAAGAATTCCAGCCTTAAAGACAAAAATCATGGAAATTGGCTAGAAATGTAAATTTTCAGGTCACCCCAAAACCACATACCAGTTTTAATATCTAATGTACTAAATATTATAACCCATGTATTCTGAGAATAAGAGAAAAGTAGATTAGCCTATTAAACTAATGTATTTATGAATTTAAATAAAGATGATTTTGAGAAAAAAAAAAGAGTAAGAATGTTCTTTTACAAAGTGTTAAGAATATGGTGATGTATGGAAAAATTACAACTAATTTAACTTATGGATGATAGTTAACAGTAATATTATAATATTTTTGCAGCAATGGGAAAAAAGATATATCAATTCTACAGAACAACAATAAGGGGTATAAGGAGTAGGGCTTTTTTCCTTTTGGAGTAATGAAAACATTCTAAAATTGACTGAGGTGATGACAGCACAACTCTGTGATGAAAATGAGAGCCACTGAGTGCACACTCTGAATAGACTGTACAAGGCAAGGGACTATGTAACACAGGGAATCCAGTGGTGGGTGATAGACTGTGGTTAACAGGACAAATATGAGAATGTTCTCTCATGAACTATAACAAGTATATAATATTAATACAGGGTGTTAATAACCGGATGGGTTGGGAGGAAAATACACTAAATGTAAGATATGGGCTATAGCTAGTAATATTTTGATGATGAGCTTTCATAGTTTGTAACAAATATTTCATTACAAAGCAAGGTGTTGGTGGTGGGGTGATGTATGGGAGCCCTGTGTGATGATAAGCATGGGTTTTTTTTTTTGGTAAGTTCACAACTTTTACTATACACTTATTGTTTATGTATGTTCATGTATGAACAATAAACTTCAATTTTAAAAAAGTTTTTTAAAAATTTGGGTGAGAAATGGAGCAGAAAAATTAGGAGGTATCTGGAGAATGTGCCTCAAGGGAGATTTCCTGCTTTTGTTTTTTAGGATGGAAACTTCCATTGTATGTCTGATAGGCAGGACCCTGGAGGGAGAGATGAGGAATTCAGTAGGAGAGGGAGAAAAGGGAAACTGAGGGACTCAAGTCCTTGAGATGGGGGTGACAGGGGCCAGAAGACAGCACATGTGGGGGAGATGCACTTTGCAAAGAGCATGGATGCAGCTCTCATCCCAACAGGAAGGAAAATGGAGGCGATGACTACCTACCTTCTGTCTCTATCTGACTCTGCCACTTCAAAAACAGTCTCAATTCTAAAACCTGGGCAACACATAGACATAAATCTTTTTTTTTTTTTTTTTTTTTTTTTTTTTTTTTTTTTTTAATATCTGATTGCTTCTCTAGGTTAAACTCCTAGAAGTGAAATTACATACCAGAATGTATAACTATTTTTGAAGTTTCTGAAATAAGTACTTGAATTTTATACATGTATACATGTGTGTATTAGTCAACCAAAGACGTGCTGATACAAAATACCACAAATCTGTTGGCTTTTATAAAGGGTATTTATTTGGGGTAGAAGCTTACAGTTACCAGGCCATAAAGCATAAGTTACTTCCCTCACCAAAGTCTATTGCCATGAGTTGGAGCAAGATGGCTGCCAATGTCTGAAAGGGTTCAGGCTTCCTGGGTTCCTCTCTTCCCAGGGCTCGTTTGTCTCCAGGCTCAGCTGCTCTGTTCTCTCCCATGTGTTTACTTCCTGGGCTCCAGCTCAAAAACTCCAACCTCCCTTCTCTGCTGGTGGTTTCTCTGTGAGTCCTCGCCCACCAAGGGGGCGGGGATACAACGTCCTACTGACATGGCCCAATCAAAGCCTTAATCATTTTTTTTTAAGATTTATTTATTTTACTTTTATCCATTTTGGCCCCCCCCCTCTGTTTTTGCTGTTTTATACCCATTTGCTGGGCAATTCTCTGTCTCTGTTTCTGCCCTCTCTTCTCATCCTTCTCCTCCTGTCTTCACCAGGATTTGAACCTGGGAACCTCCGATGTGGGAGAGAGGCGTTCCGCCACCTGCGCCACCTCTGTTTCTGGTTTTTTGGGGTTTTTTTTGCATGTCTTGGCTCTCCCTTGTGTCACTCTCCTGTTACGTCATCCTCTTGCTGTGTGGCTTGGCGGGGCCTGGCACGCCCTTGTGCCTGCTATATTTTTTCTTTATTTTACCAGGAGGTCCCTCCATATGGGAGACGGAGGCCCCTTAATCATTATTTAATCAAGTAAAAGTGAAACCTCTGAATCCAATATAATCTAATATGCCCAGAGCAACAGACCAGTTTACAAACATAATCCAATATCTATTTTTGGAATTCATAGAAAATGCCAAACTCCTACAATGTGTTAACACACAGCCACGTAATCCTCAAGGGGCTTCTAAAAGAAAACACATGAAACCTGGGGCTTCAGCACTGGCCACTTCTCCTCTGAGTGAGGTGCTGGCCACAGGGAACATCAGGGCTGCTGTCCTTGGTCCCCAGGGTGAGCCCAAGATGGCTAAGCTAACAGCATCTAGAAGGGCTTGCTTGGTAAAGGTCTTTTTCCACAATCAGGGAAATGTTTTGCAATTGAATCCCTTTAGCTAAGGACCACTTGCCTAGCACAAGGCAAGGGCTCCTCGACACCAGCCCCAGTGCAGCACAAACCACATCTGCAAACCCAACATAAACTTTAGTAAATAACACACCCTGTGGCTGCAGAGTCTGTCTCAACAGACTCCTAGCAAAACAAGCTTTATGATGGTGAACTCCAAGAAATCCCTCTGCAAACAGACGAAAAGGAGCAGGTGCATTGCAACCAGAATGTGCTTGAGGCAGCTCACTACCAGCTCGCCTCGGCTGGGGATGTCAATTTCTACAGCAGACCTGGCTGCACGGGGGCCACCTGTTGAGTTCTTTGTCATCTCTTCACCAGGCACACTCGCACAGGTCAGTTCTCAGTTGTGAGTGAGGACGCCCGGTTAACACGACTTCCCACGACTCTGGCCTTGGTTGAGGTGAAGCTGAGGCTGCAAGGCAAGCCCCCCTCACTTCCATGGGCATCCTTAGCGGGGAAGAAAGGACCGTGGTGGATGCACTGGGGATTGCAGAAAGGTGGGGAGAGGGCTATGGAAGGATTTCTAAAAGGCAAACGCCTTAAAGATTGGGGCGATTAATATCAGAAGAGTAGGGGTCTGGCACTAGTACATTAGTGGTGAATATTTCCCCACAGAGTTACTGGGAGGGTTAATTGATAACACGTGTGGACAATTGTTAGCTACAGATTGGCATGTATCGTAGTCTCCAGACAACATTCCTTCCTGCCTCCTCTAGTTGAAGAGTACTGAGTAAATAAAAAACTCAGCAGAGCTTCTGAAATGAGGTGGCTGATGAGGTTAAAATAAAATCAAGTGGCCCTCCCAAGTGCCCCAACTTCTGGGAGAATGGCAGCAATGCACTCATGAGGGGCTACTTTGTCTCCTTAACCAAAGACTATAAACTTCCAAACTTGCCCCAGGCCTCCCAGGTCTGAAATCGCAGACGTTAAAGAGGGTGGGTGTCACCAAAGCCAGCCAGTAAGCAGTAGGTCTAAAATGTTGTGCCTTGTCACACTGATTCTTCCTAAGTCTCTCTTCATTTCTGTGCTACCTGCAGTTTAGGTCCCTCCAGGCAACTTCTACCCTTCCCACCCCTACAAGAGTCTTCCTTCAGCAGTTAAAATCAGCCTGTGAGCTCCATTACTCTTCTGATCTTTGATGAATCTTGCCGCCCTGCTTAGGGGTGGTCCCCAGCTGACTGTAGTAATGCCAGTTTGGGCCCCTCTTGCCCCAGCTCATTACAGCTCTCACGCCCTGGCCTAGCCACATCGGTTTTGAATAAAGCTTCGTTTTCCAAGCACATCCCCAAACTTCTGTGCCCTTATTACACATCTACCTCACAATCCCACAATTTAACAAGGGCACAAGCACCTGGCACATCTTTCCTTCACTCTGTCCTTCCCTTCATGAGGGTTGGGAAGCTCCACCTTATCACCCAGGTAGAAATTTAGACTGTTTCCCAAGACAAATCTTCCAGCCTAGAGGGTGTTAAGACTTCCGAGCTGAAGTAAGGAAAGTCCCTTTTTGCTTGCTTGGATGCATTTATCACCTTGGGCAGGAAATAAGTTTAATTTATAAACTCAAACACATTTTGTATATTTCCTTATTCAGGGGTTTCTACTCTTATGCTCCTCCCATGCCTATGCCAATGCCACCCTTCCAGCTTATTCTTCCTTTTCTGACTTTCAGTCTTCCCATAATTTCTTCTTTATAACTTGGTAGAGCTACGTTTTGTCTTATTTTCAACTTCTGTTTTGAAATAAAATACAAAATCCTTAAAACAAAAAAATTTAGTGCCCCTCAGTCCCATCCCCCCTCTGGCACAGTATCCTAACTGGCCATCAGAATCCTAACACGGAATGAATAATGAGTTCATATCCTCCTGGAGGAGGCTCAGAGGAATCCATTCGGAGGACCAATAATTTAAAATAATAAAAATAACTTTATACTCCATATAATATGCCCTTGATGACAGAATTGCATGTGTGTATATATATATAAAAGCTCACATAAGATTCCCCCGTCTGAGAGTGCAGCAGGATGAGGAAATACCCGTGCCCCTGAGGGCATAAACTGACACTAAACTCTAAAGGAAGTTCCAACAATTAGTATGGGCTGTATCAGAACTTCTGGGTTCCCACGGAGTTTCTGAGATGAATTCTTATGCACCTTCAAGGATAAAACGAGTGAGCTGCATTTGTAGGATTAAGTTTACCTTAAACTCAAATAAGGCTGTTTTGTGTAAATGACATACCCTCCCTGGAAAAGGGAGAATTTAACATCCTCGGCTGTTAAATTAATCTCAGGAAACTTCCACCCCACCCAGCTAATTAGACAGTTTAGCTTATTCATTTTCCAGACTATTGTTTCACCTCTTCTCTCCAAGCATGTTTTGACAATGTTCCTGCCTCAACAAATGGCAGGCAAGGAAAGGAAGGTGGGCTGGAGAAATCCAGTCCAGCCAGAGGTTCTCGCTGTTCAGAAGTTCTCAGAAAGCCTCTGAAAGAAGCAGGTCCCAAAGGACAGCGAGGCTGGTGCAGCAGGGCTGTGTGTGTCCCGAAACCATTCCCCCAGGCTGTTCCTCATCTTTTGCTGATTGTGACTGGGCCTACTGAGAAGACCAACCAGACAGGATGTCCCCCAGAGCCAGCCATCCCCTGCTGTGTCCCTGTGTTCTCCTCTGTCCTGGCACCTCGCACACTGTGAGTTCGTCTCACACGTCTGTTCCCACCGCTCTAAGAAGTCCCAGAAAGTGAGGCCTCGTCTCACTCATGGTAGAGTCCACTCCAGCACCAAACACGGGTGGACACTCTTTCCATTTCCTAAGAATATTCCCCTGGAGGTGGGAAGGGAAAGTAACAGGATGCCAATTGGAATTTTTCTTGTTCTCCCAGAATTTCAGCTTAGAGCCAAAGATGAAGACAAAGGATGTCCACATTCTGAATTCAGAAAACTGGTGTTCATTGAAGGCAGTTGCTTCCTTGTAGGACTTACTGAGAGATGTAGGGTCAGAGGCCTGGTTCTACCCCGCCCTCCTTTGCACCTCCAGACAATAGAAGGGGAGGCCTGGGAGAGAGGAGGGTCTGTGCAAAAAGGCTACTCGTTCCATCACCCCACTCTTGGGAGAGGAAAGGGAGCTTTCCTCCCCCAGGGTCTAGGGGGTGGGTTCTGAGAGAATCAGTCAAAGCATGGGGACCTTCAAAGAGGGAGACCGGCACTTTGTTCCACAGGTAGTGTTTACTTTGCCAGTGACCTGCCAACCAGCCCCGGAAAGAGCAAGTACAAGAGGGGAAAAATAGGGTACCCATCAGGAATTCCCAATTGCAGGCTCGAAGGATGGGCTCATCAGGAACCAAGCCTGGGCACCAGGGCACGCCACCTTAGGCCACCAACCAGGGTCAACCGTAGGTGGAGCCGACTCTCAAGGAGAGCGCTGGGCAGCAAGCCCCTCCAGCAGGATGTGCTTGCCCCGTACCACACCCGGATCCCACAGGTACAACCCCGAAGCAGACAACCACCAGCTGACCCAGGCAGGAGAGGCAATGAGTGAGTCCTCCCTGCCCCAGCCTCCCTGGTCCAGGGAAAATGAGGGGAGTGAAAAGCAGACCACATGTCCTCCATTCCAAGCCTCTGGGGCCTATGCTGACGGTGAGGGGTGGGGTGGGGAAAGAGACTGAGATTGAAATTTTTAAATGAACAGAACTGAGCCTTAGAAATGAATCTGAGGCAATTTTAATAACCAAGAAAAACAACAATAACAACAAAACAAACAAAACCAACAGATAAGTAATGGAATCAGAATAAAATATCACCAAGATCCCCTCTGTTCAGGGGTGACAAAAGGGAATAGACAGGGCATGGCTATGAAGAGGTTTTATGTATCCAGATACGTTAGCATCTAGATGAGAGTTTAATAAACTGTTTATGCACACAGTCTCCTCATGTCTCAAGTGGTTATTACACAGATGAAGAATCAGAGACTTAAAAAATTAGATAAATCATCTGAAGTACAGTAGTACAGACTGCCATTCAAATCCCCATCTCACTGACTCCCAAGCCCCAGCTTTTTCCATGAGTTTGCCTGTGACAGGTTCTGAAATGTCATCAACAAGTTCAGTAAAGAAACCCAGGTCTCTCAATGATAAAGAGTGGATAACACTGGTGCCATTATCAACATAAAAATGTACTGTGAATTGTAAAAGGAAATATAAGGATAAGTAGGTTTTGTCATTAGTTATAGTATTAATTCCATGGGAGCATCTCTGGCTGATTGGGATAAGAAGCCTGTGACATGGAATTGCCTTCCAGAAAAATCCCTAACTGGAAATATTAAAAAGCCATGGAGACCGTGGACTTGTTGACTCTGATGGAAACACTCAAAGAGAGTCACTAGGCAAGGGCTCAAATGCATGGAGCACAAATACCACGTTTCCTTAAAGAAGAGATCAGCCTCTAGGCAAGCCCCTGTTCCATTCAGGACCATTCCAAATGTGAGCGGGAGAGGCTGTAGGGGCAAGGAGGGTAGAGCCCCGGGAGGCGGGCGGCAGGGAGCTACACACAGTGAGGCTCTCAAGCTGAAAGCACCGCAGGCAAGGCAGAGCCAGCCGGGCCACAATCCCCTTCGTCAGTTTATTTATTCTAAATGTCACTAAGACAGCAAGGAGATGCAGGAAGACCAGGTCCTAGTCCCGTCACTTACTGAATGTGCAATCTGATGTAAGTCATTTTGGGGGAAATCTTACTGCTGTATCTACCTCATGTGACCAGATTAAGCATCCAAATCAGAATGATTTTGTATGGGAAAGTGCTTGTTCAAGTGCAAAACAGTAAATAAATGCAAGGATTGCATTTATACTTTCAAATCCACAACTACATATGTTTTCTTTTAATTATAATAAAATATTGATGTATAAGTCACTGTTACTTTGATTTATTATTTTAAGCCATTTTTGTGTAAAACATTTAATGGACTGGATCTGTAGAAGAGCCTTTGGAAGCTACGACACTTCTCTCACCTGGGCGTAGCTGGAGACCAAGCCCAAGGCAGAAGACCATTCAGCTGGGTTGTTAGCAGGTTTAGGCATCCATTAAGGGAGGGGGAAGGAGGGAAGAATGAAGAGAATTTTAAATCCCTGAAACTCTATAACTGCAAAGCCTCACCAACCACTTGGCCCACGCAGCTGTAATCCAAAAGACTAAGGAGCCTTGGTGGCCCCACTGAACGCACATAAGAGGGCATGGGTAGCCCCTGTCAACTCGAACCTTTTAGTAATGCCGAAAGCCACTGTAGCAGGCTGGCTAATAGTTCCCCCAAAATGCCCACCTCTTGATCCTCAGAACCTGTGAACAGGTTGCCTGATGTGGCAGAAGGGACTTTGCAAACGTGATTAAGTTAAGGATTTTAAGATGGAGAGATTGTCCTGGATTAACCTGCTGGCCCAATGTAAATACCAGGGTCCTTTTAGGAGGGAAGCAGGAGGATCGGGGTCAGTAGCAGGAGATGTGATGATGGAAACAAGAGGATGGGGCGATACGAGGAAGGGGGCCATGAGCCAAGCATTCAGGCAGCCTCTCGAAGCCGGAACAGGCAGAGACGGGTTCTCCCCACAGAGCCTCCAGAAGGAATGCAGCCCTGCCCGATGCCTTGATTTCAGACTTCTGACATCCAGAATTACAAGAGGATAGATTACAACAGAAAGCCACTGTTTCTGGTAGTTTGTTATAGGAGCAACAGGAAACTGATACAGTCATGGACACTACAAAAGCTGTGGCTTATTCCCTTACCCTTGGAGGAGAACTCAATTTCCCCCACAATCCAAGTTTCCAAATAAAGCAAGTAAAATGACCGAGGAGACCCAGTGAAGGGCAGACACCATGAACAAGCAGGCGCTCCACCCAGGAGAGTTATGAAGCTTGCTTTATACAAGGCGAACACAACATCACAGATCCTGGGCGACTGCAGGCAAACCCTTCTTAATTCCTGCCCAATGAGTTGGTTGCCCTAATAGACAAAATAGGCTTAAACATTTAAATTGTACATCTCCCCAAATGTAAGTATTCGCAGATTATCCAGGAAACCTAGCGATGTCTGAGGGTCCATTTCTGATCTGTTCAAGTTGATTTTTCAGCACTTGTTAGGAAGGAAAGTTGTTTGCCCCAACAGAGCATGCGTCCCTATGAATAATGCATATGCTCAAGGCAGGTTGCTACAACAGCTTTGTCTAATCCTACATGTGTGAAGTGCATGCACTGTAATGGATCATTCTCTTTTTGATTTTGACATCCCTCTTGCCACCAGGTATTTTGCATTTGTTTATGCTTGGCAGATGAAATATTCACTCTAATAGTGACAAAATATAATTAAGAAGCCAAACCTACTTAAATATTGTGGAGTGCCTTGTAAAAGCTAATGTTAAAAAAAAAAAAAGGGAAGCGGCTGTGGCTCAATCAGTAGGGCTCCTGTTTACCATATGGGAGGCCCCGGGTTCGGTTCCTGGGGCTTCCTGGTGAAGGCAAGCCCGCCCGCACGGCGTGGTTAGCTGACCCAGCGAGCACAAGCAGCAAGGGGGGGATAAATGAATAAATAAATAAAATCTTTATAAAATAAATAAATAAATAAATATAAATAAAAAGATTTATTAAAAAAAAAACAAAAAAAGACAATGGACAGTTTCCTTCGTATTCTATTGTTCTGTGAACCTGCCTTTGGAAAACCCAAGAGTTCTCCCCCACAGGATGACTTACCTATTTCATTAGATAAACAAAGAACAGTTTGTTCTCAAGGAGGAACAATCCACAGGAGAGAGGAAACATTAAAACATGCAAGGTTGTTCCAGCAGAATAAAGTGCGTGGACATGACCTCCTCACACCCTCACAGCTTATTTTTAAACAAAGGATGCTATGATGTCACACAGTGCCCAAGAAATTCTCAATGAGAGTCCCAGATGGCAGGATATATATTTAACTGAAATACCAACTGCTTAAGCACAGGGGGGAAAGAAACAGTCACGTTTTCTGCATGCTTTCCCTACATCAAAGGGAGTGAGAAGGGAGAATGTTAAGAGGATAATTCTAGCACAATTCTTTCTAAAAGGGAAACAAAAGCATAGGGTATGTCTTGAACCATTAGAATAGAAAACAAGAAGTCTTCAAAAATTAAACTGGAATTGTATTTTTTTTTTTTTTTTTTTTAGAAAGTACTGGAAATTGAACCCAGGACCTCGTACATAGGAAGCAGGCACTCAACCACTGAGCTATATCCGCTCCCCAATGAGAGCTGGATTTTTCGTTTGTTTGTTTGTCTTGTTTTTAGGAGATACAAAGGATCCCATTCATGAGAAGCAGGCGCTCAGCCACTTCAGCTACATCCACTCCCCGGAAATGTATTTTATAAAGGACTTTGAGTTAACATTTATTAATGATACCATCATGAGGTAGGAATGTAACTGTAATTTATTTGGGATAAGACCCTCTTTGTGTGCTCAAGAAAAGTTCCTCAAAGATCAAACAGCGGCCATGAATGATCACTAATTTTCGAGTTCACATCCCTGGTCTCCTTCTGGGATCCTTGTGATTTCTGAAGAGAGGGTGGAGATGCTGCTCTGTCTTCTTGTCCAGGCCAGGAGTCTCATCAGCTGCTATGTTCATGGCTTTTTTCGTGCGATCTATCGAAAAACTGCACATGGCTGAGGCCTTGAAGAATGTTACGATGAACTTTCCAGAAGCCCCTTAAACACCAGGAAAACAATACTAGAATCCCACCAAATTGGTAACTTTGGCACATGTGACCCCATTTCACAAATTGTGAAAGTGCTGAGGGATGAGTGGGATTTGAGAAAGGATGGGGGCAGGTGGGTATTCTCGTCTTAAGGTGTGGTATGGGGAGAGGCCACCAAGATCAAGAAAACCCAGGGAAGAGTAAACAAATGGCCAGTGTGGCTAAGATTGGACGTATGGATGGTGGCAAGGAAAGGCAGCTTAATTTAACGGGGAAATTTGGGAGGAGAGGTTGGAAAAAGGATGGGGGCCTGGACGTGGGAGGCCATGAATAACTATAAGTCTTCATGCATTGGTCAATGAGGCTTCACTGAAAGGGAAATAAGTTAACAAGTTGGTATCCTAGAAGGATTGGTGGCCAAGTGAAGAACAGACTGGGGAAAGACTGATGGAGAACAAGGTGAGGGAGGTCACACTCCCACATACCCAGGGTTATTCAAAAGATACAGTAGGAAAGACGGTGTGGGATTGGCACCAGGATAGAAAAGTAGAGCAAGGGTGAACAACAGAGACCCCAGGAACAGACCCATGTCTACACAGAAATTGACAGCTGACAAAGAAGCCACTGCAGAACGTGGGGGAGAGAGGATCATGCATTGTTTTGGGTTGTTTTGCTTCTTTAGTCTCCCCATGTTTTCTTCTTTCATGACACTGACACTTGGAAGAGCCCAGGTCAGTTTTCTTAAAGACGTCACACAATCTGGGTTTGTCTAATTGTTTCTTCATGATTTGATTCAGGTTAAACATAGTACTATTCTTTCACTATTTTTGTAGTTTGAAATTTTTCTAAGTAAAAAGTTGGCAGGGGGTTGGGGTAGAGAAAAAGTACAGCCCTGCCCCATTGGCCAGAAAATGAAATAAAATAATAAAATAAAGAATAAAGTAAAATAAAATACACCTACAGAAAGGGTCCTGGAGGTTAAAGGGACTCAGAAGAGTTGATCCTGAATATGAAGAAATTTTAGGAATGCCTTAGCCAATTTTATTTTTGCTTATGTTTTCCTTCTATTTATGTGCAAAATTGATAATAAAAATCTGCCTGAATTAGTTAAATTGAGCTCCTTAAGTATAAAATAAAAGCTCTCAGTGATAAGTAAAACACTACTTCACTTTCTTTCCATTGTCCAAAGCGTTATTCTAAATGAAATATATATTCACTCACTTCACAAAAATCATACACAAAAGAAAACTTACTACATTAGAGTATACAAGGTGGGAGAATAAAAGAAAACTACAAAAATGACAAGTTAAGGCTTAGCATAAGCTATTTTAAAACTAGGAAAAAGATACTGTAAAACACAGACAGAAGTGTGCATCATATATAAACCAATATTCTTATTCATTGATAAAAATAAATAAATAAAACAAAGAAATTACTGGAATAAGACCTTGAAACAGAATAATTTTGCCAAGTCTTTCCACTTATAAGGTGCACCGTACTATAATCAAGAATTAGGGGGAGCAGATGTGGCTCAAGTCGTTGCACACCCACCTTCCATATGGGAAGTCCTGGGTTTGGTACCTGGTGCCTCCTGAAAAAAAATAAAAACAAAACAAAAGAAAAACACCAAGTCAGGGAAGCCAGTGTGGCTCAGTGGTTGAGTGCTGGCTTCCCACATACAAGGTCCTGGGTTCAATCCCTGGCCCCTGGGACCTCAAAAAAAAAAAAGAATTGAAACCCAGGTCTTCCCCAGCCAAGACTTGCGTCAACCAGGCTAATTGTTCAGGATCTCTGGGCCTCAGCTGCCTCATCTGCACAAAGAAAATATTTAGCCAAATCTTTATGATCCTGAATCTTCATTGTTCTTTATATATAAAGCACTTCTAAAAAAGTACAAAGCCCTCTAATTTGGAGACATCGTAACTGAACTGACAGTTACTGATGAATGAATACAAACATTAACTCCATTTTGGGAAAATACTATATCCTCTAAAAAGAAAAGTGCCAAGGACTTGTGGAAAATGTCCATATGTTGACCCGCTGCCTTATGGTGACATTCATAATAGCACAGTCACCAGCTGAGGTAGAGCTTACTGTCTGTGAATAGCGAGAGCCAGTTAACAATTCTTCCATTTGTGCAGTCCAATAAGAACTCTCCAGGGTGACATTAATAGATAATGCACCATTTATTCTCTGCTCTTTGTTTTACTTCTCTAGGAAGTCAGCCCATAAATCAGGCTTCAAACACAAAATCACAAAGCAATCAGTCCATAGATTATTAATAAAAAATTTAAAAAGCAGGGCAGGAGCGACTATACTTCAGCAGCCATTGAGGTAAGGAGAAACACAAAAATATTTCTAAAGCGTATAATGAAAGAACAGAGAGTAACTAGATCCATAAATTGAAAGGCCTCCTGGGCTGTAAGAACAAAAGGACCCTTCCACTTGGGAGATGAAAACATCCTGAGGTGTTATATAAATATAATATAAAATGTAATAGAGTAGCTGACAAGCTCAATATTTAAGGAAAACCCCATGGCGTATACTGTTTTAAAGGGAATAAGCCCATGTTCCGAAGAATAAAGGAGTGTGAGATTTTAGACATACTGGCCATGGCATTTCAGGAGCTCTTGTCTGAAAAAACATGGCCACAGGGCAATCCTTGGCTGCTAGACAACTGGACCCAAGCTTCACCTGGGTGACAGCCTTTCTTCATCCAAAAGCAGTAGCAGTAGCAGGCTCGAACAAAAATGTAAAGGTCTTGATCAGAACTAGAATGCTTTCACAAGTGGAAGTGAGAGTCCAAATGGGAGGAGCTGCATTTTGTCATTAAGAAAACTCTATCAAAACCCCAACTCCTTGTCAAAAATCAATTGGCCATAAGTGTGAGGGTTGATTCATGAACTCTTAATTAGATTCCATTGGTCTATATGTCTGTCCTTGTGCCAGCACCATGCTGTGGTTTTTTCATTTTGGTTTTGTTTTGTTGGTTTTTTTTTTTTTTTTTTTTTTTTTTTTTTTTACCGGGAGGTCCCGGGGATCGAACCCGGGTCTCTCCATATGGGAGACGGACGCCCGACCAGTTGAGCCACATCCGACCCCTGTTTTTGTTTTTGTTTTTGTTTGTTTTGAGGTACCAGGGCCGGGGATTGAACCCGGGATCTCGTAAGTGGGAAGACAGCGCTCAACCACTGAGCCACATCGGCTTCCCTGAGTTGGGTTTTTTGTTTGTTGGTTTTTGTTTTTTTTTTAGGAACCCTGGGAACTGAACCTGGGACCTCCCATGTGGGAAGCAGGAACTCAACTGCTTGAGCCATATCTGCTCCCACTCTGCTATTCTGAGTACTGTGATTCTGTAATAAGTTTTAAGATGAGGAAGTATGAGTACTCCTGCATAGTTCTTTTTCAAGATGGTTTCAGTTATTTGTGGCCGCTTACCCTTCTATATACTATCCCTCCCCTGAGAACCAAACAAATGACAGATACCAAAGAGATTACCTGTGCATATTGTGTGGATCAAATATATCATGTTTGGATGTGATTTGCTGGCAGTGACCATTGCAGCCCATTTTCACAGGGGACTAAAACATGTCACTATCCTCCCCACTGGTGTCCATTACCATTTGCTTATGTTTACTATACAGAGTCCTAGAAAGAAGAGAAGCTTGTAGAAATGCCAGTGTTTAAGTGCACAGCTTCTCTGTATGAACTAGCAGGGGACAGTGTACTTCTTGTTTTTTTTTAAGAGTTTTAAAAATCTTTGTTGCTTTGCGCCAGCTGTCTGCTCTCTGTGTGTTCTTCTGTGTCTGCTTGTCTTCTCCTTAGGCAGCACTGGGAACTGGATCCTGGGACCTTCCGGAGTGGAGAGAGGCTGTTCAATCTCTTGCACCACCTCAGCTCCCTGGTCTGCTGCAGCTCTTATTGTCTCTCTTCTGTGTCTCTTTTTGTTGCATCATCTTTCTGAACCAGCTCTCCGCTCGGGCCAGCTCTCTGCTCAGTCCAGCTTGCCACATGAGCCAGCTTACTTTTCACCAGGAGGCCCCGGGAATAGAACCCTGGACCTCCTATATGGTAGATGGGAGCCCAATCACTTGAGCCACACCTGTTTCCCTTATAGTTTTCTGTGTACAAATCCTTTACATCCTCAGTTAGATTTATTCCTAGATATCTGATTCTTTTAGCTGCTTTTAATTCCACATAAACCGTGTGGAACAGTTTTTTCATGTGCCTTTTTCAGGCTACATTTCTTGGTGTTTGGCTCTAAAAATATGGTTCATTGTTTAGAACAAGAATAAGTTGCAAATAGAAAATTTTTTTAAAGGTGGAACAATTAACATCAACTTATACTCTGACTGACAGTATTCTCTTAATGATTTATGAGTTCAGGTTTGTGAATGCAGAACAGTGTCTCCTTAGATCAGACAGAGCTTATATCACAAGCAACATTCAGCAGCACAGTTATCCCCACTCTGAAGCTCCAGGTACAGAGTGCCCAAGCACAGCAAAGGCGGCAGAGCCTGGACAACTCCTTGTTATAGGTATTCTGCTCTTTCAGCTCTTTGTTAATTATGATGTCTTGGAAAAAGGAAAAATAAATCAATTCTCTGTGTCATCAGGGCTTTATTCCTACATTTCAAACACTTTCTAAGAAACCAAAAAACTAGAGTGGAATAATATTGTTGGCCTTAATTTAGTCCTATGGGACTAAAGACAACATATCAACTGAGGCAACTTCAGTTGATTTATATATCTCAAGTTTCTAGAGAATTCCTGGATATATATACATATATTTAAAGCTGATATATTCAGAATGTGCGTATGAGGTCATACACAGCAGACGAGTGATCCTGAGCTTTCAGGGTCACAATCATGACACATACAAAGTTCCCATCAAACTGTTGAACACTTGAGAGTATTCTTTTGGCAATGGAAATACTCCTTTAGTCTACTTTGCCTTATTGTGTAGTGGTTTAGTGTTCTGCGTTCCAGAGTCAACTGCCTGGGTTCAAATCCTGACTTGGCCTCTTATTGGGTTGGTGACCTTGAGAAAGTTTTTTAATCTCTCTCTGCTCAGTTGCCCCAAATGGGGATCCCAAAGGACCTATCTCATTGGGTTGTTTTGAGGATTAAATACATGTAAATGATTAGAATAGTGCCTGTCATATGGTAAACATTCAATATATATTAGCCAAAATTATTAATAATGTTCAGAGAACCAGAACATTAAAATTTAGAATGGCCCATAGAAATAATACAAACCCAAACAGAACTATTAACCATATTTCCTGTGTTTCAAAGTCTGTGTATTTGTAACTTTCCTGAGTGATCTGGGACCTGGTACTCCCTCCTACTCACTATCCCCAGTTACTGACCAAGTAGACGGAGGAGAGACACTGCAGACTTGCCATTTGTGCTTTGAGCCAGATTTATTTATTTGATACATATTTGGGCCCCTACTATACGTCAGGTGCTACATGCTGGGGATATGGCACTAAAACAAGTGGACAAAAATGCTTGCCTTCATGAAGCTTTCCTCCTAATAAATGCCAGGTTCTCCCACATCCTTTCTAGCATATTCCCCTGGTTCCTCCAACTCCTCATTCTCTTTCACTGTCCCTCCTGCAGACTTCACAGTTCTTACCCTGGCCTTCCCAGTCTTCTGAGAGTGCTACCTTTGTGACCCAGGTCTGAGCCATATCACCTGTAATTTGCCACTGACTCACTGAGCCCTGACAGCACAAAAACATTAATGTTGAAGAGAGTGCAATGCCAGCCATTGAACTGTGATTGCTGGATTCCACCATGGCTTGGGCTCCTGCTGAAAATGTCTAGACTAGTGACAACATTGTCGTGAATGACTGTCATTCTGGAGCAGCTGAGCACACTACTGCTTTGGAGCCTGGCTCTTAAACCTGGAACCAGCATAGAGAAGCAGACCTGGAGAGTGTTGGGGGGACTCCCGCAGGTGTCACAGACGCTGGACTTGCCAAACCAGTTATAGCAGGAAGACACAGGAAGACAACTGAGCTCTGAATTTTCAGGATTGCTTTTATCTTTATGCAGTGAACCAGCAAATATGAGCACCTGCTATTTGCAAAGTTCTGTGCTAAACCCTGCAGAGAGTACAAAAAGTGCAGCAGAAGCCCTAGCACAGTGGTTCTCAACCCTGGCTACACATTAGAATCACTTGAGGGACTTACAAAATCCTGATGCACAGATAACCCCGCCTCCCCCAAAAAAAAACTCTGGGGAGGAGGGATGAGCCCAGAACCTCATCTGAAAGAACACATTCTAAGGTGAGAAAGAGAGCATCAAGGAGGAGAAGCTGAATCCAAGAAAATAAGTCGTTATGAGTGGATTATACTCTACTTGACCTCCTGTAGACACATGACTAAATCCTAAGGATAATGAAGTACAATATAAAGAATAAAAAATAAAAGTAGTTCTGCTAAAATCTTAGTAAGATATGGAGGGCATCAACACCAGTGTAAGAATATAGTTGATGGGGAGGTGCTAAAGGCACTAGTGTCCTCTGGGGTTTCTGGAAAGGAACGCCGTCTTTATTAGAAGCAGTGGCCTTGGCCATTTTCCCTCTGGAAGATGTCAGCTAGAACAAGGAAGGAAAAACAGAGTTGAGCACAAGCAGGTAAGAACAGCAAAACCCAGGGCACTGTATTCTGCCCAAAAGGAGAGGATGGGGAGGGGAAATCCAGGAAAAATGGGTGGGGCAGAACTGGAAAATTTTTATTCTTTTACTGATACCATGGGTATAACCTGGGAAAATAGGTGTTATAGAAAAATAAAATAGGACCCCTACTCCCAGGCACTTACAGTCTCATTGAATAAGAAGACAAATGCATAAAAAGTTCAATGATGAAACCAGACTTATGTAATGACTTCACTTATGCTTAGAAATGTCATGTGACCATATAAGATTGTCAAATAACATTCAGAAGAAGCATACTCTTGAGGCTAAGCACATCAGGAAAGAATTCTCAAATCAGATCTAGTTCTTAGAAGGAAATCTGCCATGACAAAACCCTTTTGCCAATCTAGACACATATATACAGACCTTGTAAACAGCAGCAAGAGGGTAGACGTTTGGGCAAATTCGGGGCTCCGGCGGTGTCTTTGCCTGTTCCTGTCCCAGCCACCTTCCCAGCTCTTTTCAAGGCATACAGAAGGAGTGCAAGCCTGATATCAGGTGGTCTGGGTTCAGCTTTGACTCTGCTGTTTTCTAGTTGGAAGGCCTTGGGCAAGGATGTTCCATAGAACAAGGATCAAAGCAGTACCTGCCTTGAGGGTGGTCATGAACTCAGAGCTCAGATGAGCCAGAAGAGGGAAGTACACTGAGAAACCAGACTAATGTCCTTCTCCATCCCTCCAGAACCACCATGGTTGAAGTCTGCAGGCGGGCTCTTTCCCACCCCTATTTTCTGCTATTGAACTAGTCTACACAGGTAAGTCAGTTGTGAAAGGGGAGGAGGGGCACTTCTTTCTTTAAGCTCCCATACCACCTTTTACAGGTTTGTGGCTCAATACACATCTGTTGGACTGATTCTGAGAGAGGAGAGTAGACAAACTACATCAATTCAGCTTAAATAACCACCTCTTTGGCAAATGAGCCTCTCCCTCTGCAGCTGCTGCTTTCTGACCCTCCCCTGGGGGCCATTCTCTTTGTGGCAAAGCAATTTGAGAAGAGGCAGTGAGTTGGCCCCATCTACTTTCAGTCTAATGGAACCTAGGAGAGGCTGAAACTAATGACTAACGCTTTCTGTAGATTTCAGTAGTCAGTTGACCAGTCCCTTCACCACATCCCCACAGATGATCAGAACTGGAAATGTACCTTGCAGTTCATCACCTATACAACAAATAAGCACGATTCCAAAACAGGGCTCCCAGCAATCCCTACAATCCCGACAATCACCTCTTGTAGTAAACAGACGTCCTTGTACCTCTTGGAGCACAGCGATGCCCCTGAGCGCCCGCCTGTGCGCCACAGGACAGACTTGCTTAGGGACAGCCCCTCATCACTATTTCATTGGAGCCTCCTAACAATCTACTGCTCTAGTTCACAAATGGCACGTAACTGTCATCTGCCTCAGTTATCACACTGAGAGCCCCCTATTCTCCCTAACCACTGAATCTGATATTGAAGTGGAAAGGAAACTGAAAACAATAAGGAACACTGATGGAATGATAAAACTCTGTAATTGCCACACAGCACAGTGCTGCCTTAGTTCTGACGCAGGTTACCATTTATATTCCTCCCCCATGTGACTTCTTAGTCCCAAAGAGTAAATACTAGAAAACGTGCCAATTTATAATTACACAGCTGATGCTTATTGCTCTGCTTAGAAATGAAACAATAGTAATACATACAAATATGATTTTATCCTTTTTTTTCTCTCTAATTCTCCCCCAAACAGTTCACAAAAATATCAAAAGAGGTGAGGAGATGGCAGGGAAAGTTATTCCGAGTCTACAAAACTTGGGGTTCTCCTTTAGTCAAGAATATCAGCTGCCGGTATGTGGACATGTTGACAGTAAAAATGGAGACTCCTCCCCTCTTCTACTTAGAAGGATGTGGTTAGCAGTGAAAAGATGGTGCAATAAGAGCATCCTCACTTGGGGATCTCCAGGAAAGAGAAACTGGAGACCTCAGGTGTTCTATGTGAAACGAAAGCATGTGTGCCCTGGCCGTTCTGATGAAGCCTGGCAGACCCCACTGCCTTGCAGTCGCCAGGCGCTCGATTGGTTGCCTTCCACCTTGCCCTTGGCCTAGCTCTAAATACTTAAACACACTTGATTTAATTTTAGAAATGTCATTTATTCAAGCCTAACTTAGAGGCAATATCTTCAAAGGGACACCACCAAGGTCACTGAAATTGAGTTAACCTACCTTGACATCTATTTAAACTTTTAGATCTAGACTTATAAATCTGTAACAGATACTTATTTTGTGCCAGTCAAGGTCATAGCAATCTAAAAAAGAAAGCTCTTTTCCCCTCTTCTTCCAACTTTAAATAAAATCCTGTGTATTATAGAATGCTACCTAATGTAACACGTGTGTGAATTTGTTGGCAAGGAGTTAACATGGCTGTGGTTGTTTTTAATTTTAATTTTAATATTGAGATAACTGTCGAGTCACATGTAATTGTAAGAAATAATACAGAGAGATACCATGTGTCCCTTACCCAGTTTCCTCCCATGGTGACAACTTGTAAAACTATAGTACAATAGCACAATCAGCATATTGACATTGGTACAGTCAAGGTACACAGCAATTCCATCACCACAAGGATTCCTTTTATAGCCACACCAACTTTGGGGGATTGGCTTTTCACACTCAGCCTAATTCTCTGGAGATTCATCCAGGCTGAACGGTAGTCAATGGAATGGATGTACCACGATTTAACCACTCACCCATTGACGGATATGTGGGTTGTGTCCAGTTTTTGGCTATTATGAATAAAGCTACAATAAACATTCTTGAGTAGGTTTTTTGTGAATAGAGGTTTTCATTTTTTGGGTATATGTGCAAGAGCAAAACTGCTGGGTCGTATGGTAGTTGCATGTTTAGTTTAAGAAACTGCCAAACTCTTTTCAAGAGTAGCTGTACTATTTTACATTCTCATAAGCAATGTTTGAGTGATTATTTTTTCTGCATACCTGCCAGCATTTGGTATTGTCACTATATTTTAATTTAGCTATTCTAATAGCTGTGTGGTGATACCACATTGTGGTTTTATTCCACATTTACCCAACAGCTAATGATTTCGAACATCTTTTTACATTTTTTAAGGAGGTACAGGGGATTGAACCCAGGACCTCATAAATGGGAAGCAAGTGCTCAATCACTGAGCTACACCCACTCCCTGATGAACATCTTTTTAAATGAGTATTTAATATCTCTAAATCCTCTTTGGTGAAATGTCTCTTCATGTCTGTTGTCCATTTTCTAATTTGATTGTTTTTATATTGTTGAGTTCTGAGTATTTTTTATCCTTTGTCAAATATGTGGTTTGCAAATATTTTCTCCCAGTCTGTAGCTTGTCTTTTCATCTTCTTAATAGAGTCTTTCATAGAGCACACATTGGTAATTTTGATAAGGTCTAATTTGTCACCTTTCTTTTTTTTTTTTTTTTTAGTTATTCTTAAAAGATACTTAGATTACATAAAATGTTACATAAAAATATATAAGGGATTCCCATATGCCCCACTCCCCACACCTCCCACTTTTCCCCACATTAACAACTTCTTTCATTAGTGTGGTACATTCACTGCAATTGAGGAACACATTTTGGAGCATTGCCACTGAGCAGGGACTATAGCTTACACTGCAGTTTACACTCTCTCCCACTCCATTCTGTAGGTTATGGCAGGATATATAATGGCCTGTATCTGTCACCACAATGTCATCCAAGTCAATTCCAAGTCCTGAAAATGCCCCCCATACTACACCTCTTTTCCCGTCTCCCTGACTTCAGCACCTCCAGTGGCCACTGTCTCCACATGAATGATATAATTTCTTCCATTGCTAGAATCACAATAAGTCTATAGTACAATACCAGTAAGTCTACTCTAGTCCATATTTTATTCCCCAATCCTGAGGATTCTGGGATGGTGATGCCCACTCCACCTCTAATTGAGAGGGGACTTTGATCCCATATGGCTGATGGATGGGACTCTCTTGCTTGCAGTTGTAGGTTCTCTTGGTTCCTTGATGTGGTGGCTGTCCATCCTCACCTCCTTGTTAGTTGTCCTGGGTGAGTCAATGAACTGGAGAGTAGGTGTTGCACTCCGCTGAGGCTCAGGGCCCAGCTGGCACATGGACAGCCCAGAGATTCAAGTCTCTTAGATGTACACCTACCAACTCCAGCACCAACTATAGGTTCAAATAAAAGGTACAGAAGAGGCATGTGTAGAGAAGTCACATCTGAGTCCAACTCTGTTACACTCGGGAGCACAATCTCCAAAGTAGGGCCCACTGGCAAGGCAACAAACTCCAGAGCTATCTGCCATGACCATAGGACCTGGATGTCTCTGGAGCCCTCAGAAGCCCCACTGCTTGGGGTAGTGTCTACTCTGGCCGTCTATGAGATCCTCCTGAGACATGCATAAGCGTTACCTCTCTGATGACCTCCCGACTCACTTTGAAGTCTCTTAGCCATATGAACTCATTTGTCTTTACCTTTTCCCCCTTTTATTCAAGGTCTTTTTCCAGTTGTATCACTAGCCTGTGCTTGGTAGTAATCCCTCGGTGCTAGGGAGGCTCATCCCCAGGAGTCATGTCCTTCGCTGGGGGGAAGGTAATGCATCTATATGCTGAGTTTGGCTTAGAGAGAGGCCACATTTGAGCAACAAGGAGGCTCTCAAGAGGTAACTTTTAGGCACCCTACAACACCAGGCCAAGTTGCAAATTCAAAAGCAAGAGGCTCATAAGCATAGTCATCAATATCAAGGGCCCATCAATGACCATCCTTCTTCACTAGTCATTACCCACCTTTTGTTTTATGGATTATGATTCTGGTGTCAAATCTAAGAACTCTTTGGTTAGTACTAAGTCTTGAATATTGTCTCCTATATTTTTTTTAAGTTTTACAGTCTTAAATTTTGCATTTAAATCCATAATCAATTTTGAGTTAATTTTTGCATAAGTGTGAGACATAGATAAGGGCTCTATTCCCCCTATGGCCAATGGGTATCCAATTGCTCCAATATCATTTACCACTGACACTGGGAGTAGAGAGGGAGACATTACCAGCCAAGAGGTATGAAAGTTCCGGCTCCCTACTTAGCCTTCTCTCTGGTATCATCCTGGGGGTGTTGGAGTACCTCATCACAGACTCACAGGGAAGGAAGTCTAAGCTTCCACTTGGCTTTTGGTGGTGTGGGTAGGGGTAGCGGCTACTGTTTTTTCTGTGGTGTTTGGCTGGAGTGGCTGTGGTGTTTGGCTGTCTACACGTTTTCTGTCTGGCTAAGCTGCCTCTTTCTTGGTCTTTTGGCTAGAGAGAACCAGCTTTTATTTGGGCTTTTTGTTGTTTTAGTCTATACCTGTTGTTGTTTTTAGATTGCCTGCTTCTTCAGCTCCAACTTTGGGATATATGAGGCAAAATGAAAACCAAGGAACTCAGTACTGTATCATTCCTTGGGTCCTAAGGTTCCAAGCCAGTTCGCCTTCTCTCCAACATGCAGAGCCTTCCCATATTTGCTTCATATATAATATCTAGGGTTTTCAGTTGTACATATCAGGGGTATGTCTAACTCATCTTCCTAAAAGTGAAAGTCTCTTGTGGGTTAATTTTTTTTCCCTTTTTTGTTTTGTTTTTTGTTTGTTTTTTTAGGAGGTACTGGGGATTGAGCCCAGGTCCTCATTCATGGGAAGCAGGTGTTCAACCACCGAGCTACATCTGCTCCCCTCTTGTAGGTTAATGTTTTTTTTCCTGTGGATTTAAAATCTTTATTTTTAACTCCATGTTTATTTTAGACAGAGTCAAATAAGTAATTTTTTAAAATTCTAAATCATCAATATAGTCAACAGACTTGCCCATATGTTCTTGCCCAAGCACTCATTTTATATTGAAAAATATTTAGGAATAGGTTACTTTTTTAAAAAAAAATGTTTCTGTATAATAAGGACAGTCTTTTTTTTTTTTATTTTTTTTTAAGATGTATTTATTTATTTATTTATTTATTTATTTAATCCATTTTAAACCTCCCCTTTCCGTCCCCCCATTTGCTGTTTCTGTGTCCATTCTCTGGGTAATTCTCTGTGTATGTTTCCTGTCCTCTCTTCTCATCCTTCTCCTCCTTTCTTCACCGGGATTCAATCCTGGAGACCTCTGATGTGGGAGGGAGGCATTCTGCCACCTGTGCCACCTCAGTTCCTGTTTTTTTAGTGCGTCTCCTCTTGACTCTCCCCTGTGTCTCTCTCTTGTCACGTCATCATCTTGCTGTGTGGCTCCGTGGGGCCTGGCATGCCTGTGCGTGGGGTCTGGGGGCACACCCGCATGCAGGGCCTGAGGGCACGTGCACCTTTTATATTTTTCTTTATTTTACTGGGAGGATCCAGCAATCGAACCCAGATCCCTCCATACAGCAGACGGACACCCAACCATTTGAGCCACATCTGCTCCCTAATTTTAAAGTTACTTTTCAAAGCACAAGCATACTCTCAGTAACCCTTCTGACTAAATGAGCTCTAAATATACAACTTTCTCTAATTCTCTAGTTTAATTCATTCAAAAATAATTCCTAAGATAACAAAGGGTGTTGCCGTATCATTTTCAACATATAAGAGGAAACATTTATCTTGAGGACCTCTCTAACAGAGTTTCATCATCGCAAAATCTCAAAGGGATTATGGAGGAACAAACACAAAGCTCTAACTCCCTCTATACCCTCCAGAATAAAACAGTGACTTGACATTCTAATTTCTATTTCCAGTATATTTTTACAATGCTTCATTTGATGCAGTAAAGTGTGTATATCAACATTGGCTTTAAAAATTAAATAAAACACATGTTGGATTACAAAGCATCTAGCTAGTAATTATGCTTATGTGGGTCACAGTTATATGTATTTATTATTTATTTTGAAATTAAAATTACTGTAGTTTTTTATAAGAAAGGGAAAAATATAATTTGGGATACATAATGGTGGATCCTGGACAGTTTTTGATAGAATAATTTGGCTGGGTATCAAAATGATGTCTATCTAGAAGACAATATCCTCACACACAAGAAATTTTGACATAGTAGATGAAAAGCTAATTTTTAAGAAAGGTGATTAAATTTTAGGATGAGTCACCATAAGTTTTAGAATTTTAACAGGATACAAATGGGAGTTAAAAAATTTTCAAAGAGAAATCTACCACCTCGCCCCCCCCCCAAAAAAAAAAACATGATACACCAGAACAGCCACAGCTAACCCACAGATGAGCTTAGTCTTATATTAGTAAATAAATCATAGTTCTATCGTCTGTCTGAAACCATATATATAAAACCCTGGTCAATTTGAAGAATAAAAAAATACATGGCAAATATCTCTGTCTCAGTGAACCACATTCTCATCAATTCATCCATTTATGTTTCACTTGTTCTCCCAAGCCAAATTGTATCCAGCTTAATTAAAGATACTTTTCATAAACAATCATGGTATTTCAGGCAGGACATGGGCAGACAATCATACAAAAACTTTCAAACTCCCCTTTTTAATGGGCCACCAAAATCAGAAAGCCACTATAAAACCCAGAGGAGTCTTCATCTGATCCTCGGAAGAGGGGAACTTTAGAGTGAAGACTGACGTTTCACATTTAGCATGTTGTGTAACAACTTTTCATGAGCCAACTCTGACTTTCAGGAAATGAAATGAAAACAGCAGAATTATCAGCTTGAAGATCCACAATCTAAAAAAGGAACCGCTGCTCTTTTGAAGGATGCCATCTCCATGGCATCACTGGGAAGTCTGGATTGCCTGACATCCTGGTAACCGATTTTTAAAAATCAGGCCCCAATAGGTCTCTGGGTTTAAGGGAGTCAAGTCTATGCTGAAGACAAAGAGGAAGAAGAGGACATGAGAACATAAAAGTGAATTTTAGTTTTTCCACACCCCAAGGCATTTGTGCCAACATGGAGAATGTGTGTCAACATCAAGGAATCCCTTCTCCTGGGTAAAGAGGCAGTCTCTCAAAACAAGAGGGGAAAGATATTTTCTCGCATATCAGTCCAGCTTCAGAGACATTCTATTAGTGACATTTGCACCTTCCCCAAAAAACTAACAATGAAGTGTTTTGTGTGCTAACAACATAGCTTTAAAAAATCAAAACAAAATTCTGCATTTTTATAAAACTTGATAAAAAATAGTATTGCAAACTGTACAGTGACCAGAAAAGCACAGTTATAAAACATGCACACGTGTCACTTGGCATCTCCTGAACCGTCAGCTTTCTGTGCCTGGTCTGTTTTGGCAACTAACTTGGCTGCAGGGTTATTCCCAGCCTTGTCAGCATCAGACTTGCCCTTTTCCCCTTTGGGCACCTTTTCTCCCTTCTCTGCAGGGGTCTTTTTAGGCTTTGGAGGAGCAGCTTTAGCAGATAACCTTGCAGACCTTCTCTGTGGTTCGTCCTTGACCTTGGTTTTACCTCCCTGAGCATCCCTTTTGGCTTTTCTCTTGGGCGTGGAGGAGAGGGCGGCAGGACGTGGGAGCTGGATGCGGGGATGCTGCGGCACACGGGCTTTGGTCTATCTGGGGCTCGTTCTCACCTCTTTTTCTTCCTATGCTTCACCTTTGTGTATTTAAGTGGATGTTCTTACCAAGCCAGTTTTCACATTTTAACAACCTTACCACTACCATTTATTTACTGAGTGTAAAAATGTGCAGGTGTAAAAACAAAAATGCAGGCCGGCTATGTTGTCATCTCACGTAAACACAACCACCATACTCTAAGACACCATCCCCATATTCCAGAGGAAGATGTTAACTCCAGGTGTTCATCATGAAATGTCTTCAGATTTGCCCTCAGTGCCTTCCTCCTCAATAAGGTAGGAACTGTTGCTCAAGGTCAAAAAGGTGGCTCAGAAGAAGAGACTGTCCCATCACAGCAAACCTGTCACCACCACTTTAATAAATCTCATCGCAAAACGCCCCCAAAGGCAGTGAATCGGAATCATTTCCTCATATGAGAAATCCTTTTTTCAGTAAAAAATTTATTGAAGTATATTATTCACACATGAACATACAAGAAATACTTTTTAAAAGCAAAAGGCAACAGGGTTGCATCCCTTTGAGATGTGAGAAGCAATACCTATGGTCTTCTCTTCTTTCTGAGATGCCATTTAATGCTGCTTTTTTTAGGGGGTGCAGAAAGGAGTTGAGAGCAAATTACATCCACCTTAATTATAAGATAACCCCCAATATCTTAGAATTAAAGAAATATAAATGTAGACGTGCAAACAGCTCACAAGAAAGGCAAACCTAGCATCTGACAGGTGAGTTTGTTGAGTTAATCTCCTGGTCGCCAGCAGAGCTCAGCTGAATAGGCCCCTGAGATGCACCAAGCAGGGACTCTGCTGTGTTAGGAGTGTCCCTTTCAGCTCATCTCCTAAGCCGATGACTGCTGCTCTGTGATGTGTGCATCGTCTGCACTGGGCAGCATCTCTAACTCAGGAGCTCCTCGGGTCTATCTGCTTTTGAGATAGTCATGCCTAAACACCCCAACATTGCCTCTGAACTTTACAAAAATGTGCCAGGACCCCAAACTGAAAAAACTCCCCTGACAGTATCAGTATTTAGTAATTTTATGATGAATAAGTTCTTTCTGTAGCTATTTTCTTGCCCTGTTATTTGAAACTACTGCCTCTAGATCTCTTTGGACCTGCCTTACAGAGCTGGTCAGTGTCCTTTGTATATCAATTATTTTAGGCTATATTAAGGGGTTAGCTCTCCACAAGTGGAATAACCTTAACAATGCCTCATTTCATCATTCTGTCCTTTTAATCAAGAGTGAGCCAAATCTGGAAGCACCCAAATGTCCACCAACAGATATGATGGATAAACAAAATGTGGTATTATATGCACAATAGAATATTATTCAGCCATAAAAAGTAATGACAGGGGAGCAGATGTAGCTCAGTGGTTGAGCACCTGTTCCCCAGCTCTGAGGTTCTGGGTTAGATCCCCAGAGCCCCCTGAAAAAAAAATTAAAAAGTAGTGACAGCCTGAGGCACACTACTACATGGCTGAACTGTCAAAACATCACACTGAATGTAATAAACCAAACACAAAAAGACACATATTGTATGATCTCATTTGTATGTAAACCCATAAGAAGCATACAGACAGACAGTAGAGTCAATGGGAAATTTTGAATTGTACATATGTTTACTACAATAAAATAAAATGAAAAGAATGATCCAAATCAGCAATAAAGTTACTTTTTCTCAAAAATAAGCAGTTTGAGAGAAGTTTGTTAGATCAGTGGAACTCTTTAAAATTAAGATTGTTGTGAAAACTTTTGGAATTATTTTCCATTTATTTTGCAAGGTCAAATGCTATATCCTATCCCTCTTTGTACCTCCCAGCATTTAGCACAGTGCCTAGCACATAGTAAGTGCTTAATACCTATTTGGCTATCATTAATACCCTTTTATTCCTTCACTTCTAATCACACCAGAATATACCGAGATCCTGCTCACAGCACTAGGACCTTATTCAGCCTTTTTCATTCTTACTCCTTTTGCTCAATAATTCTACCTAAAAAAAAAAAAAAACCTTAACCCCCTGAAAATAACCCCAAAGGAGAGGGAAACAAGCAATTTGTATAAAGATTTTAACAACAGCAGTGTTCATAACAATTTTTAAAAGTTGGAAATAATCCAAGTGCTAAAAATAAGGTAACGGCTAAGGAAATCAAGATTATGGATTTTAAGAGCTATGTTTACATGAATCAAGCCTCTATGTAAATAAAGGAAAAAAAGAAGTGCACTCGGGAAGCGGCTGTGGCTCAATCAGTAGGACTCCCGTTTACCATATGGGAGGCCCCGGGTTCGGTTCCCGGGGCCTCCTGGTGAAGGCAAGCCCGCCCGCGCGGCGTGGTTAGCTGACCCAGCGAGCACAAGCAGCAAGGGGGGGATAAATGAATAAATAAATAAAATCTTTAAAAAAAAAAAAAAGAAGTGCACTAAATGTGATCACACTGGTACCACAATGAAAACACACATGGGGACTCCATGGAGTTGGGATATGGATTTGCAGTGACAGTCAATGGAATCTAATTTTCATTACTGTTTTCACATAAAGGCATTTCAGTTTAGGAAATAAATGTGGCTTTTGTCATTTTAAAAGAGAGCCACCGACACATCACGACCAATGCATTTTTATCCCTAGGATGTAAGTGCAAGCACGCCTGGGATGAGAAGTGCCCAACTGCAAGAAGTTCCCTTTTCTGGATCTGTGGTTGTTTGAGGTTTTATGGACCCCAGAAGATCAAGGCCTGAGAGCTAGTCCATTTCTGCGGGTGTAAATCTATTGTAGGTGGGACCTTCCTTTGGATTCGATGACTTCAGTAGGACGTGGCCCAGGGTGGGTCTTGGTGCTCCCTTTCTGGAGTCCTTTATAAACGGGATAAATGCAGAGAGACAGACAGAGAAAAACCCTCAGAAGCTGAGAAAGTCCTGGAAGCCAGAAACTGAAATCAATGGAACACAGAAGCAGAGGAGAAGGCAGAGACGAGAGGCGCCGCCGTGTGCCCTGCCACGTGGCAGGAGTCCAGGACTGGCGACAGCCGCTCTTCAGGGAGAGAGCGTCGCCGGGTACCTTGATTTGGACCCTTTTCTCAGCTTTACAACTGTAAGCTTATAATTAATAAATTGCCATTGTAAAAGCCATTTCTGGCATATTGCTTTGGCAGTCTTCAGCAAACTGGGTCCATACCGCTGAATCCACCGGAACGCTGGCATACACCCGCCTCTACCTGGCACCCCCCACTGGAGAGTGGTCTAGTTAGGCAGCGGGCAGCGCTTGGGCTGTGGAGACAGGGAGGGACTGCTGGAGGCTGGGGGGGTGGGGGCGGCTGGTATCTGGTTTGTTTGGCCCTTGCTGCCTTTAAAACAGGCTGTCTTGCCCAATCATCGTGAGAATAGCATTTCTTCCACTTTGCTCTCGAGTCAATTGACGTCCCACGATTCCCACTTCCCTCAGCTTTTCTGCAGAGCACATGAGGTTTTACACAAGCCGCACTCATCACCACCTTGGGGTTCATGCACCATGCACCTGAGGCCCGGTTCTCCACCTGGCTTCACTCCTCTTTCCCCTTCGTCCCCACTCTAAGAATCCTCCTTGATACGCCTTCCCCCTCTCCTTCCCCCAACACCTCCTAAATCAATGGCTCCTGTCTGGGTACCACACCCTCCGGAGCTCCCTGTAGTCCCAAACCTCATCAACTTCCTCAAATGCACTTTACAGTCAAGATGAAAAATGGCTGCAACGTGTGTAAATTACACTGCATTGATTTTCCTAAGAGCCACTTCTAATATACAATGATTTCTAAGCACCCATGAAGAGGCCCATTAATGTGCCCACCCTGAGGCAGCCACATTAGCAAGAGGCATCCAGGGTATGGACATGCTCCATTATGCATCACACTTGCAGAGAGGAAAAACAAGTCGCAAGCCAGGCTGAGTTCATTAAAGACCAGACGTCAGGCTCTTTTCAACTTTCAGGTTCGAGACCGGATGGGAACGCACTGAGGCTCTTCCTGGCACTAACATCCCACGAACCTATGGGTGGAGAGGTGATTGGGCCCTTGTGACTCTGTGGCAAATTTAAAGCAGCTGGGTTTTCTCTAGTTCTGCCCATACCCAATAGAAGGCACGGAGGAGCTTAGGAGGAATTAGCAACTCCCCAAAGCTTTAATTAAAAGACCAGCCACAGTTAAGTCCAAGGGTAGAATATCAAGTCCACCTGCCTGAGAGGCATGTTCAGCTTTGGGCAGGAGCCTGGCAGTGAACAAAAGGTCAGGAAACAAGAATGAGAAGTTTCACCACATAAAAAGAAGACAGTGCTTTATATTTCTATAGAAGGATTATTGTTTTTGTGAAAGGCCAATTTTTATTCTTATCCCTTTTAAATATTTTCATTCTAATCAATAATAAGCATCTCTCTAAAATATTTGGGGCTTTGAGAAATGATTAAAGCATTCATTAGCTACACTGCCATCTGCCATCATGAAGAGACAAAGATAGGCTGTAGGTATGAAATTTAATATGCCATGCTCAGATGAACAAATAAAATGAAGCTATTTTGCTACCTTGATCTAATCTTAGACATAACCTTCCTCAATTAGGTAGCAAAGGGAAAACTTAAAATTTAGTCTTATCAGGTCAATTCAGTCTAATCTAATAATGGAGCTAGTATTCAGTGGTAACCGTCTTTTTTAGATAAATCCTTCATCTTTATGATTTTCTCCCACTCTCCAAGATGATGTCTGGGTGTCCCAGGGAGGGGCTTATGAGCAGTGGGGGAAGGAGGGAGGTCTTTGTGCTGCTGCCCCGGGACCCCTCGGAGGTCTGCGTTGAGGAGTTTGTTTCCCAGGGACTGGGAACCCACTGTGCAGAACCCACGGCTTGCAGAACCCACCTCCCAGGCCCTGCTCTTGGTCCACAGACTCCTGGAGAGCTGGCTGTAGCTCCCATTCAGTGCCTGGTGGTCCCTGCTGTAGCCCTTGGTTACACGATCACTTTGTCCCCACCACAGAGGCCCCTTCCTGCCAGCTCCTGAGCCAGACTTCTGCCTCCCGGTAGCCCTCGAGGCCTGTGGAAACTTCAGTGGAGCCAGGGCAGCTCACAAGTCCTACTCAGACTCTCTCTGCCTAACCGCGTGGCCACCCCAGGTTGCTTTGGGAGGTCCCTGTGATGTGGTCTTTCCCAGGAGATGCAGATTGCAAGCATGCTGAGCTATCCACCATGCATCCTGGCTCAGAGCAGAACTCGGGCCATACATCCCCACCTTCTCCATCCTGCCACCCCCACAACTCCCTGATTAGTATGCCCTTCTGTCAGCTGACAAGGGCTTTCTCCCATTCCCTGGGACTCTGCTGGCAGATTGCACTATTGTGGAGAAGAGGAAAACATCTACTTTAAGGGGCATGGGTTTGCAGGCCTATGTCAACACTGAAAATACCCTGCCTCTCATTTTCTCCACCAAATATTTACTGAGACACCTCTACGTTTGGTTTTATGTGTCCATGTGTACGTTTCTATATATGCAGGGACACACACCCATGCACATGTACAGGAGAAACCCACATATACATTATGAGGTGCCCTGCATGGCATCTGTAGCAGATTAGCACATTTAGCTAAAGTCATGGTTCTCAGCTGGGGTGATTTTGTCCCTTAGAAGACATTTGACAATGTCTGGAGATATTTTTGGGCATTGCAACTGGGGGGAAGGCGCTGCTGGTGCCTGGTTGGAACAGGCCAGGGATGCTGCTAAGCATCCCATAATGCACAAGACAGCCTCTACAACAAAGAATTATCTACCCAGAATGAGAATCATGCCAAGCCTGAGAAACCCTGAGCTAGAGGCTAAGGGGCACACAAGAGGCACAAACTGGACCCAGTGTTCATTTCAGTCAGGTTGGTTCAACCCAAGCACAATTTGTGCTTCAAACCTCAACCTCAGGTGTAGCAAACGTTAGCAGTGGATTCCCAGAGAGACAAAAGAAATACTGACTGAGCAGAGTCTAACATCAATTCATGCCCACCTTCTGCAAACAATCCAAAGCACATGCCCTGACGAGAGTGGGAATACACCAAAGTCTAGAATTTATCACTCTACAGAGTAAGTGATGGAAATAAACCTGTGTCGTTTAAATTACTACTGCCCAGAAAGATGATGCCTACTCAAAGTGTGGGAAACTAAAGTTTATGAAGAAAGCAGTGCATGAAATGAGTTCCCATTCATAAAAATACTGAGGGAAGATTATCTGAGATTAACTAGAAGTAATGAGATAAACCCTTGAAGTTGAAAATCATGCATTATCCTCGCCCTAACTTTACATTTCACCTAGTACTCCAATAAAACTTACTTAAATACTAAGAAAAGCAAACAATTTTGTTCAATAGGAGATCTGGCAAGCTCTAAATAAAAATTTCCAAAGCCACATTTCTTTTTCCACTTTCCCATTTTATCTGTCCTTGCAGCAGTGGAATAGGCACTAAAGAAGAAATTCTACTTTCCTCATTTATGAACTATTCTATCAAAGGAATTAACAACGTTCAAAAAGTGAATACCACATGTAAAAGAATGATCTTGAACCCCTACCTCATACCATATGCAAAAGTTAACTCAAAAGTGGATCACAGACCTAAATGTAAGAGTTAAAACTATAATAACTCTTAGAAGAAAACATAGGAATAAATCTTTGTGCTCTTGCATTAGACCATGGTTTCTTATATATGACACAAAACGCACAAGTGACAAAATAGAAAATAGATAAATCAGTCTTTATCAAAACAAAAAACTTTCGTGCTTCAAAAGACACCATCAAGAAAGTGAAATGATAGCCCATAGAACAGGAGAAAATATTTGCAAACCATAGCTCTTATAAGGGCTTGTATCCAAAATATATAAAGAACTCAAGCAACTCAATAATAAAAAGACAAATAACGCAATTTAAAAATGGGTGGGGCATCTTGAGATTATTTATGAATCGCCAAATAAAAGAGAAAGATTATTTTTGTAAATTGGTCTGTTCCTCTGGGTATGATATCCTTTGATTGTATTAAATTCAAAGGTTTTAAGCTTACTTAATAAAATCAATTTAGGGCTTTGGTTTGACTCATACTGAGTCCTCCCCTTTCCCTTGGTGGGCTGATATAAATGGACACTCACTCAAGAAGAGACACGGAAGAGAAGAGAACTTGGTCATTTCAGTCTTGCCATGTGACAGAAAGGAGAAGGCTCAAACAGCTAAAGCAGTGGGAAAAGAGATAAGTCATTTGCCTGATAGTTTGCAGCTGAAGAGAGCAGAGCCTCTGTGTAGCTGAGAAGTCCTGGAAAGAAACGAGCCCTTGCCAGAGACTGATATAGGAAGCCTTGAGTGACCAGACAGAGATCGCCCGCCATCTTGCTTCAACAGTGGCAACTGACTTTGGTGAGAAAACAGCCTTAAGTTGGACTCTTTAAGGCCTTGTAACTGTAAGCTTTTACCCCCAAATAAATATCCTTTATAAAAGCCTACAGATATCTGGTACTTTGCATCAGCACCCCTTTGGCTGACTAATACAATGGGCAAAGGACATGAATAGTCATTTTTAAAAAATACAAAATGGCTGATTCACACATGAAAGAAGTCAACATTATCAGTCATCAGGGAAATGCAAATCAAAACCACAATCAGATACCACTTCACACCCACTAGGATGGCTAAAATAAAATTTTAAAAAGGACAGACAACAACAAGCGTTGGTGAGGATATGGAGAAATAGGAACCCCATGCATTGTGGGTAGAAATATAAAATGGTTCAGCTACTGTGGAAAACAGTTTGGCAGTTCCCCAAAATGTTCACCATAAAGTTGCCAGGAGAATTGAAACCATATGCCTATGCAAAAACTTGTATATGAATGTTTAAAGCAGTGTTATTCATAATAACCAAAAAGTGGAAACAACCTAAATATCCGTCAACCGATACATGGATAAACACAATGTGGTTTATACATACAATGGAATATTATTCAGTCAAAAAGAGGAATGAGGTAGGATACATGCTGTAACACGGATGAACCCTGAAAGCATTATGCTAAGTGAAGAAGCCAACCACAAAAGGCCACATATCGTATGATTCCATTTTTACAAAATGTCCAGAGCAGGCAAATCTATAGAGACAGAAAGTAGACGAGTGGTTGCCAGGGACTGGGTGGGAGGGGGAATGGGGAGTGACTGCTAATAGACCTGGGTCTTCTTTGTGGAGTGATGAAAATACAATAAAATTAGATAGTGGCGATTGCTGTGCAAATCTGTGAATATACTAAGAACCATTAAAATATTTTTACTGTACATGAATTATGCCTAAATAAAACTGTTATTTAAGACAATAACAACAGTGAATGCCAGACCAGACCCTCTACATATACACACACACCGGCTTCTCTTGTACAAAAACTAACTGCGCCACATAAATTATTTTCATCTACTTTCTCTGCAAACAGTCTAGAAGCCCACTGAAAAACAACACAGAAACACAGTACTTATTGAAGCATACCCCCGAATGAGAATGGTAGCCTGATATTATTTAAATTGCATTTACATTAAATCCTGACCTGAATACATACATTAACATTTCACTTACATTTCAGGAAACCTATATCACAAAACTTACCAAAAAGTCTTTGCTAGAAACTTCTCAGGCCTATATGAGTACTTTTTAAAATCTTAACTTTCCTCTCTCTTCCAAATTGTACATCTCTAAAATGTTCACTTCATTTTGATAGACTATGTCCTTTGAATACATCTCAATCCTACACACAGAAGGGAAAAATAAAAGATCACTTCTTCCCCACTACCCTGCCCGGTCTTTTCCTACTCAACAGCACCACCTGCTGGCATGTGGGGATCATGACCAGGGCTCTCAGGAATAAAAACTTCAGAATTGGTAAGTGGCTCTCAATGGAAAATGGCACTTCCCGCTAGGGGGCATTTTGGAATTGGGGCAATTTTAGGTTGTCAATCATTAGGAAACATAATGGCAGCAAAAACTGTCTGCGCTCTGCACCCACTGGACATTGCTGTAGGTAAAACTATATATATAAAACAGCTTAGAAACTAACTCCATTTACACAAAACCAAAAGGCAATTTTGGACCAATTTTTAATTTAGACTGAATTTTCTTGGTATAAATGATTGTGTAAGTCAAAGAGAAAGTGCACCATGATTGCTGGGGACTTTATCAAAAGCTGTTTGCCATTTCAGAAAATTCCATAGCAATGCAATGCTTCTTGTGGAATCTGAGTCACCGATAATCCATTCCCACACCATTCTGTTTGCCTTGCACTCATGATAATTCTACATGCATCTGAGTACTTCATTCATAATGTCTTCCCCGGGAGCAGGGCCTGGGTTTTTATATTTTATTTTTTTGTAAGTTATTTTCCTTTTATTTCTTTTGTATTACAGATAGGACATACAGTTTTATTGTTGTTTTTTTTAGATTGTGAATAGGTCGATTATATTATCTCTAACCATTTCAGACAAGAAAAGGGGACTCTACTAAAATGTCTATAGAAAGGGAATGGTGGGTCTGATTGAGCTGCGAAGCACAGGTCTGAGACGTCCCTGCTACAGTTTTGGTGAACACACTCAGGTTGTGCTTTTTAAATATTCCGCCTGTCCTTGGGGATTCTCGGAGGCTCCACCACTTCTTCGAGCTGTCGTTACTGCTTCTTTCTTTTCCACCTACCTCACCTGGGCAGGGTGATTAAAGGTCTTTCTCTCAAGCAGTCCACGGGAAAAACTAAAACTTGCCTAAAGAGAAGCCAAATATGCCCTCTGTCTGGGGTTATGGACACCAGGGCCCCTCACTTGCCCTTTACAACAGATCCCAGCAAAGTTCTCTCTCCATTGTTTAGGGCTGATTACAGCCTTTGATATGGTCAAGCCCTCAATAAGTGTCATCTCGATTGAAACAATAGCCTTGAAATAAACTGCAGAGAAGAAAGGACAGTCTCTAGCCCTAACAAGCCTTCTAGGATTTAAACTGGGAACATAAAGTGGTGGGACTGTAACTTATTTTTCCGGTAACATTTTGACATATTTTTTTTGCCCTGAGAGAGCCTTAAGTTCAAGCATGAGCCAACTTTGTAGGTTGAAAATCATCTTTTCATTATTGTTGCCTAATAAAACCTCACAAGAACAACATAGGCCTTCAGTCAAATATTCATTGAGCTCCTCCGTGTACAGGCGCTGGGTATATTGCTACAAAAAAGCTTAGCAATATACCAAATGGAGAGGAGACATCAAAAAATCCACAATACCTAGTGTATCAAGGAGAGAACTGTGAAAGAAAAGTCCAGAATGAGGGCACATATTGCAGGCAAGTCTGATTTGGTCCAGAGGAGAGAAGGGTTAGGGAGGGCATGACATTTCAGCTGAGCGCCAAGGGTGGTGGATGGTGAGGAGAGAGGGTTGGGAACAAAGACGCCAAGGTGAGGTGAGGGAGCACAGCACAGCTGCAGAGCTGCAAGGAGGCTATGTGAAATCCCACAGGGTAGGGGACAGTGGAGTTAGATGGTTAGGGAGGAGCAGATAGACTTATGTGTCTTAGAGACTCTGTTAAGGATTTTGATCTTTATTCTAATAGCAGAAGACAACAGAACCTCAGCCCTGCATGTTGGAAGGATCACTTTAGTGATGTCTGGCATGAGTGGCTGCCCAAAACCTTGTGAATCATCTTCTCCGAATTTTGATAGTTCCACACAGTATACAAACCCCACTGTCAACATTTAAAGGAAAGAACTTCCCCAGGATCTCTTGCTGCTTGGTGGCAGACGTATCATTTAGATTCCATGAGTCAAGGGTACCTGGGAGGGGCATTCAGAACACACCTGGGGGAGAGAGTAAGATTAAAGGCACAATTTGCTGGAACAATTGTAGCAGTGGCAAAGCCAGCTGTGTGACAGCTTCTTTTACTTAGAACTTTCTAGATCATAGAAAGGAGAGCAGCTCTCCCTGTGGGCCAATTCTATACTGAAGCTCTGGGAGTTTTTCTGGAAGCTCATCTTAACATCTGTTTTGTCGGTATGTCAGCAATCCCTTAATGCATCTCATTGCATGTGGGTGTAGACAAATCTAGAAAAACACAGGCCCTCTGGATGAACTGATTGGAGGGGCCTGAGTGGATACAGGGAATCAGTGAGAAAATTATGGAAATAATGCAAGTGAGAAATGACAGTAGCCTGGGCTGGTTGGTGGCAGCAAAGATGTGAAAATGGATGGATTCATGGGACTTTTATGTGATGTTTTCCCTCTCCCTTGCTACCTTCAGAATTTTCTCTTTATCCTTGGCATTTGGCATTCTGAATGTGTCTTGGGGTAGGTCTTTTTGGATTTATTCTAATTGGAGTACACTATACTTCCTAGACATGTATATTCATGTCTTTCATGAGAGTTGGGAAATGTTTGGCCATTATTTCCTCAAATACTCTTTCTGTCCCTTCTCCCTTCTCTTTTCCTTCTGGAACTCCCATAACAGGCATGTTGGTGCACTTCATGCTATCATTCAACTCCCTGAGCCCCTATTAAATTTTGTCCATTTTTTCTCCCTCTGTTCTTCTCTCTTTTCAATTTCAGCTGTTCTGTCCTCTATGTTGCTGATTCTTTCTTCCATGATTTCAAATCTGATGTTGTATACTTCTAGTGAATTTTAATCTCACTTATCGTGTCTTTCATTCCCATAAGCTCTATTATTTTACTATCCAAGTTTTCAAATTTTTGTTTGTTCTCACCCAGTGTCTTCTTAATGTTTTTTCATTTCTTTAGCCATGTCCTTCATTTCCATGATTTGATTTAGGAAGTTTGCATGAACCTCATTGATTAGCTGTTTCAAGTCCTCTGTCTCATCTGGAGTTTTGCTTTGTTCCTTTGCCTGAGTCATATCTTCCTTTTTTTTTGTATGGCTTGTAGTTTTTTGCTGATGTCTAGGCATCTGATTATGATGCCAAGTTTACTGTGGTGTTCAGTTTCTCTCTCTTGCCTAGGGACTTACTGTTAAGTGTGTGTGCTATCACTATTCTTTGACTCTTGGTTCAACTTATTCTAGATATTTAGGATTGCCCCTGTTTAACTGTTCACTAAAGATCCAGTAATGGGATGCAGGCCAGTTTCCAAAGCCCTTGGAGAGGGAGCAGTAAAAGCACCTGGATGCCTCTTTTATTTATTATTTTTCCTTTATCATGCACTTTTCTGGTCTGGCCAGCAGATGGCATTCTTTGGCAGCCTTCTCAGCTCAGATCCCAGGTGCTAGGTGGGGAATGCATTCAGTGTAACTTAGCTGTTGACAGGCAGTGCAGAAGCAATGTCTTCAGGGCAGGCCAAACCTCACAAACTCCCTCAGAAGATGTTCTCCTCCCTTGGCCGGCCACACCCAACCTCCCTCTGCCTCCTCAGCAACCAGCCCAGGGCAGTAGGGAGGGTGTTTGAGAAAGCAAATTATCTTCAGCTTCCTGATGGTTCTTAAGGCAGCATGGTCCCACCCGGCCTGGAAGTGTGTAACCCCTCCAATGCAGTAGGCCAAGTTCACTGGCCAAACTCTGAATTTGATATAGGCTGTGTCCCTCCCTCTCCCCTCGCTTGGGGAGCGGACCCCTGCAACCCTCTCAGTCTGCAGCCCCTGCAGTCCATAGCCACTGCGGTCTGCAGACAGCTATTTGCTCTGAGGGTGGGGGAACGGGTGCTAACGGCTGATGCCGCTGCAGGTTTACTCACAGGATTTTTCCAGCCAGCTGAGACTCCTTTCCTTTACTTCTCTCTTCTGGGCGATGTCTCGCCTTCCCCTGGTGTCCTAAACCTAGAGCAGCCCTCCAGGCAGTCTCTGCCTGTCCTCTAGCTATTTTTTTTTTTTTTTTTTTTCTGGAAGAGAAGTGATCTCTTTACCTCTTTAATCCTCCATTTTCCTGGAAGGCTTGAATCACGGGAATTCTAAGAGGTAAAGTTGAGAGGAGATCCAAGACGGCAGAGTAGGGAACAGCAGGCTATATTTCTCCTCTGGAAACTGCAGGAAGATAGGCAGGTTTACCTGGTATAAGGAAAGCCAAAAAACTGCAGGAGCAATTGGAGAGGGCAGCTAGAGAAGGGGGATCTAGATGACTGGGGGAGAGGGAAGCCATGGGAGATAGGGCAGGCAAGCCAGCACCTAGCTGGCTCGGAATGAGAGGGAAACCAGGTAAGTAATTGGGCTGGAAGACCAGTGCTTAGCCAGCTCTGAGAGTGAGGAAAGTCACTAGGCAATCAGGTGTGCATCTTGGTTCCCAGTAGGCTCTTGAGTTGGGAGAGCTGCAGGGCAAACAAGAGTGGGGACAAGCACCAAGCCAACTCAGGGGGAGAGAGGGGTATGGGGGTGGGGGTGGGGTAAATAGTGCAGGTGGACTGGATCTTAGCTGGTTCCCAGGAAAAGGAGAGATGCCAACCAGAGCTGAAGCAGCTCCAGGGAGAGTGGAGGGGGTAGCTGATCAGGTGGGCTGGCACACTCACCCACCCTGGAAGAGAAAGGTACCCAACCACCTGGGTAAGAGGGAAGTCAGGAGAGACAGCCTAGGAACCATCAGATGCCCAACTGGCCTGAGGGAAAGGGCAGCCATGAAAGGCAGCCAGTGAGCAGTCAGGCACCCAACCAGCCCAGAAGAGAAAGGAGCCAGAGAGCACTCCCGTGGGTTGTTAGGCACCCAGCTGGCTTCCTGGCAGAGGAGTAACTGAGGGACAAGCAGCCTCATGAGAGGGAACTTAGACTGAGATATTTTTTAAAGATTTATTTATTTTTTTTTATTCTTTACTTTTTTCTCTATACCCAGGTACCTTACCTGTGGAGGGTGGGATGCAGGGTGATTGATTGGTGAGCACTGGCAGCCTGAGATGGTTGCTAGTGGCCTGAGAGGGAGACCTGTTTTTTGTTTGCTTGTTTGTTTCTTTTTTTCCCATTTTTCTCCTTTTCTCTCTCCTTCTCTCCCTCACTCCCCCATCCCTCCCTCCCTCCCTTCCTTCATTCCTTCATTTTTTCCTCTTCCTTTTCTTTTCTTTCATTCCACTTTCTCTTGTTTGGTCTTCATTTTCTTTCTTCTCTTCTCATCTTTCCAGTCTTTCATTTTATTTTTCCTGTTTCTTTTTTTTTCTTCCACCTTTTCTTATTCCTTTTTATTTTTTATGATTTTTCACTCTTATTACTTATTTTTTCCTGGCTTTTTTATGGTTCCTTTTCCATCCTTTTAAAAATATTCTTTTATTCTTCTTCGTTCTTTCCTTTTTTATAGACTTAATATTTTTTCAGAGAAACACAAATAACTACAAGGATATAGAATAAGTATAATAAGTGTCAAAGAGAACCCTTAAGACAAAACAAAATGAAATGAAACCCTAGACTAGAAAGAGAAGCTAACCAACTGAATAAGCCCATCAAGATAAACAGATGCCTAGGCACCAGCAAAAAATTACAAGCCATACTAAGAAATAGGAAGACATGCCCAGTCTAATGAACATACTAAAAAGCAGGAGGAGTCACAGAATGTGGAACTATTAAGAAAAGATATCCAAACTAATATCATGAATCAACTTATTACAATGAATGAAGAGATAAAGGATATTAAGAAGATACTGGCGGGAAGCGATTGGGCTCCCATCTACCATATAGATGGTCCAGGGTTCAATTCCCAGGGCCTCCTGGTGAAAGGCAAGCTGGCCCGTGTGGCGAGCTGGCCCGAGCGGAGAGCTGGCTCATGCAGAATTGGCTCGTGGGGGATTGCTGACCCATGCAGGAGTGCTGGCCCTCAAGGAGTACTTGCCTATGCAGAGAGCTGGTGCAGCAAGATGATGCAACAAAAAGGGACACAGAAGAGAGACAATAAGAGACACAGCAGGCCCGGTTGCTGAGGTGGCACAAGAGATTGAGTGCCTCTCTCCACTCCAGAAGGTCCCAGAATTGGTTCCTGGTGCCGCCTAAAGAGAAGACAAGCAGACACAGAAGAACACACAGAGAGTAGACAGCGAATGAAAAACAATGGGGGCGGGGAATAAATAAATACATCTTAAAAAAAAAAAGAAGACACTGGGGGCAACATATAGAAGAAGTTTGAGGTAATGTTTACCCAAGCCAAACCTTGCCTCAGGCGTTTGCGGGGCACTACGCCCCACCTTCTTCCCGGACCCAACTTCCCCATTTCTCTCAGCCTATCACAGCATTCCCTCACAGCCATAACCTTATTTGGACATGTTGGCCTTCTCCTCTAGCCTCCCCCCTCCCTCCCAAATCTTCCCCCCAAGCCCAGCAACAGCTTAGCCCTATCAGAAGACAACACGCTCACCCCCGCCCAACACTGCCTATAAAACTTCACAGCTCTCCCTGAATAAAGGTCTTACCTTCCAGCAAGCAAGTGAGTGGTGTCTCTTCATTTAGTACTGTCAGGGAGACCACAGGGCACCAAACGGCGACCCTGTGACAACTTCTCCTTAACCTCCGTGAAGACCAGGGAGCCGGGCCTGCGCTCTCCTGACAACTTCTTCACCCCCCCGCCGTTCCGGAGTGCACGCCGGACGGCCCACAACTAACTCGTGTCGCTCCCCGGGCTGCAGCAGGGCTGATCACCCTCAGGCCCGGAAACAAAGCGGCAGAAATTGTAAACATAATAAAAAGATAACTGATCTGATGATGATGAAAGGCACAATGAAAGAAACTAAAATTATACTGGAAGCACATAACAGCAGATTTGAACAAAGGAAAGAATTAGTGACATTGAAGATACAATATCAGAAACACAGATAATAGAACAGATAGATTCAAAAAAAAAAAGAAAAAGAAAAAAATTCAGCAGGGACTCAGAGAATTGAATGACACCATGAAATGCACAAACATATGCATTATAGGCATCCCAGTGGGAGAGGAGAAGGGAAAGGGGACAGAAGGAGTGTTGGAGGAAACAATGGCTGAAAAATTCTCAACTCTTATGAAGGACATGGATGGACTTGTACAGGAAGTGCAGCACACTACAAACAGAATAAATCCTAACAGGCCTACCTTGAGACACATACTTATCAGATTGTCAAATGCCCAAGACAAAGAGAAAATTCTGAAAGCAGCAAGAGAAAAGAGATCCATAACATATCAGGGAAGCTTAATAAGATTAAGTCCACATTTCTCATCTGAAACCATGAAGGTGAGAAGGCAGTGGCATGACATAGTTAAGTTGCTAAAAGAAAAAAAACTGCCAGCCAAGAATTCTGTATCCAGCAAAGCTGGCATTAAAAAATGAGGGAGAGTTCAAAATATTCACAGTAAAACAGAAATTGAGAGAGTTTGTCAACAAGAGTCTTGCCCTTTGAGAAATATTAAAGGGGGTTCTGCAAGTTGAGAGGAAGAAACAGGAGAGAGATGGTTGAGGGGAGTGTAGAAAGGAAGATTATTAGTAAGAGTAACTAAAAGAATAAAAAGAAATAAAAACAAAATATGACATATATAAACCTAAAGAAAAAGTGGCTAATGTAAGTACTGCCTTGACAATAATAACATTGAATGTTAATGGATTAAACTCACCAATCAAAAGACATAGTTTGGCAGAAGTGGATAAGGAAATACAACTCATCTGTAAGCTGTCTACAAGAAACTTATCTTAGACCCAGGGATACAAGGAAGTTACAAGTGAAAGATTGGAAAATGATTTTAGATGCAAATAATAACCAAAAAAAGGTGGGAGTAGCTATACTAATAAATGGATAAAATAGACTTTAAATGCAAAACTATTGTAAGAGACAAAGATGGAAACTATATATTTAAAAAGGGGTAATCTGTGAAGAAGAAAGAACAACCATAAATATTTATGGACCTAACCAGGGTACCCAAAATACATGAGGCGAACAATGGCAAAAAACTAAGGGGAGAAACAGATGCCTCTACAATCACAGTGGGGGACTTTAATGTTCCATTATCACCATTAGACAGAACATCTTGACAGAGGGTTAATAAAGAAACAGAGACCTTGAATAATACATCAGAGGAACTAGACCTAATAGATATATACAGAACACTACACCCAAATACAGCAAGATGACATTCTTGAGTGCACGTGGATCATTTCTCAGGACAGACCACATGCTAGGTCACAGAACAAGTCTCAACAAATTTAGAAAGACTGAAATTATACAAAGTAATTTCTCTGATCACAATGGAATGAAGCTAGAAATTAATAAGGGGAAGAGAACCAGAATAGGCACAAATATATGGAAGTTAAACAACACACTCTTAAACAATCAGTGGGTCAAGGAAGAAATTACAAAAGAAATCAGTAACTACCTCTAAACGAATGAAAATGAGAATACAACATATCAAAATTTGTGGATGCAGCTAAAACACTGCTGAGAGGGAAATTTATAGCCAAAAATGCCTATATTTAAAAAGAAGAAAGAGTTAAAATCAAAGGCCTTACTGTACACCTGGAGGAACTAGAAAAAGGACAACAAACTAATCCCAAAGTAAGGAGAATAAAGGAAATAAAGATTAGAGCAGAACTAAATGAAATTGAGAATTAAAAAAACAACACTAGAAAAAATTAACAAAACCCAAAGCTGGTTCTTTGAAAAGATTAACAAAATTGACAAACCCTTAGCTAGACTAAGAAAGAAAAAAAGAGAGAAGATGCAAATAAATAAAACAAAAAACAAGAGAGTGGATATCACCACAGATCCCACAGAAATAAAGAGAATCATAAGAGGATACTTTGAAAAACTATGTGCCAACAAGATGGATAACTTAGATGAAATGGACAAATTTCTAGAAACACACAAGCAACCTACATTGACAAAAGAAGAAACTGATGAACTCAACAGACCTATCACAAGTAGTCTTGTCTAGATTGAATTAGTCATCAAAAACCTCCCAACCAAGAAAAGCCCAGGACCAGATGGCTTCATGGGTGAATTCTACCAATCATTCCAGGAAGAACTAACACCAATCCTGCTTAAACTCTTCCAAAAAATAGAAGTGGAGGGAACATTACCCAACTCATTCTATGATGTCAACATCACCCGAATACCACAGCCACATAAGGACACCACAAGACCAATCTCTCTAATGAACTTAGATGCTAAAATCCTCAATGAAATACTTGCTAATTATAATCAACACACATCAAATGAATTATACACCATGATCAAGTGGGTTTTATCCCAGGTGTGCAAAGATGGTTCAACATAAGAAAATCAACCAAAGTAATACACCCCATCAACAGATCAAAAGAAAAAAATCACATGATTATCTCTATTGAGACAGAAAAAGTATTTGACAAGATACAGCATTGCTTCTTCAGAAAAAACACTTTGAAAGATAGGAATAGAAGGAAATTACCTCAACATGATAAAGGGTATATATGAAAAAATCCACAGCTAACATCATACTCGAGGGTGAAATACTAAAGGCTTTCCCTCTAAGATCTGGATCAAGACAAGGCTGCCCACTGCCACCACTCTTCTTTAACATTGTATTAGAAGTACTTGCTCAAGCACTTAGGCAAAAAAAAAAAAAAAAAAAAAAAAAAGAAATAAAGGAATTCAAATTGGAAAGGAAGAAGTAAAACTTTCACTATTTGCAGATGACAGGATCCTATATATAGAAAGCCCAAAAAAACTACAACAAAGTTTCTAGAGCTGATAAATGAGTTCAGTAAAGTGGCAGAATATAAGATCAGCATGCAAAAATCAGCAGCATTTCTGCACACTAATAATGAGCAATCTGAGGAGGAAATCAAGAAAAAAATCCATTTACAAAAGCAACTAAAAGAATCAAATATCTATGAATAAACTTAACTAAGGATGTGAAGGCCTTGTACACAGAAAACTACACAACATTGTTAAAGGAACTCAAAGAAGACCTAAATAAATGGAAGAATATTCCATGTTAATGGATGAGAAAACTAAATATCATTAAGATGCCTATCTTACCCAAATTGATTTACAGATTTAACACAATCCCAATAAAAATTACAACAGCATTTTTTACTAAACTGGAAAAGTCAATTATGAAATTTATTTGGAAAGGCAAAGGGTCCTGAATAGACAAAAACATATCGAAAAAGAAAAATGAAATTGGAGGAATCACACTACCTGTCTTTAAAGCACACTACAAAGCTATAGTGGTCAAAACTGCATGGTATTGTAACAAGGATAGACATAGTGACCAGTGGAACTGAATTGAGAGTTCTGATATTGACCACACATATATGACCAACTGATATTCAACAAGGCACCAAGCCCACTCAACTGGGATAGAAAAGCCTCTTCAACAAATGGTGCTTGGAGAACTGGATAGCCATGTCCAAAAGAATGAGAGAGGATCACTATCTCATGCCCTATACAAAAGTTAACTCAAGATAGATCAAAGACCTAAATATAAGAACCAAGACCATAAAGGTCTTAGAAGATAATGTAGGGAAGCATCTACAAGATCTTGTAGTAGGAAAGGGCTTCATAAACTCTACACCCAAAGCACAAACAATGAAAGAAAAAACAGATAAATGTGAGCTCCTCAAAATTAAAAACTTCTGTGCTTCAAAGGAGTTTGTCAAGAAAATGAAAAGGCGGGCTTACGGGAAGATGGCAGACTGGTAAGACACGGGAATCTCTTCTCCAGAAAAATAGCTAGAGGACAAGCTGAAACAGCCCCGAAAAAGATCTTCTAGGGTTTAGGACAGCTGGTGAAGGCTGCACACCACCCAGAGGAGAGAGGGACAGAAGAGGGAAATCATGACAACAGAACCGTGTGTTGCAGGTAGCAGCTTCTGCTGCTGCCGGCACCCTCCCCCACACTCTTCAGAATTCTCAGGCCTCTGGGCCTGCGACCACAGACAAAGGGGGCTTCAGGGATCTGCCACTCCCAGAAAGGGGAGAGAGAGGGACACAGCCTTAGGCTGACTCAGGTTCTGACCTGAAATTTGGGCTGCGGAGCCCCATGGACCCTTCCACACGGCAGTTTGCCCTGGGAGCCTAGAAAGGACTGGAGAAATCTGACCCTCACAACCTCCCTCTCTTCTAGCCTGGACTAATTGTTGAGGACTCCACAGGAGAGGGGAGAGAGAGCCTGGGGCTGACCCTGCTTTGGACTCCCAGGTTTGGTCTGCCCTGTCCCGAGAGCCCTTCCAGGCCGGGTGGGACTACGTCATTGTTTGCCTTGGGGCCTGCAAGGGGCTAAAGATATACAAACCTCCCAATCTCCTCCTCTACTAACAGGGACTGATTGTTGAGGATTCAGAAGGGAGTGGAAATATTTCCTAGCTGGGAAAAGGGGGGCGCTACGAGAGAAGTCTGGAGAACTGTCTCAAAAAGTTTGAATCACAGGGCTCTTAGCCCCCCAACAGGAAGCTCTATCACATTGATCTGGTCTGTGTCACAACAAATACCCTCCGACCAGGCATTGAATTGAGAGCTGCCAACAAACGCCATCTCCTGGCAGACCAATGAAGTGCACATAAGAAAATTAGTAAGAGAGGCTGTTCCTGGCCTCTATAGCCTCCCTGCCCAAGGCCCTAAGAAACGATTCTACAAACAATCACTGGGTCCAGTGCCCAGTTTTGAGCAACCAGCAGAACAATCCTAACAATCAAGGTTGAGCCAAAAATCAAAGAGCTGTGGTAACTCACAGCCTCCTGCCACTAAAACCCCATAAAAGAGAAAGAGATAGAGCATCTAAGTAAAATACAACCTAACCAGATGCTTAAGCACCAGCAAAAAATTACGAGTCATACTAAGAAAATAGAAGACATGGCCCAAGAAAAGGAATACAGCAAAGTCTCAGAAGAGAGGCAGAATTTGAGAGAACTAATCAGTGAGATGAGAACAAATTTCCAAAATCAAATTAATGAGATGAAAGAGAATATACTTAAAGAGATCAATGACATCAAGAAGTCATTGAGGGAATGCAAAGAAGAATTTGAAATCCTGAACAGAAAAGTAATGGAGTTCATGGGAATGAAAGACACAATAGGTGAAGTCAAAAATACATTTGAAGCATATAACAGCAGACTCGAAATGTTAGAAGAAAGAATAAGTGATACTGAAGACAGAGCAGCTAAAATTGAAGAAAGAAAAGAACAGAGAGAGAAAAGAATGGAAAAAATTGAGCAGGGGCTCAGAGAGTTGAATGACAACACAAAATGCAAGAACATACGTGTCATGGGAGTTCCAGAAGGAGAAGAGAAAGGAAAAGGGGCAGAAAGAGTATTTGAGGAAATAATAGCTGAAAATTTCCCAACTCTCACAAAAGAAATGAACTGACATGTCCAAGAAGCACACAGTAGTCCAATCGAAATGAATCCAAATAGACCTACACCAAGACACATATTATTCAGAATGTCAAATGTAAAAGAGAAACAGAAAATTCTCAGAGCAGCAAGAGAGAAGCAAACGATCACGTACAAAGGAAGTCCAGTAAGACTTAGTGCAGATTTCTCTTCAGAAACCATGGAGGCAAGAAGACAGTGGTATGATACAATTAGGAAACTGAAAGAGAAAAACTGCAAGCCGAGAATTCTATATCCAGCAAAACTGTCCTTCAAATATGAAGGTGAATATAAAGTATTCACAAATAAACAGAAATTAAGAGAGTTTGCAAAAAAGAATCCACCTTTGCAGGAAATATTAAAGGAAGCCTTAGAACCTGAAAGAAAAAGACAGGAGAGAGAGGCTTGGAGGACAGTATAGAAGAAAGAAAAGCAGAAAGGATAACCAAAAGAGTAAAAAGAGAGACAAAAATAAGATGACATATGAAAACCAAAGAATAAAATGGAGGAAATAAATAGTGCATTTTCAGTAATATCATTGAAGGTGAATGGATTAAATTCCCCAAACAAAAGATACAGGCTGACAGAACGGATAAAAAAACATGAGCCATCCATATGCTGCTTACAAGGAATTCACCTCAGACCCAAGAATACAAGCCAGCTGAAAGTAAAAGGTTGGAAAAAGATACTCCACGCGAATAGTAAACAGAAAAGAGCAGGAGTAGCTATACTAATATCAGACAAAACAGACTTCAAATGCAAAAAAGTGATAAGAGATGCGGAAGGCCATTATATATTAATAAAAGGGACAATCCTCCAGGAAGATATAACAGTTATAAATATTTACGCACCTAACCAGGGTGCCCCAAAATATATGAGACAAACTCTGGCAAAACTGAAGGGAGAAATAGACATTTCTACAATAATCGTCGGAGACTTCAACACCCCTCTCACATCATTAGATAGAACAACTAGACAGAAGATCAACAAGGAAACAGAGAACTTGAACAATATGATAAACAAGTTAGACCTAACAGACATATACAGAATACTACATCCAAACTCAGCGGGTTATACATTCTTCTCAAGTGCCCATGGATCTTTCTCCAGGATAGACCACATGTTAGGTCACAATACAGCTCTCAATAAATATAAAAAGATTGAAATTATACAAAGCACCTTCGCAGATCATAATGGAATGAAACTAGAAATCAATAACAGACAGGAAAAAAGGAAATTTGCAAATGTGTGGAGACTGAACAACACACTCCTAAATATTCAGTGGGTCAAAGAAGAAATTGCAAGTGAAATCAGTAAATATATTGAGACAAATGAAAATGAGAACATAACATATCAAAACTTATGGGATACAGCGAAGGCAGTCTTGAGAGGGAAATTTATAGCCCTAAATGCCTATATTAAGGAACAAGAAAGAGCTAAACTCAAAGATTTAACTGAACAACTTGAAAAACTTGAAAAAGAATAGCAACCCAATCCCAAAGCAAAAAGAAGGAAAGAAGTAATAAAGATTAGAGCGGAAATAAATGAAAATGAGAACAGAAAAACTATAGAGAAAATCAACAAAATCAAAAGCTGGTTCTTTGAGAAGATCAATAAAATTGACAAACCCCTCCCTAGACTAACAAAGAAAAAAAGAGAGAAGATGCAAATAAATACAATCAGAAATGAAAGGGGGGAAATTACAAATGACCTCACAGAGATAAAAAGAATCATAAGAGGATATTATGAGAAACTACATGCCAACAAACTAGACAACCTGGATGAAATGGACAAATTTCTAGAAACTCATAACCAACCTACACTGACACAACAAGAAATACTAGAACCTAACAAACCAACCACAATTAAGGAGATTGAATCCGTCATCAAAAATCTCCCAGCAAAGAAAAGTCCAGGACCAGATGGTTTCACAGGTGAATTCTACCAAGCATTTCTAAAAGAATTAACACCAATCCTGTTTAAACTCTTCCAAAAAATTGAAGAGGGGGGAAAATTACCCAACACATTTTATGAAGCCAACATCAC